>QZGG01000069.1:0-321819 GCA_006409495.1 Sedum album | reverse complement strand
TTCTCTGACCTAGCTTCCTCAGCGGCCAGTTTATGTTGTAGCTCAAGATTAAGGTCTTTTAACTGGTTTTCCATGGATTTTATTTCCACACTGCTGGTGTCTTTGAGATGATTCAGCTCTTCGTTGTGCTTTGAATTTGTCTCCTCCAAAACCTTGCACTTAGCTTCCGCAGTTATAGCTCTACAATTTGCTGCACTGAGTTTCCCTTCAAGATCTTCATTGTTCTTTTTAAGTCTGATCATTTCGGTATTTTGGATATTGACTTCATCATTTTTCGCCTCTAACTGCATAGCAAGGTCTTCAACATCAGATTTAAGCTGATCTCTGTTTTGAGTCAAACAGTTCAACTTAAAATGGAATATGTGCAGTTGGCCCAGTAAGTCCTTTGATATTCCCATCAATACAACTCCAGCATTCTCTGCCTCGAGGCAATGAGCCCAAATAGTCATTGCCTCTTCTTCAAAAAAGGATGCTTCCTGGCGTGATATCTGCAGCTTCAGTTTCAATTCCTCCTCAATCTGTCTTGCTTCGTTCAACTTCATGTCAAGATCCAATTCCCTTGCAAGAGACTTCTCTAGGAGTCTCAAAACATTCGTTGTTGTTCTCCTGTTTGCATATGCACCTTATCCTCTAGGTATTGATTAGATCCTGATACATGACCATCTTGGGCATCAACACCTGATGGAATATTAATTGAAAAGGGAAAAACAGTTAATCTCACAGCAAGTAGAGCTTCAAACAATGCCATTAATTTATGACCCAGAGTAAGAGTTGCTATAACTCAAACATGTAGAGGCACAAAATATAACTGTATAATATCATAAAAACTTACTTTGTTCATGATTCCACAAAAAGGGTAAAGATCTTTGTAAATCGGCAGATTGCATTTTCATGTCATCGAGCTGCCCTTGTGACTGCTTCAACGAATCTTCACAATCATGTAATTTTTCTTCAAATAACCTGATACCCTCTTCCATACCCTCACTTGAATTTAACAACTTAATCTCACGAACACCAACAATTTCCTTACCTAACAAACTAAAGAAATTATCCAACTCTTGCACTTCCGAATCCAAAATTCCACACAAGAGATCAAATTCCAAACCTTTCTCGGCCGGAATCTCCTCTTTCACCGAATAAGAAATTTCCAGCTCACTCTCTCTAGTTGCCACATTCATCAAAAGCACATTTAAATTGCACAGCTTCTCAGACGCACACACAATATCCATTTCAACTTTCGTTAAAACCATCGCAGCTTGTCCAACTTCATCCACGCAACCAACATCCATTTTTCAGATAATCCTCTGCAGCAGGAATCCACTCAAAACCTAAATCTGTAAAACCAGCAAACAATTAAAGAGTGATTATTTACACGTTAATTAACAAATTGAGGATTGAAACATTAAGCTACAAAAATGCGAAATTTATTGAAGAAAAAAACGTACGTAAATCGCGAAAAGAAGCTCGCGTCGGATTGAGATTTGGAGAAAATGGTGCGGATGGGATGCGTCGCGTTCCTGCAACTGCGAGCCAAAGCGTTGCATCAAATTCGCCGTTCGAGAATCGCGAGATTGAGATTGTCGGTTCAATTTTTGTTCATGAGAGAGCCCGAAGCTGATAAACGACGTCGTATGCGCAACTTCAATTCAAAACAGCGTCGTCTTGTTATTGGAAATGCAAGCTCCAAGAAATATGAAGGATCATGGTTTTTGGTTATTCTGCAAGTTCCTAGTATTGTATGTTTCCGAGCAGGAAAAATAGTTGAAAGATGAAAATATCTCATTTTCAAAATCGATGCGGACAGTTAGGAGCTTCGATGAAGTGTACGAAGATCGATGAACGGGCTATAGGGACCTTGGGAATATCTTTTGAAGCAAGAATATGTATGGATCAGCAAAGACTCAATACCTATTCCTAAGGAATGGTTTAACCTATTCTAAAGGGTGGATACATGGCCAGCTTTAGTTGAGCATAAAGATAAACTCATGGCAGAACATGCGGAAATCGAGTATATAAAGAAACTTTGTTTATTACATTTTGAGTGAGAACTTTCAGACAAAGAAGCAGTTAAGTGGTTACTTATTGGTAATTCACAACTTGGAAATACGTTCGAGACGATGGCGGATAACTCTCAGAATCTGAGCTACAAAGCTGGAGAGTGTAAGGGCCAAGCTCAGGTGCATCTCTTGTACTATTTTCATCTTGAAAAAATTAATATTAGCTCGTGGCGCGATTCGTATATGGATTCATTGGAAAATGGTTTTACAGGAGAAGGGAAGCCAGATGATGGACAAGGCTAGTGACGCGGCCAACTCTGCTAAGGAATCTTGCCAGGAGGTTGATCTCTTTTAGTTTTTTAGTCGCTCACAGAATATTTACTGTCATGTAATGGAAAATAACTCTGATGGTTTTGCTGTTTTGTATGCTTTTAGGCCGGACAGCAAATGAAGGCAAAAGCGCAAGGAGCAGCTGATTCCATCAAGGATGCCACTGGCATGAACAAGTGAGAACCTCCTCATCCGTGGCCTAAACCGCAGTGGATAGGGAAAGAGCACATATGGAGTAGTGATTTCTGCTTCACATGCTTCACCTTTAGATTGAATAATTTACTGTTGACTTGTTTTGTTTCTTTTTCGACCAAAAAAGTACTGTTTTTTTTAAAATTTGAAGTTCCTACAGTTTTCTTGAGCAACAGAAACTTGTAAGTTGTAACTGAATCAGTTATTTCAGTTACAATATGTCAGCAAGCTGATTCTAACTTCCACTCATCAGCTATAAATTTAACAGTACTTCAGATTATAATCTTTAATATTCATTCTTTATTGATCAGTTAGCTCAGAACCACATTCTTCATTGAATAGAATTTTCTGCTTCTTCAATGGATTTCAATGCAGTTTTTGATCAGTCATACGAACTAACGCAGGAGATTGCTAGACTAAAGAGTGATCCATCGGTCGAACTTCCAACTATTTCAAGTCTTGTTGAATCGGGTATGTGTAAACAGTTTCAGTATCTGCTCACTGCAAGTCATCTTGGC
Organism: Sedum album; assembly: GCA_006409495.1. Lineage (NCBI taxonomy): Eukaryota > Viridiplantae > Streptophyta > Magnoliopsida > Saxifragales > Crassulaceae > Sedum > Sedum album. Next base: position 318,782 of record QZGG01000069.1, on the reverse strand, counting down.
CTCTTGGGGTTACTAAAATTTCATTCTTTAACTATTTTGCACGCAGAGATCACCCGATTAAACGAACTAATGATAACAATGGCAGTAGAAGACGTGCAAGTGCATATAGATGAAGATGGGCAGATAATGATTGAAAATGTATCAAATGAGTTTGGATTGAATGATGCATCGTCTATAGTGCATCTCAGGAATACGCTCGCAGAAGAACTCAACGTCCTCAATCATAGTTTCCATCCGCCGCTCCATCACATAGCCAGCTTAATTCCCATAGGTTAGTAATTTCTTTCTCTTGCAAAATATCCAAGAACTTATGATCTAATGTTATGCTCATAGATTTAGATGATACAGTGGTTTACCTTCTGGGACAAAAACTGTTGTTAGAGTTATTTGGCGAGCAAGTTGACGGGGATTCTGCGGGGGTCTCCTCTTCACAAGGATCAAATCAAACTACTGAAAGACAGGGCTCTCCGCGACAAGATGACATTCTTGCTAATGCAATTAACACTGCAATTCTTGAAAACCCACAAGGCATGTACCAATTAGATCAGTTATTTTTCAGTCTTGGAATCAGTTTTGGTCTCAACAAGTATCCAAAGTGTAACTTAATCATGTTATGTCATGGAAAATGCAGATTTTCATGTTGATCAGGTTATTAAACTTTTGCGGAAAACTGCTCCGAACATCAATGTTGACGATGAAGATGTCAAGAAACTCATTCTTCAAGTAAGCTCCTGTTTTCACAATAAAAAAATCACTTTTCTTGATTCTTATTGATTTCAACTTGTGTTCAGAAATGCAATGAAGCCATAGAATCTCGCGACAAGAAATTACCTAAAGGAGATCAACGCGAAAATGGTTCCAAACAGGATTAGCTATTAAGTACAACAAGATTCATTTGCTGCAGCAGGGAGAATCTCAACAAAGTCAAGATTCATTTCTTTACGAAGAAATTACCGGTTTAGTAAAGGCAGCTTTTAAGTACAAAAGCTCTCAAAATTGAACATATTGTAATTAGATACTCAGACTCAAACTCAGGGTATGTTTCTGTTAACGAGCTTCTTATGACAGAAATCTCAGACATATACATTTTCATATCAGCTCAGCTCATCTGCCTGTTGTGTTCATTTTTCCGTAAAAACGATACGATACGTGATTTGATAAATTTCTGTAGCTTTCAATTCGTTTAACAGAGTTCTGCCATTTTGAAAATTCATGCATGAAGCTTCATTCCCTCTGTCTCAGTATCTTTTACTGCAATGTAATTGTTCTTCAAATCGAATTGCTTCCGGCTCGACCATCGGTTCATCGGTTCAATTATTACCGTTGATCCAAAAGACTACGTGGACCCCATCATATCTTAAAAATATTTATCCATTATGGGTTTGGATTAGAAATGATAATATTTGATTATCTCATTTTCATGGCTTAATTTTGGTAAATGATTTTGTTTAATTCAATTTTAAAAATAAATATGTTTTAATTAAATTAGGATTGTTCCATGAATTTTAATACTTCACGTCGATAATATTAAAATTTAATTAGAATAAAAAATTATAGAAAAGAATATGAGAACGTGAGGAAAGGAATATTTGGCTTTTTGGATTATATTATATTTGATGAGTAGAGAGAGAAAATATGATCACAAGATCGGATTTGAAACCTCCGATTAAAACTCTCTGCCGGAGCACCGCTCGAGTCCGGCGCCGTTTTGGTTCGTGGTACGTTTTACTTCTTTTTGATTCTTGATTTTTTGGTTTTGTTTGTATTTTGCTAATTAGGGTTTGAATTGATCACGTGCAGGTGGTTTTTGATCGTGTGGATTAGGTTTGAAGATCTTTGATTTCTAGGGTTTTGTAAGGAAGGGGAAATTGGGGGTTTGAAGATGTTTACGCCGCAGAAGGTGTGGTCGGGGTGGCTTAGTCCGAAAAGTGGCGGCTCGCAGAAGAAGGGTGGTAGTGGAGATGCTAATGCGGTAGATGGAGGGTTGACGAATGGAGAAGTTAATCTTGCTGAGCCTATGACACCCATTTTGGATATTAATAAGGCTGGAGAAATTGTTTTGGCAGAGGGAGCTCGTGGTGAGGATGTTGCGCGACTTGAAAGAGAGGTTGGTTATTTCATTTTCACTGCTGATTGGGGGTTTCGTTTTTGATTTGGTTTATTTTGTGAAAATGAGATTCTTTTGTTACTGCTTTAGTTTAGTCTCTCGTGATTAGCAAAGATTGAACTTTTCCGGCACTTACCGTTACCGGCTGCTAGCTTTATCCTTGTCTGTTATCTGGAGTTATTACCTTAGTGGATAGCATGGAAATGGCATGTATTTGGGGTGATTTTTTTGTTCTAACTAATTTTTTGCCAGTGCTTAATGCATTTTATTAGTTAAGTAAACTTGTACATTATTTCTGTTAGTGATGGTGGGTTTTTCGTTTCATCTCTGATGACGGGTTATTAATGCAACCATTTACCAGCTTTTGGAGTATCAGTACAACATGGGACTTCTCTTGATTGAGAAGCAGGAGTGGAGCTCGAAACTCGAAGAACTGACAGATGGTTTGGCTGAAGCAAAGGATGCGCTTAAGCGTGAACAAACAGCTTACACTGTTGCTGTTTCTGATATAGAAAAGCGTGAGGAGAACTTAAGAAAAGCCCTTGGCGTGGAAAAGCAATGTGTCAATGATGTATGTGCTATCACTTGTTAAAGTCACTCTTTTGCATAGGAATTTTGTGCCTCTCCATTAGCGGTTGTTTTTCACATTTCCTGGCTGTAATATCTACCTGTGTAAATGGCCTAAATATGAATACTTTCATGACTGAACCCAGGCAGCTTAAGGAAACTACTCTGATAATTCTCTCTAGACTTGTTTTTTCTAACTGGCATGCACACTACGTAGGTTCTAGCTTATTTGTAGTGCAGGATCTTCATGGAGTAAGAGTTTATTTGAAAAACTTTCTTTCACATCAAACCAAAATAAAAACTGTGGAAGTGCCATTTGAAGCTTTTACCAAGGTTTATTAGTTTTCATAGTGTGGAGACAATGATTGACATCTAATTATGTTTGGGTCAATTCAATGGATGAGTGGAGTTTGTGAAAAAAGCTCAAAGGTTTTTGTTCAACAAAAATTTAAGAAATTGTTTGTTTTGCAAAGATGTTAATGTTTCTTAGCTTGTATGTTGACTATTTCTACTAATTTTATGTATATATGTCGGTTCATGTTGCATGCCACAGTTAGAGAAAGCTTTGCATGATATGCGTTCGGAGTATGCAGAAATTAAGTTCACTTCAGAGTCTAAGCTAGCCGAAGCAAACGCTTTGGTTGCTAGTGTTGAAGAGAAGTCATTGGAGGTTGAAGCGAAGCTACATGCAGCTGAAGCAAAGCTTGCAGAAGTGAGCAGGAAAAATGCGGAAATTGATAGGAAGCTGTTGGAAGCTGACTACCGTGAAGAAGCACTGCGAAAAGAATACTTAAATTTCAGCAATGAGTAATTTCTGGGACTTTGCTCCTTGTACATTGGGAAACTATGGTTATAGGTACCTCACTTATGTTAATCTCACTTATAAATATGTGTCTCTACAATTTACAGGCGAGAAGCACATGAGCAGACTTTGACGAATCGGAAAGAGGATTTAAAGGAATGGGAAAACAAGCTGCATGGAGGGGAAGAGAGGCTGGCTGAAGGACGTAGGATACTTAACCAAATAGAGGACAGGGGTAAATGAAAAAGAAAAGCATTTGAAGCAAAAAGATTTGGAGCTTATTGAAGCTCAAAAGAAACTCGATGGTGCTAAGTTATCTCTGAAAGTAGAGGAAGAGGATTTCATGCGACGGTTGGCGGATTTGTCTTCTAAAGAAAAGGCAAGTATAGCGTAATTCTAAATTTAATCCTTTTCTTTGAGAGTCACCTCACGTGTCACTCATCTAATCCCACCTAATTGTCTGGCCATTGCAGGAGTTGGACGCTATAAGACACAGTTTGGAAACAAAGGAGAAAGACTTGCTTGCATTTGATGAAAAGCTTAACAATAGAGAAAAGGTTAGAATATTGCTTGAAATTCAGCCAGATTTTGGTTTTAGATGGTATCTGTCGAATTATGTGTTAGCAACAGACTAATTACCAAATGATTTGTTACGAGTCTTGAAACTACTTTGCTTGCAGTTCATCATCTTATTTGATTTTGTTAATTACTGGTGTGGCACATCTGGTGTTTATGTCAGAATCAAATTATATTTTATGTGAAGGTATTTTTATTAACTGCCTTAACTCTACATCAAGTGGCCCCAATCTCTGTTTCTTATTCATCACTGTGTGTGCATGATTTATACTAGAATTTTCCATCTCCTGTATTTGTTTTTCTGACTTCCATAGTCTTTTCCACTTTGCCTGTTGCAATCATTTTCAGAATTGTTGTGTTAGAAAACATTTTATCAACTAATCAATTTCAGGTTCATATTCAAGAACTTACTGAGGAGCATGGCAGACTGCTAGAAGCCAAAAGATGCGAGCTTGAGTTGGAGATCGAGCAAAAGAGGCAGGCAACAGAAGAGGATTTGAACAAAAGGATTGCAGAGTTGGAGAAAAAGGAAGCCACAGTCAATCATCTGGAAGAAAAAATATCAAAAAAAGAGCAGGCAGTAGAGAAAAAACTAGAGAAGTTCAAGGAGAAAGAGAAGGAATATGAATCAAAATCTAGAGCTCTAAAGGATAAGGAAAAAACAGTAAAGCTGGAGGAGAAAAATGTTGAGAGAGAGAGGAAAGAGATGCTTGCATCCAAAACTGAGTTGCAAAATGAAAAAGATGAATTGGAACAAAAGAAGGCTGAACTTCAAGAACAGCAATTGAAGATAGCAGAAGAAATTGAAAAGTTGAGGGTCACAGAAGAAGAGAGATCAGAATTGGCACGGTTACGAGCAGAACTGAAGCATGAGATAGACCAGTGCAGATTGCATAAGGAGTTGGTTCTGAAAGAAAATGAAGACTTGAGGCAGCAAAGAGAATCCCTTGAGAGAGACTGGGAGGAACTGGATAAAAAGAAATCTGAAATGGAAGCTGAGATAAAGAACATTAGTGACCAGAAAGAATTATTTGAGAAGCTGAAATATACCGAAGACGAAAAACTAAGAAAAGAAAAGCTGTCTACCGAAGAGTATGTGCGTAGGGAGTTAGCTATGCTAGAAAATGCGAAGAAATCATATGCTGCCAGCATGGAGCACGATAACTTAGCAGCCATGGAAAGAATTGAAAGTGAAAGAAATCAGATGCGTCGTGACTTTGAAATGCAGCAACAAGAGTTTGAGAATGAGATACAGCGAAGACAAGAGGAAAAGGAAAGTCAGTTACGTGAGAAAGAAAAATCATTTGAAGAGAACAAGGAGAAAGAACTAAACAATTTGAACTATCTAAGAGAAGTAGCTAATCAAGAGATGGAGGCAATGAAACTGGAGAGAAAAAGATTAGACAGAGAAAAGTTAGAAGTGTCCGAAAATCAGAAAAATCTAGAGATTAACCAACTTGAATTGCGTAGAGATATTGATGAACTTGTTAGCCTTAGCAGTAAAATGAAGATTCAGCGCGAACAATTTGTCAATGAAAGGGAGCGCTTCATTGCATTCGTTGAAAAGCATAGAAACTGTGAGACATGTGGAGAAATTACAAGGGAGTTTGTGTTATCTGATTTGCAGCACCTGCCTGAAGGATTAAATGCCTCAAAATTGGCTGACCAATATCTGAAAGATAGTCTGCCAGTTGTTTCTATGAGGGCGGCAAATGCTGAAGATTCACAAGTGGGTGTCTTAGGGTCACCAGCCTCCGGTGGTACAATTTCTTGGCTCCGAAAGTGTACTGCAAAGATTCTTCAGCTTTCGCCTATTCAGATTAAAGAACCTGTTATCCAGGATCCTCTAGGAGTGCCAAAGATGGCAGATTGTGAAACTAAGAATGGATTCTTAGAGAAGGCTTGCACGGAAAATGAAATGGACACTTCTAATAGTCCCGCAAAACACCGTACAAATTCCAAAGAACTTGATATTCTAACTAAGAATTCGGAGCAAGCTCTTCCTCTTCCTGAGAATTCTCAGCACTCTATCCAAAACGGTGCCCGTAGACCTGGAAAGAGACGGAAGGCCAAATTTGGCAGAACGCGATCTGTCAAGGCTGTTGTAGAAGATGCTAAAAATTTCATTGGAGACTTTGAATACAGTGAAAAAAATACAGAGAATTCTTCGCTCATGGCATCTGAAAGTCGCGGAGAGTCCAGTATTGCTGATGGAGTCCCTTCAAGAAATGGGCAAAAGAGGAACCGAGGAGTCGCTTCCCATATATCTGGCTTGGTTGATGATGATAATGATGAGAGTGAGGGGCACTCTAATAGCTTGGCTAATCGTCAGAGAAAGAGGCGGCAAAAAGCTGCCCCAATAGTGCAAGCCCCTGCTGGAAACAGATACAATCTTCGAAGGCCCAGAATGTGAGTTTCCTCGAATGGGTATACATGCATCATATATTAATTAATGTTTAACATACCTTTAGTAATTAGTCCGTGGTTTGAAAAGTGTTGTAGATTTTTAAGGTAAATTTCTGTACTTTTTTGTTCAGTACATCTGCCAAAACCATACCTGAAGATGGAAACAGAGAAGCTGAAAAGGCTGGCGGTGAAGTTGGGCATATGATGAAGTCAAAGGATGCCCCTGTTTCGTCATTGGGTTCTATAAGGGATGACGGTGGAAGCACTCCAAATGTTCAGGTAAGACTAGGCATTTTGCCTAATCATGTCAGCTAATTTCTTCTGAATGTGTTGGTTGAAGCATTATGGCTGTTGGAACTCTTTTAACCGGAAAATCATGTTGTGCCTGACTCTCTTTTTGCAATTTGCATCTTTGGGGAAAAAATGTAAATATTGTAAACGGCATTTTTTTACCAACCCAAGTACTTGGATTGCAGTTTGAAACGGCAGTCAGTAGCAAGGCTGGAAATGAATATGAGGTTGAGGCAACAGTATTAAGCGAGGATGGGAATAGATCAGAAGCAGAAGCTGATCAATCAATGCAAGACGAGATGGAAAACGAAACTCCCAGGCACAGTGCGGTAAACAATGACAGTAGTAGCAGCAGCGGTGACGAAGACGAAGAAGAATCTCAGCATCCAGGCGAAGTATCAATAGGAAAAAAGCTATGGACATTCCTCACTACCTAATTACAACTCATCCCAACTCAATAACATGCTGTGTTGATTGTGTCCCCTTGTTTCTCGATTTTAGCCGAGTTCCTAACTACTTGACAGCAATCATTTGTAAGGGTTTGTAAGTTTGGTGGCGATTGACCATTTCTTGGATTCATGTGTTGCTTAAGTAGTACATTTGTAGCTTGTCAGCTGCCCTGTTTTTTACTTTTGCAACATTTGTAGCTTGTCAGCTGCAAATATGATAAAACATATATTTACAAATTTACCCCTGCTCTATTTCCGATATTACTACCAGTACCATCAAATCGTCAAAGGTGAACGCGTTGAATTTTCATGCCCTAACCCTAACCAGCTTCATCCAATCGAGACTGAAGGTGACGATGATATATGATTTCATACATGCTATCTGTCGATTTTCGATTATCATTTCTTATCGGATGAATTGGTGAAAAATCTGAGCTTTTTTGTTATGTTATTCGATAGTTGCTTGAAATTGTTGGGTTTGAACTTTGAAGTGTTACAGATTCACTGATTTTGACGTAGCTAAAATTCTTGTTTCCTAGCTACGTCTCTGTTTGCAAAGTAAAGGAGTGTTGATATCAATACTAAAAATTGATTCTTGTTTAAGGACTGGCTCAACCTCTAGTATTAGAAAAAAGTTCGACAGGTTATCTGCGCTGGCCGATGTATTGGTCTTTATAAAAAGCTTGTAAAAATGGGTACCCTTTGTTGATACATTTGATCTTGGAGTGGAGGGTTTGATGAAGATGGTTTCTATTATTTAATTCTTGTTTCGAGTTTCATTTACTTGTGGATGAGTCTTTTAGATCTCTTGTGTCTGTTTGTGATTTGAAGCCTAAGCTGATATAGAGTGTGATTTGTTTTACAGGGTGTTGTTGTTTTGTTTGTGCTGATGATGGCAACTGAGTCCAAAGCCCAGCAGTCTTGGCGGACCGTGAGCAGTGTGTCTGTTACTAATATCCGACAAGCATATGCTTCTTCTGGATTCAGGAGATGGGGAAGGAAATACCCGTTTGTCAGATACGGTATTCCCATGATTTCCCTCACTGTTTTTGGGGCTCTGGGCTTAGGTCATATGCTTCAGGGCAGGTGGGTTTTGTTTCATTTTCTCTCAATCAACTTTCTTTAGATGTTGTGAATTGATTGTGTAATGTGACATGTTTCAAGTCATATACACTCGAAGGGTGCACATCCAGGGTTAATTTTTCTTTTTCTTTCTTCAACTCAAATCTAGAAAACAATCTAAGCATTTGCTGTTCAACTATGCTTGCACATCAATATTCATCTTTTGGGCAATTGTTGTGCTTTCTTGTTTAATTTTTGCTTGCCTTAATCAAGTATGCTTTATAGCTATCTTATTCAATTAAAGAGGGATATTACATGTTACAAATACATTTTTCAACCAAGTTTGAAGTTTTTTAGTTGGTTTCGCAAGTTAGATATGTCTGCTGATTTATCACTGGTGGTTGGCTTCTCTATTCGCTGTCTTATTCAACGTGTTGTAGCTCAGTAAGGATATTCTTAAGATTAAAGATGATCAAGCGTGGGAAATCATAGAGACAAAGAAAGCACTCTCCAGAACTGGGCCTATAAATGCATATAACCCAAAGAAAATCTCTTTGGAAGATGAACTTAAGGTATTCTTCCGTATCCCTAATCTTTAGTTGTATGTTGGTTGCACTTGGTGACAATATTCTCTTCCCCTTTTTTACAGGCATTGCAAGCCAAAATTGACATAAACAACTATGAATTCAAGAAGATTCCTCGACCAACGGAGAGCACTTGACATTTCTGGTTTTAGCCAAAGACTTGAAAGGCACTCGCTCAAATGCATCTCTGAGTGAACAAGGCCAGTTTTTGTGGTACATCCTACATTTTGTTTCGAGAATCCCGGGAGCTTGTGACTTTTGATTAATAAAGTATGCAACATCCATACGTTTTGCTATAGCAACATGATGACAGATTGTATTTTTTATTAATAACCTTTTACCAAACCAAGAGAACTGATATTTGGTTATGGTATCATTCTTTGCTTGTTGTGTACTGAACCGGTCGCTTGCAATTCAATTCGGTTCGACTCGAATCAATTAAGTTGGTTCGATTCGATTTGACTGGTTTCCAATTAAATTGACGGACCGGTAGAAACATAAAGTAGAGATAAAGTGCGTCAGACCACGTGCGATCGAACCGAACGCAACAACCAGCCCTAGACCGTTCAATTTAATTATTAAATAATTAAGACTAATTAAGAGACCTCCTGATGCATGCGATTAGCGATTTTGTGTGATCGAGAATTCACAAAAACCAAATCGGTTTATCGCGTTGTGGTCTGATTTCACAACCCTCGATTATCGCACTAATTTCCGTCTCTTCAAAATCCCTTTTTTTGATTCTGTCTGAGTCGATACGTTTGTTTGATTCGGAATTCGACAACGATGACGGACGCAATCCGCGATGGTGGCTCCGGTGACGTCGCTGCTTCCTCCAATAGGAACTCCAAGAAGCCTAAATGTCAGTTCTTTACATTTTTCTCATTCTTCTTTTTTTGCTTTAGTTTTACGTTTTTATTTATTTATGTGAATGTTGGGTTTCTGGTTTGATGTGATTGAAGACTGAGAAGATTGAGAATGTTTTTTATTAGTAATCTTCTGCCGATTTGAAGGTGTGGTTTTGCTTGCTCTTGGGGTTTTTGTGTTAGGGCAATTGTTTGAAGCTTTGATTGTAGTTATGCAGTTAGAAAGCTTTCATAATTTCTTGTAATAGCTGGATCGCATTGTTATAACAACATTTGTCTCATTAGATGTCTTCCAATTGAGACAATCCTAGAATCATAAACAGATATGCGCTTCAAATGATGCTCCAATTGTAGTGTAACATAAGCATTGAGTTGTTTATTATTATCGAACAACCAATATAGTTTTTCGAACAATATTTTTCAGATGAATGTTGTTGCCTTTTCAGCTACTCGCATTCTTAAACAATGGTTTTGAACTGGTTAATTGGTAGTAAGAGTATCATGGAGACACGAACCCTTTTGTTAATCATAATGCATAAGCTGTCAGAAAGGATTTTAGCAAACAGGTTTTGAATCTAATTACTTTAAGAATTAGAAAATGACTTAAAAGTGCCTATCACATGTGTGAAGTATTACCTAACCCCATACAAATCTGGGACCGAAAATTTCAAGCATGATACTGCTATGGTTATGGGAAACAGCATCCAATAGGTCTTCAGGAACTAATTAGTGGTAGCCTAGACCTGTTGTTGATCCTCTATGATGGCTTTGCTTATATGGAAAGCCCATAGTTTCTCATTTTCCCGTGCAAGGTCAAATTCAAATATATGACTCTATGTTTCCATAACTCGGGCCTCATTTAAAGGCTTCTGGCTTGTGTACTGCACCTATATATTTTTATGCACTTATAGAATTTTTTCTCAGTTTTTACATCAACTGTCTACAGATTCAAAATTCACGCAACAAGAACTTCCTGCTTGCAAACCTATTCTGACACCCGGATGGGTATGGGTTTCATTAAATCACAATAATCTGCTTTGACCTTTGTTCTCATTTTTACTCTGATTAGCGGACATTATGACTTTTTTATTTCAGGTTATCACAGCATTTATCGTTATTGGAGTTATTTTCATCCCTATAGGGCTTGCTTCCTTGTTTGCATCTGAACGAGTAGTTACTCCTTAATTTTGTGTTTCTTATCAACTTATGTTGGACAAATCCATTAACTTTAATTTATAAATGTTTTTCTTGAACCTAGGTGGCAGAAGTGGTAACCCGCTATGACGAAGAATGCATCCCTTCTAATTACGCCAATGATCAGCTCGGATATATTCAAAACCCTGATACTAACAAGACGTGTTACAGGGACATAAGTGTGAGATGTCCTACTTTTCTTACGGCATCTTTGGAAGAACACCATTATATGTCTATTTTACAGTTTTAAGGGTATATTTTTCCTGAAAATCCTTATTTACATTCCTTGTGTATGAACATGCTCCCACTGCTTTCAGATTCTAAAGCAAATGAAGAGCCCAATTTACATCTACTACGAGCTGGATAATTTCTACCAGAATCATCGTAGGTATGTGGACTCTTTGACGATAATTATCAAAGTGAAGTGCTATTCTTGTTGTCAACATACCGCAGATAAACTTAACGAAATTAACACTATGGGGGTAATAAGTCATTCATCTATTTGATTTGAGACGTTGTGGCTTTAATCATGGTAAAACTTCATAAAGTTCTAAAAATATGTCAACTGTCCAAGTATCCTAAAGTGGTGGTTGCATTATGATACAACCAGCTAGTTCTTGAATATTACCGGTATTCTATTATATTACTACCACCCCATTAGTCTGTTAATAATTTTCTTAGATTAGTTATGATACTGACTCTACAATTTTCTTTGGTTGGTATTTGTATTCTTTACATTCATGATGATCTCTATTGTCTTTTTGATGAACTTTTTTACATCTCGAGTGCTAATGTGTAAGAAATTTAGTCTGTTACTCAAATATATCTGATACAGCTGATACATGCAAATCATGATCATTGTGTAGCATTTTCCCTAATGTCTACTGTTGCTTTCAGATATGTCCAGAGCAGAAATGATAAACAGCTACGAAGCCCGAAGTATGAAACTTCAGTGTCGAAGTGTGATCCTGAAGCTACTGCAAATAATATGCCAATTGTGCCATGTGGCCTTATTGCTTGGAGCTTGTTCAATGATACTTATGGGTTTTCAGTCAATTCCCAGGCATTACAAGTCAGCAAAAAGAACATAGCATGGCAAAGTGATAAGAAAAGCAAATTTGGATCCGATGTGTATCCCAAAAACTTTCAAAGTAGTGGCTTGATTGGTGGTGCAAAGCTTAATGAGAGCATACCGGTACTCATCATATTAGATTGTAATAAAGTACCTCTTGTATTATGTGTCATTCTGAACCTTTTCACTGTATCTCCATGCTATAGTTGAGTGAACAAGAGGATCTCATCGTGTGGATGCGAACAGCTGCATTTCCAACTTTCAGAAAATTATATGGGCGGATTGAGGTTGACCTGGAAGCTGGTCAAACTGTAAGAGTCCATATAGAGAATAATTATAACACCTACAGCTTTGGCGGCAAAAAGAAGCTGGTTCTTTCGACCACTAGCTGGATTGGTGGGAAGAATAATTTTCTTGGTGTTGCATATCTTACCATCGGTGGGTTATGTTTGTTTTTGGCACTGAGCTTCATACTTATGTATGTGATTAAGCCAAGGTACATGTCCTATTCCTGCTCTCGTTATACTCTACCTGATGTCTAAATGCTCATTGTTATCGTAAGCATTTACTTACTTTCTTGATCAAGTCATTGTTTGTCTCCTTTAATGCTGATGGTGTCTGATATGCTGCTCACATATTCTGTAATGGCTAAATATGAACATAATTATGTTTGATATTCATTGCAGGCCCCTTGGAGATCCTTCTTTCTTGTCATGGAATACGAATCCAGGAGGACACTTGCATTAAAACTCTGGGTATACTCACATGTTGTATGCCAACGTGACGCTCATGTTGAGAGTCTCAAGGCCTATCTATAAAGTGATCATATCAGATTTATACTCCACTCGGTCTTTTCACGTCAGAGTAAAGATTAGAAATTATGTTGGGCACTGGATTCCCATGGAGACCATCAAACAATTTATGTATTGTATTTTAGATGGATATAATGCAAAGTCACAGACACACTACCATTATCCTTTGTAACCAAAGTCAATTTTCTTATTAAACGCCTCAAAATATTATGAAGAGCATGAATGAGAGATTTGATGACATCAACAGAAAACATTCGATCTCAGTGGAATCTTAATGTCCAAATTTAGGATTTCCTCTTGTATCAATTTGGACAGTTGGACTAAACTGAGGCAATGGTGGAGACAAGTCATTGTTGGTCAAATCCAGCAATTTCAATTCCCTCAACTTGGTCAGCCCCACTGGCACTGGACCTATAAGCTTGTTCATGTTAACCTTCAGCTCTGTTCAGTCCCTGCAGAGCATCCAAACCTTCAGGGATTCTGTAGGTGGACTGGTTTCCATGCAGCCATGCCTGCTTTAACCCAACCATGTACCTAATCACATCAATGGTGCCACTCAGTCCCTCACCATTCTGATCATTCAAATACAGAATCTGAATTTTTGATTGAAACAAGGTCGCCGGAAGTGCACCAGTTAAGTTGTTGCGCGCCAGTTCCAAGTCGATCAAATTCGTTAATTTGCCAAGAAAGTCAGGTAATTCACCAGTTAGATTACATTCAGTCATTTTCAAAACAGCCAAGTTTGTTGAGCTCTGGAGGTCTCCAGGAATGGTCCAACCGGACTGATTCAACGGATTGTAGCTGATCGAGACAGTGTTCAGGTTGGTTGGTCCACTGAAAAAATCAGCTGGGATGAAGTCGAAACGGTTATGGCCTAAAAAGATATTCTGCAACTTCTACATCCCTCGAAAAGTGGGCAATGGTCCATGTAAATTATTTCTTTGGAGAGACACATTTTGTAACTCTGACAACAAGTTGAAATTGCTTGGCAGAGTTCCTTCAAGACCCAATTCAGCAGCATGAATAGATGTCACTCTGTCGTCAAGGCAGCTAATATGATCCCACTTCGGTGTGCCGTACGGATTGTCCCCGACCGCAGGCCATCCTAAGATTTGACCGTTGGTCAAGCCTTTTCGAAAGGCGTCCAGGACCGCAAAGTCATCCGGATTAGCTAGAGAAAATATTGTAAATGTGAAACACAGAGTCAGAGATAACAAGAAAATGCAACTATAGAGACTTTTTGCAGTCATCATCCTCACAAAACTTAGAAGTTGCAAATTTGGATAACTGAAAAAACTGTCTTCACTCAAATAATTATATAAGATGGAAATCTTTTAAATAATAAATATTACTGAAATGTTTATTACTTTAACTATTAAAAAGTCAAGAGTAAGGTTCTAGGAGGACACATAAATATATGTGAGACGGTGAGACATGATCTCAACCGTTGATTACTAATAATCCAACGGATGAGATTTGATTCAAAAAAGTAACCGTCACTCTCAACCGCTAGGGTTTTTTGCAAATCCAACCGCCCATTATATAAAAACCAACTTTAATCTCAACCGTATATTAATCTAATCTAACGGTTGAGATTTCGTCCTTCCGCCTCACAAATACTTAATGTCCTTCTAGAACTTAACCCAAAAAGTCAATACATTTTAATAAGTGTTCTGGAAACTTCCACTGCAAACTGCTATTAAAACATTTGTAGTTTACATGATAAATTAATTTCTATCAAATTGAAAATATAAATCTATTTATGAGCTGTCTGAATGGGTTAAGTTCCAGGAGGACATTAAATATTTGTGAGACGGTTGGACGAAATCTCAACCGTTAATTTGATTAATCTAACGGTTGAGATTAAAGTTAGCTTTTATTAAAGTTGACGGTTGGATTTGCGAAAAACACGGGGCGTTTGGATTTGAAGCTTTTAATCTCATCCGTTGGATTGATAGAAATCAATAGTTGAGATGTTGTCCTTCCGTGTCTGAATAATATAATTTCAAAAATATATATAAATTTGCATGGTAATTTTAATAAATTAAATATATAGTAATTTCCCGACTAGCGTCTAAAATATATTATGGTTTGGCACAAGTAATACGCGCTCTGTACATCTCAAAGTCAATCCGATATTTTCTAAGATTAGGGTTTCATTCTCAATTCTTCGCAATTCGAATCCTCCTCCAGCTCTCTCCGATATCGCTGTCGCCGCCGATCTCTCCCCCGTATTCTTAACCCCTAATATCGTGCCTCCCTTATCTGTTTTGGCTGCTGTTGCGCCGATTGAGACGAATCTCGACGCGGTAATTTTGAAGTTAATGAAATACCATGTTCGCCTTTTTAGTTCGTATCTTGAAAGTTACGATCTTTTTTATATCGTTCTCTTGAGTACGTTTTGAATTGGATGTGAATGTTGAATTCTGTTTTGTTTCAGGTATGTGCTGTTTCTGAGCTGTGAAAGGATTTGACTTGTGTTTGATAGGATGGAGATTCAGACGTCTGGAAAGCCGATTGAGACTTTGATAGAGAGGGTGCTTAGTATGAATATTTTATCTTCAGATTATTTCAAAGAGTTGTTTGCCTTGAAGACTTATCATGAGGTGGTTGATGAGATTTACAATCAAGTAGACCATGTAGAGCCATGGATGACTGGTAATTGTCGCGGTCCATCTACTGCCTTTTGCCTTCTTTACAAGTTGTTTACTATGAAGCTCACTGTCAAGCAGATGCACGGGTTGCTTAAGCACCCTGATTCTCCCTACATTAGAGCGGTATGTTCTATTGATTCTGCATCATGATTCTTTTTGGTAATCGTTTGTTTATTTGATTGTTACTGTTAAGGATTAAATCGATTGTTTGTGAATCTAACCTTGTTGATAGTATCCCACTGTTCCTAGTTCTCTACACAACCATGTATGATACACCCTCAGCCATGACCTTGTTTGTTTTGAATTCCAGCGTTCTGGATTTGTGTTCAATTATAATATCTAGTAAAGGAACAAAGTAACAGCTTCTATGGCAACCTCCTCATACTTTTTGTGGTCAGACTTTAACCTAATCAGCCTATTATTTTATTGAACGGATTACTCAAACACGTATTTAGCAGTGATGAAAAAAGCGAAAAGCGGTAAAAGGCGAAAATGGTCATAGGCGAAAAGCGAGAGGCGAGGGGCGAAAAGCGCTCGCCTTTTGGATAAAAATAATAATTGTGATATTAAATATAAAATTATATAACAATGTATTTAAAATTAAAATAAATAATAAATTTAATTTAAAATGAGTTAGCAGACTTCGTATAAAGTTTAAATTAATAAAATGTTAAAAGGAAAGTGAATTTGAAGTTTGGGTAAGTGAATCTGATGTTTGGAAACCCTATCTTTAACCCAAAACGACACCGTTTCAATTAAAAAAACTAAAAGATCCAAGAGGCGACTCAAGCGAGAGGCGAAGAAGCGGCTGCCAAGGCGTCAAAGGCGACCGCCTCTTAGATCAAGCTCGCCTCAAGCCCCCAAAGGCGTTTTCCCCATCGCCCGAACGCCTAGGCGAGAGGCGCTCGCCTAGGCGACGCCTTTTTGAACACTGGTATTTAGTATGCTAAAATTCTAAAAGGTAATTACTGTTAAAAGTCAAAGTTCCTTATTTTTTGGCTTGGGGAAGTTCTATTTTCAGTTGACGGGTCTAAGGTACACTTGTATGCCTGAAGCAGTATTTTGGGGTTCTTCGTCGCTATCATCATTGGTTCATATATAGAGGATGATCTCAATTCCTCAGAAGAAAAAGCGTGAATATTTTCAGCTAAGACGACCCTCTAATCATACCTTATTCTTCAAGTCACTTTATATTTATTTATTCTTGTTGTGGAATTTATATCGACGTAAGAGACAATATTAGGCTCATGGCTTTTATGTACATCATGTTGCTGTTATGCCTGTTTTGTCAAAATCTGGGCAGATCTTTAAGAGTATGGAAAGCCCCGCCCTTTAATTAATTGTTCGTATATGAGTTTTAACTTCTAATGTCTTATATTTTCCCCCTGTTTTCAGATTGGGTTCCTCTACTTAAGGTACTGGGCAGATCCGAAGACACTTTGGAACTGGTTCGAACCATACATCAATGATGATGAGGTACTTGAAGTTCAATTTTTTTTGTATACATGTGTGTGTTTATATCTTCTAGGGTGAAAATATTTAGTTGGCTTATCACACATGGATTCGTTATAACCCCAAAAGTTGTCGTTCCATCTCTCAAATATTTATAAGCAGATGATTAGATGACCAGTGTTTGGCCTAACCTTTTCAGGATCTCCTATGTTTGACACTAGCTTTCACAATTCTTGCATTATAAATATTTGTTTTTTATTTACATTGCTGTCTGAAACGAGTTTTTGGTGCAGGAGTTTTCACCTTCATCGAGTGGAAAAATGACAACCATGGTGTCTACATACGAGATTTACTTCTTGGTCAGGTCAGTTTGCTTTAATATTAGTTGTTGCACCTAGGTTAATGTGCTGTTGTTTATCTAGGATTCTTACTTTTGAACTGATGCTTCTAAAAACCATCTTGCAGTACTACTTTGATTCTTTATTCCCTCGAATACCTGTTCCTATTATGAGACAGATTGTGTCCAACCTTGAAAAGCTTAAGCTTCCCACCAAACATTGTGGAGTGACTGGTGAAACAACTCGCCTTGGATCTGATGACACTGCACGTCGACCTCCTGTAAAAGCTTCACTTTCAGTATCATTTGGTCAACGAGCTCCGCATCGTGCATCTACTAGGGATGCATCCCCGGTTCGGCGCACTCTCCCCCCACCAGTTTACGATAGGAATGGAAAAGATGGCACAGAGAGGTCGCCTAGTAGACATCGGAGTCAAAGTAGGGACATCCCAGACCGTGATTACCTTGATGACAGGCAAAGGGAGAGAGACCGAAGCAGAAGTAGGGATAGAGATAGAGTATCAGACAGAGACAGGGATCGAGGTCGTGGCAGGGATGGAGATAGGGAGAGGGACAGAGGCCGCGACCGTAGGTATGATTATGATAGAAGATCTAGATATTCTGATAGGGAAGCTGAGTATGGGAGGAGCGGTAGCAGACATCATGGAGAAAATAGCTCTCATAGAAGCAGGAGTAGGAGTCCAGGCCGAAACAGGAGAAGCAGGAGCCCTGATGTGAAAGACCGAAACTCACCTTTTGATCGCCGAGTCAATGATGAGAGCAAGAAGGCGTCAGTATCTAGTAATTTGGAAAAGCTTAAGAGTATGTATGGTGATTTGAGCAGTCAGAAAAGTGATGCTGGGGTTGAAAGGGTTCGTAATAGAGACAGCGGGACTGAAGAGGTAATCAAACTTGGTGGTTCAACTTGGAGGTAGTTTATTCACATCAAGAATCCCTTCAAACACTATGTCTATTGCACCTTGAGAGAACTGCTGCGTGTGCAATATTCTGGAAAACTACTCTTATCAAAACCTGTTTGGCATCATTTGGGATGTGTCCTCTTTTTTAGCATGTACGGAATTTCAATAGCCATCACGTGGCTAACTTAACTGCGCATGCTCAATGGATTGTATCACAGTGCTCTCTGTATCTTAGGCAAATTTTTAAAGAATCTATGTAAACTTTATTTTATTTGCTCTTTTTGTTTTTGAAAAGGTGGATTTATTCCAAAAAAAGGTTACAAGACACTGACAAACAGTAGCACAAACATAGACGATAAAACAAGCCCCTCAGGGCGCAAACCAGAGTAACTTATAACCACTCAAACAAGAAACAAGAAAAAAGATGACCCCTGCAAACTCACAAGACACCAGCAACATAAGAAAGAACCCATACTGCCATGGCAGTAACTAGTGGCAGCTAAAAGGCATATACCAAACTAAACACGATTGTATTATATCAGAGACAGAAATGGAAAAAGGTGCCCTTAAGTGGACAACGTTTATATATATAGAGCTTTTAGTTAGGTTAATGGCTACTTGATATGGCATTAAACTGCTCTGTGCTCATTCCCTTTTTCTTTCTTTTCAGCTCACTCATTTAATCACAGCAGCTTTTTCTATTCAAAGGGTCATTTTTGAAAGGCCATTTGTCCAATCATTTTAGCATTCACTTTGTAAAAAGCTAGTGATCTTCGTGTCTAACAAATCTCCTGCAGGCTCATGCAGTTTTCACAAACTGGAAACTGAGAGTTCTTATTACATCTTAATTGTTTTAGGATGACATTTCCTGGAAAACCATTGGTGCTGGTTGGTGAAGTGGATTGGTGTGCATGTTTTTGTCGCATTGTCTTCTGAAAATTTGATGTAATTTCATGAATGCACCGAAATGCTCAACTTGTTTTCATAGTTAATGTTGTCTAACAAGTTGGTTTATAAAGTAGCACAAAGACATTTCATTCTTCATTTCACAAATTTGATCTTTTATAGAACTAATAATATCTGAACTCCTATGGGTATTTAAAAGCTCGTATCGTCTAGACTTGAGTATCCTTTTGCTTCACCTGTCGTCGAGAAAAATGGTTTTAGCTTCAGTAGATAAAGTTGTTCTTGGGTCTATTGCATTTGCAATATTCTGGACTCTTGCAGTTTTCCCAGCTGTTCCTATATTGCCTGTTGGCAGGACTGCAGGGTCCATCTTAGCAGCTGTGCTGATGGTTGTCTTTAGAGTAGTGTCACCAGACGAGGCTTATGCGGCTGTTGACCTTTCGATACTTGGTCTCCTTTTCGGAACAATGCTAGTCAGTAATTACCTTGAACAAGCTGATATGTTCAGGTATTTAGGAAATGTTCTGTCGTGGAAAAGTAAAGGTCCGAAAGATATGCTTTGCCGCATTTGCATAGTTTCTGCCATTTCTAGCGCGTTTTTCACCAATGACACATGCTGCGTGGTTCTCACTGAGTTTGTTATGACAATTGCTGCAGAAAATAAAGTACCGGTATATCCTTTCTTATTAGCGTTGGCTTCAAGTGCTAATATTGGGTCCTCTGCTACCCCCATTGGTAATCCGCAAAACCTGGTCATTGCCATTCAGAGTAAAATCTCCTTCGGAGAGTTTCTAGTGGGTATTCTGCCTGCAATGCTCGTAGGTATACTAGTAAATACCTTGTTTCTTCTCTGTACCTTTTGGAAAGTGCTGTCCATAGAAATAGAACCACTACTCATCATTAATAGTCCAACGACGAATGGCGCAAATGCTCTTGACTCTGCCCACAGCATTGATATCGAGTTAATAGTTGCACAAAATGTGAAAGAAACTAAAATACTTAGCATAGCAGAATCGACTGAGGAAGTTGCAATGGAAGAAGGAAAAAAGATCATAAGACCTGATAAGAAAAGGATACTTTTGTCAAAACTGTGTGTTTATCTTGTAACACTTGGAATGCTGGTAGCACTGCTCAAAGGACTCAACATGTCATGGACTACGCTTACTGCTGCATTTACCCTCGTAGTAATTGATTTTAAAGATGCCCGCCCCTGTCTAGACAAGGTACTAAAATATCGACTTGCTTACTGACTTCATTTGGATATTCCATTTTCAGTTTTTTGATAAAATAATTTTTTCATCAGGTTTCGTATTCACTGCTGGTGTTCTTCTGCGGGATGTTCATCACAGTTGATGGGTTCAACGCAACAGGAATACCAAGCACTCTTTGGAATATAATGGAGCCTTTCTCAAGAATCAACCACACCAGTGGGATTGCAATGCTGGCTGTTGTTGTACTTATTCTCTCAAACATTGCTTCAAATGTTCCCACAGGTAATTCACTTAAACTTTTCCCCACCAAATCCAACCATAAAAAGAACTTTTTTGTTCATTTTGATGTTCACTGAAACTTGTTTCCCGAAATTCCTGTCAGTGTTGCTGCTGGGAGCAAGAGTGGCAGCATCCGCAGCAGCTGTATCCGACCACGACGTAAAGAAAGCATGGCTAATCTTAGCGTGGGTAAGCACAGTAGCTGGAAATTTGTCACTTCTGGGGTCAGCCGCCAACATGATAGTGTGCGAGCAAGCTCGACACTCCAAGGAATTTGGATATAATCTTTCCTTCTGGAGACATCTCAAATTTGGATTTCCATCTACAATTGTTGTCACAGCCATTGGCTTGACTCTCATCAGAGGTTGAAAATAATTCCTTGTCTACTTGTGCGAACTGTGAAGTACAGACAGTCTGGCAGCTGGATGGAAAATTAAAACTTTTCATGAAGCCAGGACAAAGTTCATGACTCTTGCATTTGGAAATTTATGTAAATATCTTGATCAATCCAAACCCAGCTTGAGTGGCATAAATATCCTTTTACGTAGATTCCAACTTGTTATTTCAGCAAATATCGTAATCCCTGCTCAAGATGTCTGCTCTATTTTGCTCTGCCATCCTCTGATCCAACTGATTAGCTGTTTCAGTTGCACTTTCTGGATGCCTTATAATGTCGGATGAAGATAAACAACAGAAACTGCAAAGATAACTGTAGTACCACATGAACAGCTTTTGGAGAGGATCTGTGCATGAAAGCCAAATTAGGAAAATCAGCATGTAATGTAGCATCTAGTCATTAGAGATTTCAGACACAAGAAAAGGGCACAATTTTGTAATTTGTGTGCTTCTCAACAGAGCACAGTTTTACTGAAAACTCCACTTGTCAAAAACATGATCTTCATCAATGAGCAGCAAAGGCGCCATGTGTTATTTGAACTTATTTGAGACAAGGTCTGGCCAAACTTAAGTTAAAAAAACAAGATATGTTCTGGTTTACAACAAGGTCAAGGAGTATGCACCTTAGTAAACCAGAAATGGATGCATCATTTGGAGGCTGCAATAAATAATTGGATTAAATTTAGATTTCCTAGCTCCATCTTCTCTGATCTTCCTCTTCATCTACCGGAAAATACCATTCAGGTCGTCGCTTCAAATTGCTCAATCTGTAGTTCAAAAATACTTCTTCATTACAAAGCTCCCTAGTAGCCACCAAAACAAGAGTCTTTAAAACTGGAACGTCAGACTCTGTGGTTCTAGACTCATTCCATTTGAAATAGAAACTACCCAGTCTCTTCATTTTCACATCACCAGCCTTTCCATACACTATGTTTGGAATGTACACTCTCATATTTTTTTCAGTCAGCGGGAAATCATATGGGCAGAGCATCACATTGGGGTCCACGCCTTTAGCTGGATGGTTGGCAAAATGAGCTACAGCCAATGGGTTTCTGCGTTCTAACACTTCACCACCTACATGAGTTCTAGTTTGTTCCAAAGGCTTGCTTAGCATTGTCCAAAGTCTGTCTGAACCATTCTTAGTTCCTGTGGATTGATTCACTGCCTCTGCTTTTACTAACCCATCCCAATATTCACGAAATTCACCACCTGATCCCCATGGTTGGGCATTTATAACCGTGCCGTCATATCTTGTAATTAAATATGGGTTTAGTGCATCCACTCTTGGATAGCCAGGAATATAGCGATAGTATGCCGGGCTGTAGATCACACCAGGGTATATAGCAATAACAGAACCAACATTAGCTTCGCCATCTACGAAAAGACCCTGACCTGCTTCCTTGTGAGGGATTTGAGATGGTCTTAGATCAAGAGTGTAGCCAAGGTGATCTCTCAAACTCCGCGAAAGGTCCCCTTGACTTATTGCTTTTGTCTTAGAGACTTCATCCCTGAAAAGTTGAAACTCCTTAGACTGTAGTTCAGATAAGACCAATATTATTTGCATCAGAGGTCTGTAGAGGGAATTGAGTCATATTGCTTACTTCAGAGATTTAGCTTGACCACTCTTCCCTACAGCGAGACTAAGGCCACTTCGACGAGAAGCTGTATTTCCATGTATGTCTGATGAATCAGACTCAGCAACTGATTCACTGTTGGGAAGCAGAATTTTATCCAGAACAGTGCATATGTTTTGGAACTGAGAATGGATGTTTTCTTGGACTTCCCTTTGTTGGTCCAATACGGTGGCTTTGGTAGCCATGTCTATGATCTCCTCTGCATCTGTCTCAACAGCATCCTTTCCTAGCCGGTTGTAGCTGAAAAAAAAAATTAGTGACGCGAAAGAAATCTAAAATGCTAACTGAAGGCCAATTCTAAATGACAAATAGGACAATTTTTGGTAGAAGTAATACAGCATGCTATGAACCCTGGCTAGTCGGACATCAATAATTCAAGGTACAAAGTTACACAAAACTTCTTTCAAACAAAGCAATTTCATACAAGATTTCATGAATTTTTCAGATATTATATTCTTCATAAAAAACATGTATTTCCTATTCATGGCCATGTGTATCAGAACATGTAATCTTAGTGCATTTTTCCGATCAATTAAAACCCAAGGCTTTCCAGTAGATAATTTACCTCGTCAATAAGAAAAGACGATTGATGTCCGCTTCAAACTGGAGCTCCCTTGGGTTCTTGCCGAATGTTGTATGCTTTGCCATGTTTTGTACCAACTGTAAAACAACATTTGAACAATTTTTACTTATCATCCATCAACTTGTCTCCACGGCACGAATTATATGCAACTTTAGAAAGTGTAAATAAACTATAGACAGATGCCAAACAGATCATTCAAAACCATGATTAACACATCTAAATCAAGAAACACGATCCACAATTGATGTCAAACGCTGGTGTTTTTTCTTATCTTACCAATAAATTTAGCAACTTTAGGACAGTAGTGAATACAAGAGAGGCATTGATGTTAGAATAAGGAAATAATGTAGGGTACATGTTGGACTTAAGGAAACATGAAGGACCAAGCTTGGGCAGTAAGTTTCTAAAGATATTCAAGGTTTCCTAAAGATATTCAAGGTTTCCTAAAGAAACCAAATCTTGATTATCTACTTACCTAAACCAACCTTAGCTAGGCCAACATGGTTTCCTAAGACTTGTATAAATACCCTACTTGTGTACTCTTGTTATTTAGTACAATCAATACTCTTTTCTCAACTTTTCTTTGTTTACTTCCTTACTTGTCATTCTTCCACACTCTACAAACTCAATATACTCTGAATTCTTTCATGGTATCAGGAGCAAGATCCTAAACAACTTCCGCACATAAAAAAAATCAAATTTTTTTTCCACAAACTCTCATCATGGATACTCGAGTTGTGGCAATACCAGTGGTCCTTAAGGGGCCTAATTATGTTCTATGGTCTAGAATGGCCAGAGTTACCTTGGGGAGTAAGGGGTTATGTTCTCATCTTGAGGGTGATAAGGCCCCCACAATTACTACCAAGGGAGATGATGGGAAACCTGTCACAAGATGTGATGAAGAGAAGTGGCTACAAGAGGACTTATTGGTGATGACCATACTACAAGCCTCTTTGGATGTGTCAATCCTTGAAGCCTACTCTTTTTGTGTGAATGCCAAAGCCCTGTGGGAGACACTTGAGAAGGTTTATGGCAACACAAGCAATCTGAGCCGTGTGTTTGAGGTCAAGAGGGCACTCAACACCCTAAGCCAAGATAATATGGAGTTCACAAAGCACTTTGGGAGGTTCAACACACTATGGGCAGAATTGGAGACATTGAGACCTCAAACTATTGATCCTGCAATCCTCAACAAAAGAAGGGAAGAAGATAAGGTGTTTGGGTTGCTGCAAACCCTAGATCACTCATACAAAGATCTTGTCAAACACATTCTAAGGGCAGACAAGCTCCCCTCCCTGGAAGAAGTGTGTGCACAAATTCAGAAGGAGCAAGGCTCCACTTATCTTTTTGAAGGGAAGAAGGAGTTAAGTGTGGCTCATAGAGTTGTGGATGAAAAGGCTAACCAGGTGGTTAACAAAGTTGATGAGAGGAAGAGTTTGATGTGTGATCACTGCAAAAAAGAGGCCATTTAAAAGACAAGTGTTGGATTCTACACCCTCACTTGAAACCTGCCAAATTCAAGCAACCACAAGCCAATAAAGCTAATGAGGACTCAACCGGACCTAAGGAGGATCAATACTTGAAGAAATCAGACCTAGATGCTCTCCTCCATGCCTTTAAGGAGAGCATGGGTAAGTCCAATGGTATGTCTCTCTTTGCTTCTAATAAATCTGATTACTGTATAGTCGACTCTGGTGCTTCACATCATATGATTTCGAACTCCAAACTAATCAAAAACATTCAACCAACAAAAGGACATGTAGAAATTGCTAATGGTGACCGTGTGCCTATTAAAGGATTAGGTATTGTTAGATTGTTTAATAAGGACTCTAAAGCTTACTTCATGCCTGATTTTACATCTAACCTCTTATCTGTCAAAAGAATTGCTACTGATCTTAATTGTTGGGTGATGTTTGGTCCTAATGAGCTTCGATTTCAGGATATTAAGACCGGTGCTCTTCTAGGTGAAGGTGTTTCCAAAGAAGGCCTCTATTTCCTTGACAACTTAGCTAGTTCCTATATTTCTTTGCATGATGAATCTTTTACTTTCAATTCAGAAGTATCTAATGCGAATAATGAAATTTGGCATGCTAGATTGGGGCATCCTCATCCGAGGGCATTAAACTTGTTGTTTCCTGATATTAAACTTAAACATGATGAATGTGAAGCATGTATATTAGGTAAACATCACAAATCAGTATTTCCAACTTCTAAAACATCATATGAAAACTGTTTTGACCTAGTACACTCGGATGTATGGACTGCCCCTTGCATATCTAGGGATAACCATAAGTACTTTGTTACATTCATAGATGAAAAGTCGAAATATACTTGGTTAACCCTATTACCTTCTAAGGATAGAGTACTAGATGCCTTCATTAATTTTCAGAATTATGTTACTAACCACTTCAATGCGAAGATCAAAACATTTAGAACAGATAATGGAGGAGAATACATGAGCAACGCATTCAAGCAACACCTAGCCAAGAATGGGATTGATCACCAAACGAGCTGCCCTTATACACCTCAACAGAATGGAGTGGCTGAAAGAAAGAATAGACATCTTATGGAGGTGGCACGGTCCATGA
This sequence comes from Sedum album, assembly GCA_006409495.1. Lineage (NCBI taxonomy): Eukaryota > Viridiplantae > Streptophyta > Magnoliopsida > Saxifragales > Crassulaceae > Sedum > Sedum album. The sequence continues at coordinate 293,034 of QZGG01000069.1, read as the reverse complement.
TGTTTCACACTAATATGCCTAAGAGGTTTTGGGGGGATGCTGTTATGACAGCTTGCTACTTGATCAACAGAATTCCCACCAAAGTCCTCGATGACATATCTCCATATGAGGTACTAAACAAAACCAAACCTTCCATTAATCATCTAAAGGTTTTTGGGTGCCTTTGTTTTGTGTTAGTTCCAGGTGAGCTTCGAACTAAGCTGGATGAGAAAAGCACAAGGGCTGTGTTCATTGGATATTCTGCCACCCAAAAAGGATACAAGTGCTATGATCCTGTTTCAAGAAAGGTCTTGGTATCCAGGGATGTGAAGTTCATGGAATCCAAAGCTTACTTTGACAAGGCAGGATGGGAGGAAGTGAAAGATATCTCAAACTCTCCATCAGACAAAGTTGCAGCCTTGAGAAGGATCATTGACAACTTCATCACCACACCTTCGGTCCCTAGCACATCTCCTTGTGTTCCCCATCCTGATCATGAGGGGGGAATACAGGATGATGCACATGATGAATCTGATGAAGATTCAACCACAACTCCTCAAGAAGTTGACTCATCAAGTCATGATCAGGAAGAGAACCAGGAGAGTTCAGATTCTGTGAATGAAGAAGATGAAGATCAAACTCCAGAATGATCAAGAAGAATGAAGAAGAAGCTGATCAAGAACCAGAATCAATTCAAGCTGAGCAAACACAAACTCTAAGAAGAAGCACTAGGCTGAGGAAGTCTCCATCAAACTGGAAGATATTTTATAATGGTACTGCTGTTGCTTATCCTATTCAGTCTGTTTGTTCTTTGGATGGGTTCCCAAAGGATCACCGAAGCTTCATCAGCAAGTTGGACGAAGGGGAAGTCCCTAAGACCTATGAAGAGGCCAAAGACCACAAGGAATGGATGGCTGCAATTCAAGAAGAGACCAAAGCCATGGAGAGGAATGGAACTTGGCATGAATCTGATCTTCCCAAAGGTAAGAAGGCCGTGACCAGCAGATGGGTATTCACCATCAAATACAAGAGTGATGGACAGATTGAGAGGTACAAGGCAAGGTTAGTGGCAAGAGGATTCACTCAAACATATGGGGAAGACTACCTTGACACTTTTGCACCTGTGGCCAAGCTCCATTCAGTTCGAGTCATCCTCTCAGTTGCTACAAACCTAGGATGGGATCTATGGCAGATGGATGTCAAGAATGCATTCCTACAAGGTGAGCTTGAAGAAGAAGTCTATATGCATCCTCCACCAGGGCTTGAAAGCATGGTCAAACCAGGTAAGGTTCTTAGGCTTAAGAAAGCTATCTATGGTCTAAAGCAATCACCAAGGGCATGGTACCACAAGCTGAGCACAACTCTCATCAAAAGAGGATTCACAAATCTCAAGTTGATCATACACTCTTCACCCTCACTACTTCATCAGGTATAGTTGTGATCCTTGTGCATGTTGATGATATCATCATCATCACAGGAGATGACAAACAAGGTATACTCGAAACTAAAACTTTTCTCAATTCGGTTTTTGATATTAAAGACTTGGGTGAACTAAAGTACTTTCTTGGTATTGAGATGTGCAACTCGAAAGAGGGGTTATTCTTATCACAAAGGAAGTACACACTTGATCTTTTGTGTGAAGCAGGAAAGCTTGGAGTGAAACCAGCAAAGACTCCACTTGAGGAAGGATACAAAGTCATACGTGAGGGGGAGATTGAAGAAAAGCCCTTTGAGGATGAAAAGCTGTACAGAAGGATGGTTGGTAAGTTGATTTATTTAACTATCACAAGACCTGATATATGCTTTTCCGTGAATCAGGTTAGCCAGCATATGCAAACACCAAAGATGCACCATTGGCACATGGTAGAGAGGATTTTGAAGTACCTCAAAGGCACGGCTGGTCAAGGAATCTGGATGGGAAGGAATGGCAACACCGATGTGGTAGGTTATTGTGATGCAGATTGGGCAGGAGATAGGAATGATAGGAAATCAACCACAGGTTATTGCACCTTCATTGGAGGTAATCTCGTGACTTGGAGAAGCAAAAAACAGAAGGTGATCTCTTGTTCAAGCGCTGAGGCAGAGTATAGAGCCATGAGAAAGCTAACAAATGAGTTGATATGGATTAAAGCTCTCCTCAACGACCTAGGCATCAAGATCAACACACCCATCACTATGCATTGTGACAATCAGGCGGCCATCCATATTGCATCCAACTCAGTGTTTCATGAGAGAACAAAGCATATAGAAGTGGACTGCCACAAGGTGAGAGAGGCTGTAGAGCAAGGAGTGATTCAGCTGAGCTACACAAAAAGTGAGCATCAACTAGCAGACATCTTCACAAAGGCTGCTAGTAGCAAGGTGTGTGAGTTCATCCATTCAAGGCTTGGACTCACAAGTGTCATCCCTTAGACATAACCCTGGCCGAAGGTTCTTGTACTCTTTTTGTCCTAGGTATGGTTTTATCCCATGTGGTTTTCCATACTTAGGTTTTTAATGAGGCAAGGGCTCTAGGGTCCAAGCTTGTCTAAATCCTTTAGTCAAGCTTGAGGGGGAGTGTTAGAATAAGGAAAAATGTAGGGTACATGTTGGACTTAAGGAAACATGAAGGACCAAGCTTGGGCAGTAAGTTTCTAAAGATATTCAAGGTTTCCTAAAGATATTCAAGGTTTCCTAAAGAAACCAAATCTTGATTATCTACTTACCTAAACCAACCTTAGCTAGGCCAACATGGTTTCCTAAGACTTGTATAAATACCCTACTTGTGTACTCTTGTTATTTAGTACAATCAATACTCTTTTCTCAACTTTTCTTTGTTTACTTCCTTACTTGTCATTCTTCCACACTCTACAAACTCAATATACTCTGAATTCTTTCAATTGAACCATCACAACATAGCAAATCCAATAGCTAAAAATTGTAACGTAGGCGGGTCGAGCAACACAAGACAACGAAAACGAGAGGAACACCAGATTGAGCAAATAAGAAGATTAACAACAATTACCTCCTGGAATTTCTTGAACAAGAAAGCCATTGCGAGACAGCAGAGAATTGGATTCAGCGAGAAGAAAAGAGACTCAGCAGATTGGACGCTCTTGAGTTAACGAATCGGATCGTGCAGCGTCATTCCGATTTGGAACAAAAGAGGAGATGCGCACAACCTGTTCGATGAAATGTTAGTATCTGCTTTGACTGATTTCCAAAAGCTGCACTGCATATTTACTCAATTAAATAATTTATTTTTATTATTAATTTTATGGATTTCTGGAAATGAAATACATGTAATAAATGGGCCGTTTTTTCCTATCAGTCTGGCCCAGGCCCAATCTGAACTAGTCCTCTTGCACCAGTAACAAGATGATGGATGAGTAGCTAAGCATAGGATACAAATTGGCATCAAGGAAATGGTGATATTGCTTGATGGCAGTATCTCTCTCCGGAAGATCAAGCGTGAGGAAGTCATATGGCGTCTCTTTGCCTGTGTCCACTAATGGCTCCCATTTGTAGCCTGGCCGTTCAGGTAATTGTATGGTCACCGGCACATGGCTGGTATTGAAGGCTACATATAACTCACCCTTCACCGTGTCTTTCTGCAGTTTATTGTACAAAATTTTTTAGATGACAACATTTCAATTTCAGACAGTAATACCAGTGTAACTTATATGCGGACTAAAGTTTTGATATGCATAAGAAATGCCATAATGAGAAATTATACCAAGGTAAAAGCAACAAATCGGCTGGACTCTGACCAGTCTGGATTTTGAGGGACATGACCATGCCACTGAAGTCTCTCTGCAGTTAGATAATCCTCTAGACCAAGCGACTCACTTTCCCTGAAATATGGAACCATAGAGTAAAGACACGGTAAGGACAGATAAAACGTAGGAATAGCACGGTAAAGACAGCACATGGTAAAGTATAGTCCCTCTTGATTGATTAAATTATAAACCACAAAACAGCACACAGTAAAGACACTCACCGACGGAAAGCTGACATGAGTCGACAGAATCTGAAAAAGTCAGATGATGACTCTTCCATTTTATCCCATCGAAAGTAATTAATCTGCAAAAAGTAAAGTATTTTACAACATAGAATAGCAAGGTTCTTACTCTCTTGCCTCAATAAACAATAAGCAGCTCATTATAAGTACATATACTCACATAGCTATCATGACAATATGTGTTGTTATTCCCTCCTTTTGTGTGCCCATATTCATCACCCATGTAAATCATGGGCACACCCTGAAAATCATTCAACACATATTCATGAAGTGATAAAACTGGTGCATCAAAGTATAATAAGTTCATAGATGTAGCAATATACATGTTGACTACTTTATTTCGACAGAGAAACAGCTTGCTCTTAAAATAAAGAAGTTACAACTTACTTGCGAAACCATGAGGCATAGAAAGAAATTTCGCATTTGCCTCTTCCTTAATCTCTTCACAAAAATACTTGCAAACTCGCCCTCCTTTACAAATAGATATTTGATTAGAACGTGAAGCTGGCAGGGATCTCAATAACAGTAGGGAGTAGAGCTAATTAAATGTTGAAACATGAAAGCAGTTTTGGGCCATTACAAAACATGAAATCAAGTGTAAGCATTCTTTCTCTGTCTATGTTGGGTACAGAATAATACGTCCTTGCATGCAACAATTCTTTTTAGGCCCTATACAACAAAAATCACGAACCCATCCATAACAGTAAGAAAAAACTCTGAAGTGGGACTGATACTAAAAAGCCAAGATGTCAAAACATATATATACAGACCTCTCCACAGTTCCAACTATTGTTATGATTCTCTCCGTCATTGTTTTCTTCTCCATTAGCTATGTTGTGTTTTTCATTGTATGTAACCAAATCAGCTAGAGTGAAACCATCATGAGCAGTCACAAAGTTGATGCTGTTCCAAGATTTCCTTCCTCCTTCCTGAGTTTAACACATAATAAGCAGAACAATATGCCGCTAATAATTAAAAAGTTGATCAAATATCTAAAAAAATCTTGCGAGTACAAGACAATGAAATTTTTAGACAAGTTGCTAAATATAAGAGCCTTTAATGATGAGGAAAAATAGCAGAAATCCAACCATTTTATATAGAGGCATAACTGACAAAAATAAGAAAGTGTGACCCTGAGGAGATTCAAGCAGTATCAAATAACTGACAGGAAGTCAAACACCTGGAGTTTATTAAGCCAGTTTCCGAAAACACAAAACGCAACCTAAGCGCAACCTATGGTACCTTTTAGATTATTGAAGATCCATACTACATAATTGAAATTAGAATAAAGAGCATGATACCTGGTACAAGCCAGGGCTTCCACATAGACATTCGGCAAAAGCGCCTGCAAATCCATCGGTGCCTTTCACGAACTGGCGCACCACATCACGGTACTGCACTCGGGCAGAAAAAAGTTGTGAAGTTTGAGCCGGTGGAATTTCACCAATTTGTCTACTGTTATTAGGCAAAAATGTTGTCGGGATCACTGGATATTATCATAAAGCCCTTGCAGACAACTTGATACGAATAAATTCATCTGAAAGCAGACAGCTGGCAAATGAAAGTGCTTTATGTAACATACACCATCATCAGACTTGAGTAACACTTTCCGTGGACAATTTGAGCATTATTGAAGTATTTTATGCAACATAGGAGGTAAGTGGGTATATCACAAAAGAAAAAGGCTTCAAATCTACTCATCAAGAAATGATAAGCTCACCTTGCCATTCCACTCTGACCAAACACCCCAATGAGGAAAAGTTCCGACTTGATAAAGGCCTCCAGCATCCCAAGCTTCAGCTATTAGCTAATCAGATCAAGAGGACCATGAGCACATACAAAATGGCAAGGCATGATGAAGAGTACAATTCTACATTTCTGACACAAGTCAGTTGCATGGTGTCAGTTTGAGCACTAATCAAGCAAGCAAATGTAGCTGTCAGCAATAAATTGGATAGCTTTGATGCTACTTCGAGTTAGTTAAATGCGGCATATGGAATGTACAAAATACTGATACAAAAATTTAGCTGGATGTAACTGCAATATATCAATATCGAACTTTAATAGAAGCTAAATCTATTCTTGTTGCCAGGAATCCCTAACAGGAATCAAATATACACACAAAATACCTTCACTCCACTTAGTACTGGATCATTGCTTATCATATCAAGCAAAGGAGGGCTGTTTAAGGGTGTTCCAGTTGTAACCAGATCACCTTCGACTTTGCTGCCATAAACATTCACTACATCCCAAAGACTGAACAAGGCATCCATTCCAAAGCAAATCAGAAATGGATAAAAGAAAGGAGAAAACAGGAATGGGATATTGATTAGGTTAACTGAAGACTAAACAAGAAAATTGAGCACTGAATGATGATGCGATGAATACCTGCTACTCCTCGTCATTATAGACGCTAGATCAAACCGAAAGCCATCAACATGGACATCTGTGACCCAATATCTACAAATGCATACTTGTAAGATAGGCATACTTGTGGCTAGTTAATACTGATGAAAAAAGGTTGTCAACGATAAAAATCCAACGTCTTCATATTTATTTGTAGCAATATAGTTTCACTTTAACTTCCACTTAAAATTTTATGCATGATAAGCTATATTAGCAAAATTCTGTCAACAATAACGTTTTGAGCTTACCTTAAGGATTCCAAGATGAATTGGCGCACAATGGGGTGATTACAATTCATTGTATTTCCGCAACCCGAGTAATTATAAAACTCTCCCTGTAAATAATTGGACAAGCCATTGGATCATTACAATGCATTGCACAAGAGGTCGATTAATATCCCACGCATTATATGAGAGTATTTGACAATGTATGGCTACTTATATTGCAGGGATACCCATGGCCATTTCTCAATAAATAATGCAGACTCACATATATCATAATCTGAATATTCTAACTAAATCTCATTTGGTCACTGCCATTTTGAACTCAATAAGACGTGATATGCACAAATGTTTCAAATTTTCTTAGAACATTTGTTCAGTAGGACAAGCAAAACCTACATGCCTCATCAAGATAAAGTTGTTACTAAACAGAAGTTACCTTTGGGGCGAGCATGTAATACACACTGTTGTCAACGCCTCGAAATGACAAGATGGGGCCATTCTCATTTCCTTCAGCCGTGTGATTGAAAACAACATCCATGATCACCTGTATAACTATATTAGACAAGGCACTGACAATCCTTTGAAATATATTGTTCTTATGGCATTCTCTACCATTACCTCAATTCCTCTTTTATGTGCTTCTCTTATAAGCAGCTTCATTTCGTTTATAGCATCACGCCCAACATTTTTGGTACCAGATGATGAATATCTCAGCATGGGAGAGAAAAAATTAATGGTTGAATACCCCCAAAAATTAACCCTGACAACAACATCTATTCATTCTAAGTACAGTGTTGAGAATAAATTTGCCAATTTCAGACTTCATAAACAATTAGTGCATTACACAGGACCAAATTCCAGACAAATGAATATGATAAAAAAACCTGTAGTCTCCGGAAGCAGAGTTGTAGCTGTAGTACTCTAGCTCATTGAACTCATGGCACGGCATGAGCTCTATGCAATTGACTCCAAGTTCCTGCAGAATGAAGGTGACATGAACTAATTACTTTGGCATTACATAAGGTCCAGTTGACTTGTTTACATTTCACACATCAATTTCAGGATTCAACACTATAAAATATCATATCTAGATGATTAAACTTAAATATAACAAAATAACAAAGTATCAAGCAACTTAACAAGTTGGCTACAGCATAATGGTAATGTAAATGAGTTACTGGAACCTACAACACACAATACACATTCCAATTCCAACCGGTATAATCCCCAAGTCAACATGCAACACACTCATCCCTAACATAATCTTAATGAATGCAATTAATTTGATTTTAAGTACAATTTTCTACCTTCAAATGATCAAGTTTCTCAGCCACACCAAGGTAGGTCCCTGGAAAACTCGTTCTACTAGATTCGTGCTTTGTAAATCCACGAATGTGAAGTTCATAAACAATCATTTCTCTTTGTGGATTTAACAAGGGTAAATCACCTTCCCAATCAAACTGCAAAGAAGAGTAAATCACTGAACCGAAATGATGTATGCTGAAAGGTAATTGCTAAAATCTGATATGGCAATAAGAGAAGATTATTTGCTCAGACTTGATGTTCCCCGGAAAAAAACTGAATCTCCCACGTAAAGAAAAAAATTGCAAGGATACAACTTCCAAGGTAGTTCACTTACCTCGTCATCATAAGCTGGAACCATGCCCCCCATCAAGGGCCAACAGTCACCTTCAGGTCCTAAATCACCAAATTTGTCTCTACTTATGACTGCCTAACCAAACAAAAAAGACGTCAAATATTCTGTTACTAAAAGCTAGAACGAGGGACGTTGAGCATAACAACTTCAACAAGTACATGAGGTGAAACACTAACTTTTGCATAAGGATCGAGTACAATGTGAGATGGATCATAGTAGTGACCGTCTTCTGGAATAAATTTTCCATCAAACCTAAATCCATAGACCATATCCTGCAAACCTCCCTTCAGGAATGCATGCCATACATCCCCTGTTCTATGGTTTGCGGGTTCGAGAGGAACCTCATGAGTTACTTTGCCCTGATCAAAAGAGAAAAATGTTCATACTTAAATAGATCTATCTTTAATAAAAAGTGTCATTTTAAAACGGCGATTAATTTGCGAAACACTTCGGAAAAAAAAAATGAGGCATGTAGTGACATGGTCCCTATGTAACTAAGAGAATATATCACCTTACCTGCAGAAGGTCTTCCTTAGTCATCAAACAAATAGAAGCCTTAGCAGCGTTAGTCGAACAAATAGCAAAATTCACCCCATCCTCCACAGCAGTAGCACCAAAAGGCAATGCACTTCCCTTCAATACCTCAAACGCCCCCAAACTCAGCTTCTCAACCACATCAACACCTTCCACACTCGCTCCTTTCATTCTCACCATAACCGAACGTTCCTTCCTAACCCTAATCTTCCCAAACACAACTTCGCCATTCCTCTTCCCTCCCTGTTCAACTCTACACCTCCACTTCCTAAGCTCACTTCTATAGCCGTTAAACTCAATTGGATTATACAAACAGCCATGACTCGACACAGCCGACTCCATCCTCATCCAAAACCTACACTACACTAAACTACATCACTTTAATGAAATAAAATTCACAACTTTATCAAAAACAGTGAGCGGCACTTCACCGATCAAAAAATTGAAGTTATAATTCCATTACCAAATCCGGCTCGAGAACCGAGGCACGGTGATGACGCCGATGACTCTCTTCCCGTCGCTTCTCCCAAATATCTATCTCACTGAGTTTTCACATGTCCGCGAATATTTTATTTATATTTATTTAATTTGAAATATCATAAATTGATTATTTTTATATGCTAATAATAAATAAATAAATAAAATAGAGAAGGGGAAGAGGTTAGGTTGCGGTTGAAAGATGAAGACTTTGATTCTTCCGAGTTCAATTTCCGTGTTTTCACGCATCAATGGCATCAAATCGATTCCTGAAATTTCTCGGCTTTCGAGATTTCCTTCTTTCTATTCTTACCGTGCGTCTAATTATCGCGCTTCATCTCGCCCTCTTTTCATGGCATCCGCTGCTCAGACCGCTCCTCAGGTAAACAATTATCCATTTTCGTTGTGCATCGTTTTGTTTTGATTCATTGACTCTTTTTATGCGTGAATTGATTACCTTTAGGTTTGTTGAAGATAAGCTTTATCACTTTTCCAATTTCTATATGTTTGTGTTGATTCAACTATATTTGTGTTGTGGTGATGTCCAGGGTGCATCAACTGGGGAAGCTATTAATGTGTTCCAGTTGGTTCAGTCACACCAGGTGAAATTCTTGCTGCTTGTTTGTTTGTAGAGTAGTGATGGTTGATCAGTTGAAAAGTATGTTGATTTACTGTTGAAAGAGTTTGGTTGACTAAGGGTTGGGAGGTTTTGTAGGAAAAAGCAGCACGACTTTCTCCGGTTGAGGAGATCAGAACTGTGCTTGATAGTAGAGTGAGAGGCATGCTTTCCACCTTTTCACAGGTTTTGGTCTACCTTCTTCTTGTATACTCTTTAGACTGCTTTAATAAGTTTAACCATTTATTTATTTAAAGTAATTAATTATTTGAATATGATCTGAGTTTACTTAATTGGTGCTAGGGTACTCACTTCTGTTTCATTTGCATACTTTAGTTTAGATTTCACATCAGATTTTGTTGATGTGAACTTTGTGTATTGAATTTCTGTTGGCATGGTGAATTCAGTTTAGTTATTCTCAACTTAGCTTTAATTCAATAGATATGCCACTATTTGCCCCCAAGGGTTGTAGTTTCTAATTTCTATATCTATCACTGTTTGCTGATCAACAACTGGAATGTGTCTTAATGCAGAAATATGAAGGTTATCCCTCTGGATCAATGGTTGACTATGCATGTGATGTTGATGGTTGTCCAATATTAGCAATTAGTAGCCTGGCTACTCATACCAAGGTTCTTATTCAAATATTATATCGTCCATATATAACTATTATGAGAGCATCATAAGAAGCCTAAGAACTGTATGATAACCACGTTGTATGGCGCATGCTTGTCAAAAAACTATTATTATTTGTATAAAGGCTTCACGGTAAAACTGATCCTGTTTGATTTCTTTATTTTCCAAAACCGACCTCGCTTCACTGTACTCTTCTGAGCATCAGACTATTGAAGCTACCTGAACTTGCTAAAATATTGTTGCTAAATAAGGGTAGTTTTTTCTTCAGGATTTGATGGCTAATCCTAAATGCTCATTGCTGGTGGCTAAAGATCCAGAGGATAGGACAGATTTAGTGATAACACTTCATGGTGATGTTGTCTCTGTGCGTGCTTGATTATTGAAAATGCATTATAAATCTATAAGTTAGACAATTTGAATGTTTAATTTGATCTTTTGCTTTTAATCTATATAACTATATAGGTTGCGAAAAATGATGAAGAAGCTGTCCGTCTGGCATACTTAAAGAAGCATCCTAATGCATTTTGGGTATTTCTTCCTCTTATTGAATTAATTCTCTGTGTAAATATAGTCTTTTGCAATATGACTAGTGAATAAATTGGCATCGCATTTCAATGTCACAGTCAGATTCCATCATTGTACTATCTAAGGATGGGAATGTATTATCTGTGAAATAAACGTCAATGCTTATGTTCTCTATGCCAATGAATGAAGAGTTTTTGGATGTATTCAACTGATGAAGTGATGCTACTTATTGAAGGTTGACTTTGGTGATTTCCAATTTGTTCGCATTGAGCCAACAGTTGTAAGATATGTATCAGGGGTTGCGACTGCTTTACTCGGATCAGGAGGTATGTGTTTGAGTTAAGTATTAAAAAAGAATGCAGAAGTTTAACGGTTCTTGCTGATTTCTGAGAGTAAAGATTATCCGTGGAAGACAAACTGGGAATGAACTTTGATCTTACTCTTTGGGACTGTTTTGTCATTGAATATTTTTCTTGACCTGATGTTCCGCATTACCTTCCTTACCTTGGCTTTTTATGACTTGAATTTGCCAACTTCAGAGTTTAGCAAAGAGGAGTACGCAGCAGCGAAACCTGATCCCGTAGCACAATTCTCTAAGCCTGTTGCGGTAATAACTTTGCCACGCCTCCTTTCTTTTATTTTCTGTAAAAAACTTGTAGTTCATCTTTCAGTCATGACTAACTGTATACCAGAAACTGGGGTTGCAATCAGCAACTAGAAAGCTAGATTTTAATTTTTGCTCATGTCTTTATTGTCAATCTTGCAGTCTCACATGAACAAGGATCATGAAGAGGACACCAAGTTAATAGTACACCACTCAACATCGATACCGGTAAATTATGTGTGCTCGGAATTTTATTTATTAGTCCAACGTTTCGCTAATGTTTATACTTTCTTAATAATAGTGCCAGTTCGGTTTAAGGGTAACATTTGTACAGAATATAAATTATTTCCTGTAGTATGCCCACTCACATTAATTTTTTCGCATCCAGGTTGACTCCGCCCTCATTCTGGATTTAGATAGCCTTGGTTTCAACATTAAGGTGATGCATTTTGAACCAGTGTATTGATGATGTATATTTATGTTGAATAGCTGTTTTACTTTACCGAGACAATTCACATGTAGAAGTTTTGAATAAATTTCCTGGATTATATTGAAGTGGTGTTATCCTGGTATTCTGACTGAGTGACTGTAACTTGTTCATTTTAAGGCTGGTTATCAGGGTACTTCTTTTAAGCTGCGGATTCCTTTCCCTAGACGTGCTGAAGATAGAAAGTGAGATTAATTCAACATTTTGCGCAACTAATACATGAGTTCATTTGCTTCTATTTATCCCTAATCGCCTGATTTGGTCATCTGTTCATATGTTAGCTGTAGTAGTAATCGTCTCGTCTGTGTATGTATCTGATAGGGATGTGAAGACATTGATTGTGGAAATGCTCCAGGCAGCCAAAGCCTCCTCTAAGGTTCCTAGCTGATTCTCCGTCGATATCTACTAAAGTAAGTGGTGTTTTGCATATTTTCTCTGTGAATATGTTGGATCGATTCTTTTCTCTTGGGAGTACTATATTTTATGAAATTAGTCTCGTGTCTTTTTTTGAATCTCACTTAACTGTGTAGTCAGCTTGGGACAAACATCATAGTGTTTACTTGGTCTTCAAAAACAGCAACAAACAATTCAGTCAAAATGCAATTGCACCCACTAAGTAGTGTTGGTTTAAATATCAAGATAAACATATCTGTATACATCACTAACGTTTCAAACGAATATACATCTGTATCATTGTAGTATTACATATTTTGTTGCTCATATCGGAATACAGTACTAACTGTTTTCTGTAAGACAGGAGTGTGATTTTTGCTTTGATTATTATCAGAAAGTATTTATTTCATATTCTAAATCTAATCAAGTGTCGCTATATTTTTCTTCTTCAGGGCTTATCAAGATAAAGGACTGGCTGATTATGTGCATCTACTCTTCATAATTCGGAACCGACTTCCAATACTTGCACATTTTGGACGCGTATAAGCACTAAACGTATGTGAAATGTGTGTACCATGTAAACCGAATTGTGTATACGTCTCCTTTACCATGTAGTCACCTGAAAGCTATTGTTCACCTTAACGCGTTTATGAATCAGCCATGGCAAAGAAGTTTGATGCTCAACTCATGAGTAAGCAACTCACACTCTTTGCTCTCCCAATAAAATGTCTCTCACTTCTTTACCAAAATAGTATCAAATAAAATGCACTCAAGATTACTTCCACTCTGAGCTCTATTAGCTTGGCATAAAGAGAGCCTTCTTTAAAAAATCACTTCCACATTGGGACTTATATATACACCTAACACTCATCTTCTTCATTCCTTCAACTCACACTATCTTCACCTCCAAACCCCAAAATCTTGTAGACCCTTGTTTGTTTACTTACCCTTTTCTACCTGTATACTACATTTTTTGTACAGGAAGTTCTTAGGTGAGATTTTCAACCCAACAATCACTTCACATTTTTAAGGTTTTTCAATAATCTATGATTTTATTGCAACTTGAGAGATCATTTTGGTCCTCTCTAATACTATGATTTTTGTTCCTCTTATTCTTAACCAGGGTATCACCACAAATATGGGATCCCTGAGCCAGCTTACGACGCCTAGCTGCCTCGTAAAGCTGGGAAATCTTGGTGATAATAAATGGTTCTCAAAGCAGAAGATAAATAAGGTGCAATGTCATGGAGGGAATTTTTCGTTCGAATCTTCCTCCAGTAGCAGTCTTGCATCATCTGTTCTGAAGGAACTAGTTACTACTAACAACAAAGATCATCATACTGCAGCACTTGTCGTGGAACATAAACCTGGAAGCTTAGTTTTGGCTCCAAATGGCTCTAGAAGCCAAACAGCTGACCAGCTAAATGGTGCAGTGATAGATTTGGCACCTTGTCTGGTACCTGAAGATGATTCTAATGGCCTGGGTATTGTTAAATATCTCAGAGGCAAGAATTTCTTTATTACTGGTGCAACCGGGTTTCTTGCAAAAGGTAAGGCCTTTAGTCTAAGCTCATTTAATCGCGTGTTTTCCTGCTCCTACTCAACAGTGAAGTTTAATGCAACTTTTGGTTTCAGTTCTTATAGAGAAAATTTTAAGGACTACACCTGACGTGGGTAAGATATATCTCTTGATAAAGGCCAAAAACGCGGAGGTTGCATCAAAAAGATTGACAAATGAGGTATCTAGTTACAAAAGTAAAATTCAGGTCCATAGTTGTGTTCTGATTGTGAAAATGTTTATGTTCGAAACAGATCGTAAATGCGGAGCTTTTCAGTACTTTGCGTCAGATTCATGGAAATGCATATCAGTCTTTCATCATGAGCAAGGTGGTAGCTGTGGTGGGAGATGTTTCAAAATCTGATGTTGGGTTAGATGACAATGAGGCCAGCAGCATTGCCAATGATGTTGATGTCATTATAAACTCTGCAGCTAACACAACTTTCGACCAAAGGTATTCTCAAGTTAAAATTTCATACTAGAAAATACACGCTGATGTTCGAGCTGGACCTTGATTTCAAGTATGTTATTTTAGATATGACGTTGCTTTAGGCATCAATACGAAAGGACCGTGTAACCTGATGGCATTTGCTAAAAAATGCAAGAAGCTCAAGCTTTTCGTGCAAGTGTCAACAGGTAAGCCGGAGTTTTCATTCAATATCCATGAAAAATTTTCTTGTGTAAATCAAATAAAGAGAGAATTCCAGTGATGCAAGTTCTGCTTTCCAGCTTACGTGAACGGAAGACGAGAGGGGAGGGTAATGGAGAAGCCATTCCATATCGGAGAAAGCATAACAAAGGAGAATTTTACATCTGATGTCTGGTTAAATGGAGATTCCGGTCAGCTTCCAAAGTTGGATGTGGAAGCTGAGATGAGGCTGGCTTTAGAATCAGAAAAAGCTGATGCTAATGACTCTGCATTGACTCAAACTATGAAGGAATTGGGTTTGGCAAGGTACATTTTTTCATGTGGCCTAACTTTTTCTAAAAGTAAATCAGTGAATTTATTCGATGCATGAATGAAGGGCTAAGAAGTATGGATGGCAAGATACTTATGTGTTCACAAAAGCCATGGGAGAAATGGTGCTCGACGACATGAGAGGCGATGTACCAGTAGTTGTGATCAGACCAAGTGTGATTGAAAGTACCTTGAAGGAGCCATTTCCTGGATGGATGGAAGGCAACAGGTATGTTTCAAGTCAAGTCCACATTTCATGATCCATTGATGAACTCATTTCGCGTACTATAATCCTTTTACCGCGCATTGTACAGAATGATGGATCCGATAATCTTGTACTATGGTAAAGGCCAGCTAACAGGTTTTCTAGTGAATCCCGGCGGAGTCCTTGATGTTGTAAGTCACTTCAGTGAATAAAAGATTGAAACCTTTAGAAATTTTCGACGAGGCATTCTGCATTGGGTTTTGATAAATTCTGGTTTGTGCATTAGGTGCCAGCAGACATGGTTGTAAATGCTACACTAGCAGCTATAGCAAGACATGGAAAAGAGAAGGAACCAGGCCTAACCGTCTACCAAATCGCCTCATCTGTAGTGAACCCTCTTGTTTTTGAGATCTATCAAGACTACTTTACGAGCATTACACTTGTTTTCCATGCTTGGACTCGAAGGGACTTCCGATCCAAGTCCCAACCATGAAGCTCTTTAAGTGTATGGATGAATTCTCTGCTCACATTCGTCAGGACGCTCTGAAGCGGACCGCGTCAAACTCTATAAATGGAAAGAAAATTGAAGCTATATGCAGGAAATCAGTTGAGCAAGCAAAGCATTTGGCTAATCTTTATGAGCCTTACACATTTTATGCTGGAAGGTATTTTTCTTTCTTTTTTTGCGCAAAATCTTTAATTTCTAAATTCTTCGCTGAAATCCTTCAGAACTTCTCCTCTGCCCCATCAAAAATCGAATATTATGAATTTGTTCGTAGGTTCGACAACAGCAACACGGAGAGACTGTTCCGGTTGATGTCGGAGGAAGAGAAGAAGATGTTCGAATTCGACGTAGGAAGCATAATGTGGGAAGATTACATCACAAATGTTCATATCCCTGGTTTAAGGAGACATGTCTTGAAAGGAAGAGGAATGTAACAGAGCTTAATATTATCATGCATGTGGATACAAATCAAGATTATATAATTGTTGCTAATGTGGACAAATCACTTAATCACTCAGTAATGCAATTTCATATTGTTACAACTTCCCATTTATTGTGTTTAATATAAGTTTAATAATTAATTATTATTGTTTATCGTACTATAAATTTATATTTTAAGAATAGAGATGTATTTGATCGCTCATCCATAATACATTTAAATTTGTGTGATGTTATAATGTCATGTTTGTCATTTGTCTCATAAAAAATCAACATATTTCATTTTCCAATATGAAAATGGTTGGTGTGATTTCTATCTAACAAACCAGCTCTTATTTAAATCCTTCATTTTCCTGAAATTCACATCTGCAGATTTCTACATCGATCTATTGTCAGTTTGTCAAATTTAAATCGGAAAATATGGCAAAAATATTTTCATTCACCTCGCTCTTCTTTGCATTTCTTCTACTCTCAGGTTTTTTTAAAAATCCATCGACCTTTCATGCTTAAAATTCAAGTTATATATATATGCAGATCAAGATTTTGAAGTATATACTTATAAGTAATGTTGTTTGTGCAGCCGTGACGTCCCAAGTCGATGCCGGAAGATGTCCGGTTATTTTGGACAACAGTGGCTGTGATCTAGCAACATGCCGTAAGCAGTGCTATCAACAATTTAACGGAAATGGAGAATGCCAAGCCTCTGAAGGACTCGAACCAACATTCAAATGTTTATGTGTTTACAATTGTTGATTTGTTTGATGCTTTGTACCAGTTTTAAAATCAAATAAAGACAGGATATATTACCATGTTCATCAGCTTAATTTCTTCATAAAAATAATTCACAAAATTTTATAAAATTTGCATGACAACTACGTGCATGGGATAATAAAATTAGATGATAATGCAACGAAACATCACGTTAATTACAATCATTAACACGTTTTAAATAATTTTGTATCAATTAATTACAAGTGCGGATAATAATTTATTTAATAATAAAAATAAACTACTGAATTTCCTTTATTGAAATCTTCATTTTCCAGAACAACAAAAAAACAACTCATGGAGTCAATTCTTTCATCTGTTCCAGATTTCCAACACCCTTGATGCTTTTTCCCTTTGTGTAATTAATTACATTGAAATCAGCAGTGTAATTAATTGATACTCTCATTTTGCTATTTCTGATCTGGTGGTATGTTATAAGATTTTTCTGCACCAATTTCATCAAACCCTAATTTTCTTAATTTATTTTTTGTATGTGGAATTGGCAGATATTTAAGTAAATTTTCCATTGATATTTCTGTTGGAGGTGAATCTTGATTCAGTATGTCGTGTTGTGGCGGTGGGGAGGAGGAGATCACCGGTCCGCCAGCAAACCAATACACAGCTCCACCGAGAGGCGGCGGAGGAAATACTTATGGGGGAGGTAAGTAAATAAATAAAACAATTTTTACTGATACAATTTCAAAATGATCATTTTGGTGATGCAATGCTGGAAATTTTAAGTACATTTCCATTGGAAATTTTTAGGAGGTGATAGAGGTGAGCCAAGGAGTACCAATGCCGCGCGAGGACCTCCGCAGAAAGCGTTGCCAATTGAAACACCAGCCATTTCATTAGCTGAGTTGAACAAGCTGACCGGAAATTTTGGGTCTAAGGCTTTGATAGGAGAAGGTTCTAATGGCCGGGTTTTTCATGCAAAATTGAGTGATGGTCGAGAAGCTGCTATTAAGAAGTTGGATACAAGTGCATCTCAGGACTCTGACTCAGAGTTTTCTGCACAGGTATTTCTACATTGGTGTTCAAAATTAGTGTAAAACTTGTGTGTGTAAACTTCATTGATGTCTCTTGCTATTTGGCTGTTTCTTATGCAGTTGTCGACAGTTTCGAGGCTTAAAAACGAACATGTTCTGGAGCTGATCGGATACTGTTTAGAGGCAAGCAACCGGATACTCGTTTATCAGTATGCAACCAGTGGCTCTCTACACGACATATTACATGGTACGAAAATAATACCTTAACAGACTCCTGACCGCATTTCATTCGTGTTTTTGGAATCCTGAAATGAAATGAAATCATATTGTGTGTAGGAAGGAAAGGTGTGCAAAATGCAGAACCAGGCCCTGTCCTTACGTGGAATCAAAGAGTTAAAATTGCTTATGGTGCAGCAAGAGGCCTCGAGTACTTGCACGAAAAAGTCCAACCTTCGATTGTTCACCGAGACATCAGATCAAGCAATGTCTTTCTGTTTGATGATTATTTAGCAAAAATTTCTGATTTTAACTTGACAAGTCAGTCATCTGACACGGCAGCGCGTCTTCATTCCACTCGAGTTTTAGGAACTTTTGGCTACCATGCCCCGGAGTATGCATCTGATTCATTACAAAAATTATCACTTACTGAATACCATTTTTCTCTTATGTTTCTGACTTTACTTTTCTCCGATCAGATATGCCATGACAGGACAGATAACTCAGAAAAGCGATGTTTACAGTTTCGGAGTTGTTCTTCTAGAGCTTCTGACAGGAAGAAAGCCTGTAGATCACACAATGCCTAAAGGACAGCAGAGTCTTGTTACTTGGGTATGTTTTGTACTTATGTTTTTTGTTTGTGCACATTGCTAAATAATTTACATGTCTTCTTTTCGACTCCAGGCTACTCCAAGGCTGAGTGAGGACAAGGTTAAGCAGTGCGTGGATCCTAAGCTTAACAACGATTTTCCACCGAAGGCCATCGCCAAGGTAACTCTATATCCTTGTGTTCCATAAACCTTGAAAATCCTCTGATGGAACTTGTCAAAAAACTCCTTCCACTGGCTTAGAATTCCCAGCTCACTGACACTGTTAAAATTACTGTGTATTGTATCAGCTGGCAGCAGTTGCAGCACTATGCGTTCAGTACGAGGCTGACTTTCGGCCGAATATGACAATTGTAGTGAAGGCATTACAGCCACTCCTGAACTCAAGACCAGCAGGACCAGACTCCAACTCATAAGACATTTTTGCACCATGACTCCATGAGCAAATTTTTACTGATTTTAAAAGTTTCATTTTTCTGGAATCACAATTCTTTTTTTTTTGATTACATTGGGTACATTACAAGCTCAATTCGAGCATTACAAATCACTATCGAAACTATACCATTACATGAACAATCAATTACATGACCTTCATTCGAAACTAAACCATTACATGACCTCCAACCGAAATGACCTTTAAGACAAGGAGTTTATGAAGACTCCTTGCCAACCACTAGGCCACCACCCTAATGGTTTGGAATCACAATTCTTCAAAGCTAGTAATTTTCAGTTCCTATTCCTACTACCATTTTACCATGCATTGAACTACGTCGTTTAGATACAAAGTAACCGTATTTGGGTTATCAGAGCTAAAATAATGGGCTTTTACGCGGCCCAATTTTTTCTATCTTAAGGCCCAATAATTCTCCCAATCCGACTTGTTTCCTAAGAAACCTCTCTCAAACCAAACCACTCTAATCTCATCTTCCACAAACTCGATCAAAAACTAGGGCACAAAAGTCAACATGGGTCAAGGTACTCCGGGAGGACTCAACCGCAAAAATGATGCCGATCGTAAAAACGACGCCGACAAAAAGGAGAAGAAATTCGAGCCATCCGCACCACCATCCCGCGTCGGCCGAAAGCAGCGTAGGCAGAAAGGACCTGAAGCCGCTGCTCGGCTCCCGACAGTCACGCCGCTGTCTAAGTGTAAGCTGAGGTTACTCAAGCTGGAACGGATCAAGGATTATTTGTTGATGGAGGAGGAGTTTGTGGCGAATCAAGAGCGATTGAAGCCGCAGGAGGATAGGAATGAGGAGGATAGATCTAAAGTTGATGATTTGAGAGGAACGCCTATGAGTGTTGGGAATTTGGAGGAGCTGATTGATGAGAATCATGCGATTGTGTCTTCGTCTGTTGGCCCGGAGTATTATGTTGGGATCTTGTCCTTTGTTGATAAGGATCAGCTTGAGCCTGGTTGTTCAATTTTGATGCACAATAAGGTAGTGATTGATTTTTCTAAGGTTCATTTCACAGATCATGATATTTGTTGTTGCTTTGAGCTCAGCTACTGCTTGGATTTTTTGTGTTATTTTATTTATCGTGAATTAATCGAAATATTATTTTTTAAGGTCTATCTAAGTAGATTTCTTGTGTTCTCATTGTTTAATATGATGTGTAAGCTTAGGTAACCACCATGATAGTGCGGGGCTGCTGTAAAAGATCTTGCTTTGTGTTTATTCCTGCAATATGTTTTCTTTTGATTGATGTTGTGAGTCGCTTTTTTGTTATATTGGCGAGGCGCCGAGGATATAAGGCTATAAGCTCGATTTGTTTATGACTTATCAATGATGTCAG
This sequence comes from Sedum album, assembly GCA_006409495.1. Taxonomy (NCBI): domain Eukaryota; kingdom Viridiplantae; phylum Streptophyta; class Magnoliopsida; order Saxifragales; family Crassulaceae; genus Sedum; species Sedum album. Next base: position 272,454 of record QZGG01000069.1, on the reverse strand, counting down.
AAATTGGTTTAAATGTAGACGACAATTAGTCAAATAAGGACTTAGAGTTAGTGTAGTGCTCAATCAATCAGAGGAGTTCTTTTACATTCAGTCATAGTGGTCAGGTGTGCGGTGGTTAGATAACATATTGGATCCATGCTTTAAACCATTGTAATTGATTAACCTGTTTTTTATGTGATAGTGTAATACTTTAAACAGGTTTTTGCTGATATGCTGTGTAAGTGGTCATGCATTATTGCATATTACCTCTCGATCTTAGCTGTCTCCTTTCTTATCTTCAGGTTCTTTCTGTTGTTGGGCTTCTTCAAGATGAAGTTGATCCCATGGTCTCGGTGATGAAGGTAGAGAAAGCTCCGTTGGAGTCATATGCAGATATTGGTGGACTGGATGCTCAGATTCAAGAGATCAAAGAAGCTGTTGAGCTTCCTTTGACGCACCCTGAGTTATACGAAGATATTGGTATCAAGCCTCCCAAGGGTGTCATTCTCTATGGAGAACCAGGAACTGGAAAGACCTTACTCGCAAAGGTACGCTGTAAATGGCGCTCTATATATCTGTCCCTCTATTGTATATCTACGCATTGATCTTAGCTCGTAATACTGCATTACTGCTTAGGTACTTCCTTATTCCTCTACTGTCGTAATGATTGAACTGTGAAATTATTATATCTTGTTGGTAAGATGTGTAAATTGTTAGTGTTTCACATTTTTAATAGGCAGTGGCAAACTCAACATCCGCCACTTTCTTGCGTGTTGTTGGAAGTGAATTGATTCAAAAGTACTTGGGTGATGGTCCAAAACTGGTAAGGGAACTCTTCAGGGTTGCTGACGACCTCTCTCCTTCAATAGTCTTCATTGACGAAATTGATGCAGTTGGTACTAAGAGGTAAGTGGAATCATGTGCTATCAGAAAATATTTTTAGAATTCCCTATTTATTATATTATGTTCATGCAGGTATGATGCACACTCTGGCGGTGAACGTGAAATCCAGAGGACTATGTTGGAGCTTCTAAATCAGTTAGATGGATTTGACTCACGAGGAGACGTCAAAGTCATTCTAGCTACAAACAGAATTGAAAGTCTGGACCCTGCTTTGCTCCGTCCTGGCCGAATTGACAGAAAAATTGAGTTCCCTCTTCCAGATATCAAAACAAGGAGACGCATCTTCACTGTATGTGTGGCATATCAACTTGACACCTCAGTCGTATATATTCAATTTATCATCATCTTGTTATTGAGACATTTAACCTGGTTTGCAGATTCACACATCAAGGATGACATTAGCAGATGATGTCAATTTAGAAGAGTTTGTTATGACGAAGGATGAATTTTCTGGAGCTGACATAAAAGCAATATGTACTGAAGCTGGTCTGCTTGCACTGAGAGAGCGTCGCATGAAGGTGAGATAAGAATTACCATATCATACTTGCACAGAACTACTGATCCAAGAACATGCATACTAGATGACGGCAATTGGCATCTTTGTGTTACATAGCGTAACTATGAAAATGTACCATATTATCTAATCCATTGACATTGCAGGTGACTCATATTGATTTCAAGAAGGCTAAGGAAAAGGTTATGTTCAAGAAGAAGGAAGGTGTGCCAGAGGGTCTCTACATGTGAAGAAACAAGGTGCAGAAATCTTCTGTCAGCTGTGGAAGCTCTTTGTATCTCCCTTATCAAATAGATACAAAAAATTCTTCCCTCTTGTGACTCTTCTTTATTTCGCACTGGTGAACTACCTCTTCATAATTAAGAATGTAATGAAAAGTCAAGTATTTCAAAAAAAACATTGGCCTCAGATTATTTTGAATAGTTTTAGATCAGATTTTTGAGGGCAACAGTGTATTACAGGATCGAAACAGGGTGCTCTGTGCAAGTGCAACCTGACTTTTGAATCTTACCTGTGGCACCTGCGACTCGTGCCTGCCTGTATTTTCCTGCAAAATTATATGCATTGCTTTGCAACAATCACAACTCTTTTTGAATTTCAGGTATCACAAGTAATAATTAATTGGAGAGGAGCCGAAATATGCTCCAATCAATAACAACAGTCAATATAATTGTCTCTTGTTGAATTTCAAAAATTCAAAATCAGAGCCTCCTTCACCCATCGATCCATATAAATATATCATCTTCACCACTCATTCATTCCTCAGCTCCCAAATCCCCAAATATATCAAATTAGGTTTAGGGTTCAAAATTCAATCATGAAAGCCTCCTTGAAACTCCGAGATGATCAAAAGCCTCTCCTCCGCGCTAAACTCCCACTCAACATCCTCAACTTCCCTTTCCAATCCGGCGTCGTCGCCGGCCACTCCAAAGAACTCAGTCTCCATCTCAGCACCTTCTTCGACTCCGGCCCTTCGTTGAAGCTCGCTTATAACCCTAACGACGCTTCTAATCCATTCACCTTCGTCGTCAAGACCGGGACTGGTAAGTATGGATCTCCGATTAACAGCTCTATGGTTATGAGTGCTGAGTTTAACCTTGTTGGTAGTGGTGGAAATCCTAGCTTTTTTGTGCATTTCAAGCCTAGGTTTGGAGATTTTGGGATTAGGAAGAAGCAGGCTTCATCTGTTTTTGTTGCTGAGAAGGAGAGTGATGATTCAATTGAGTTTATCCAGAAGCCAAAAGTTAATCAGGGATATGTGGACGTGTCGAATGGTTTTGAGTTTCCAGGGATGCAAAAGATTAAATCTTTACCTTCTGTGACTAGTGTGGCAGAGAGGTTGCTGAACGATGTGGAGATGAATGCGGCTACTTCATTTCCAATACTGAATATGGCGAATTTGAAGTTTGATTGGGGTCTTAGATTCCCGACTGAGATGAAGAACATGCTCAATAAGAATGAAGGCTTGGTTATGAACAGGTCTCCTACGATTTCGTTCAAGAACATTCCGTTTCTGGTGATGAATAAAATATCAATCGAGCATTCCACATGCGGGAAAGGTAAAGAGGCTAGTCAGCAGGATGCTGTGATCCCTCATGGTTCTGGGAAAGATGATGTGACAATGATGTGTGTTGGAGTGAGGCATCAATTGGATGCATTGAGGGATGAAAACGGGATGTTAAGGAAGGCTGTAGAGGATCTGAAGTCGGAATTTTCTAATGGGAGAATGAATCCATTTGCTGGCCAGATGAAGCAAAGGGACGGAGCTAGAGGAGTTGGGAATAAGGCAATGGAGTGCCGAGATGAGACTAGATTGGTTAATCCTGCCGATGAAGAGGCGAAGAAGCATTGATGATGGATAGCCATTAACTAATAAACACTTTCTTCCCATTTTATAAGTATTATCGCTTTTCAAAGTTACTTTTCATGCGGTGTTATGTCAGGTTTAATGGCTCAGTTTTGTTTCTTGCAAAATGTATAAATGGTTGAATTCAAGTTTTGAAATTTTCACTTAATTATGTTGATAATTAGCATTGGCAAAAGTCTGGCAGCATGGACATATAAGTAGTTTAAATTTCAAAAGTTTGCTATGAATTGGGGAAATGTCAGAGTTGGTACCTGGATTCACAACCGGCGACTTGAATTTCTGTAAAACTGGAGTGATGACAAAAACAGTTTCATTATCTAAGAAATTTTTATTTCAACTCAGTTGGCTAAATTATTGCTAATGAAACGTTACAGGATAAAATGCAAGAATTTGAACGTGTGTTAAATAATTGGAGTGTCAGTTTCTAAAAGAAAAAGTAGTTTCGGGAAAGGGGAACAGTGGTCGCAGGAGGACATGTCAGAACCGATCCATCTGCAGTGACTGTGTAAGTTTCTGGATCCACTTGGATGTCAGGAAGAGCGTCGTTAAGTTTCATGTCTAACTTAGTGAGGTTCCTCACATTGCTGACTGCTTCCACTCTTTTCTTGAGCTCGTATTTGTCTTTTATTCCAGAATCAAGGGCTATCTGCACGTAGAAGAATGAATGTTGGTCATTGCAGGTACATGTTAGTTTTCAGAGTAAAGCATGGGGCAGTGAAAAAACGTATCGTGCCTTGCTGACAAAGGCGATGGAGTTAGCACTACCAGCTTTTCCAAAGGCTCCGAACATTGGTCTCATTAACACCTAACAGAAAACAGATAATAATAGAATAGACTTCATGAAAAAGTTCACTGCATTAACCTTTAAGCTAGTCCAACCTGTATGGCACAGTTGAAAAAATAATATTTCAAAATTACCGGCTCTGGTGTGGGTATGCTAGCATTTGGATCTCCCATGTCTGCCCAAGCAATCACACCACCCTTTATGATCAACTCTGGCTTGGCACCAAAGAATGCAGGTTTCCAAAGAATGAGATCGGCAAGCTTCCCCACCTGCCACAAGTAAATATGATGAAGAAACACTATAAAATTATTTACAAGTCCACCAGACTGGCATACGTGACTAAGATATTCTAGTGCAAACGTTTTATATTAAATGTATTTTATACTTGTTAATGTATCAATTTTGAAGACCCGTAAGTGTCTGTTTTGGGAACCGAGATGAAAACTATGATTACACGTCACATTGTAAGGACTAGGATTAAGACAGTTCGAAAGTAATAAGGCTTTCAGGTTATGCCTGCAATAATTACTATATATGTTAAGATGTATTTACAAATTAACAAGAAAGCTCTACCTCAACTGAACCAACATATCGAGAAACCCCATTAGCTATAGCTGGATTTATTGTGTACTTTGCAATGTATCGCTTAATCCTAAGATTGTCATTGTCTGATCCACTACCATCAATCGATCCCCTATGTAACTTCATCTTGTGAGCAGTTTGCCAGGTTCTGCATATTACCTGTTCAAAAATCACCTGTACCGTTAGACTCTCATGATGTTTCTGTGACATTTTTTTGTTGGTGAGTGTAATTTGCCTTCTTTTACTACTGTGTTTCTATAACTGCTAAAAAAATTATGGCCACGAAAGTTGCAATTGCTTTTTAGTGGTTTTTATCTGTCCATCCATTTTTGGTACTTATTTTATACGTCAAAAACATAAAGGTACCTCTCCAATGCGACCCATAGCTTGTGAATCAGAGGATATAATACTGATGGCTCCCATGTCATGCAAAATGTCTTCTGCAGCTATTGTTTCACCTCTTATGCGTGATTCAGCAAATGCCACATCTTCAGGAATGTTCTTATCCAAGTGGTGACAGACCATCTGTGAGAAGCACACAACAGGGTGAACATCTTGAAATCAAAGATGACAATTTGATTCATTTCATACCAGCATGTCAAGATGTTCATCAATAGTGTTTGACGTAAATGGTCGAGTTGGATTCGTTGAAGATGGTAAAACATTTTTCACGCCACAAACTTTGATAATATCTGGAGCGTGACCACCTCCTGCTCCCTCACTATCAATAAAAACATGCACATAAAAAATAATTAAAAACCAAAATTTTGATTAAAATATTTTTGTTTTCCATGACCCGACAGGCTCGGTCAACCATACCTGTGATATGTATGAATTGTTTTGCCTTTGAATGCAGCAATTGTATGCTCCACAAAGCCAGATTCATTCAATGTGTCAGTGTGGATATTAACCTGACAGAAATAAGCTCAATGAATATTACAGATGGTGACATAAACTATTTTTGAATAAATATGATTGTCGGCAGATACCTGGATATCATATTGGTCGCCAACAGACAAGCAGTTCTCAATGGCATCAGGGGTAGTACCCCAGTCTTCGTGAAGTTTCAGTCCCATTGCCCCAGCCTTCACTATTTCGACCAGCCCTTCTGGTTTACAGCTGTTTCCCTAAACAATAGACGACTGTGTTGACGGAGAAAATCAATTATAGTAAAGGTAATCTGATCATTTCCGTTTAAATGTCAAGAAGTGTACTTCCATCAAATCTATGCTGCAGTTATTGGCTTCCAAATATAGTGATTTTGGATTTTAATTTCAAATTAAGTAGTACCTTTCCAGTAAAACCAAAATTTAGTGGCAATTCATCAGTTGATTGTAACATCAGTTGCATATGTGCTGGGGCAGGCGTACAAGTTGTGCACGAGTGCCATTAGCAGGTCCTGTTCCACCTCCTATTAATGTAGTAATGCCTGCAGGTAAGAACTTGAGTTTAGTAAAAGGATTACCTAGATTTATCATATCTTTTATTTTGAAAAAAATTGTCTATAGCTTGTGCAAGGAAAATGATGCAATTATGGCATTCTGAACAGGTCACCGCTTGTAATTGCTTCATATGCTAACTGTGGACATATGAAGTGCACATGGCAGTCGATTGCGCCAGCAGTCAAAATCATCCCCTCTCCAGCAATAACCTCAGTGTTCACCTGAGTTTATCAAATATCCTTCAGAAAAATTGACCTCCGAATACCAATAATTTTGCATATCATTCAGAAAAAAATAACTCACTCCATTATCATATTGGGTGAAACACCATTCATAATATCAGGGTTCCCAGCTTTCCCAATTGAAACAATGAAACCATCTTTTATACCAATATCTGCCTTGAAAATTCCAGAATAATCAATGATTACAGCATTCGTGATCACTGTATCCAAACATACATCCGATCCATACCCAGAAGCCTGCCCCATTCCATCTCTAATTACTTTTCCTCCTCCAAAGATACACTCATCACCATAAACAGCAAAATCACTTTCGATTTCAGCATACAACTCTGTGTCACCAAGTCTAATTTTGTCACCGGTTGTAGGGCCATAAATGTTAGCATACGCTTCCCTGGAAACTATTGTCGTAAAGGGCAATTCACTGCCAGCAATACCTTCACTACAAAAACAAGTGTCCAGCATATGTTAAAGACGCGAGCTGTAAATCAGCTGGGTATATCAGCATTTTGGCATGTTTAGAAAAGTTCATTAGTAAACACAATAGCTAAAAGGGCAATTTTCCTAACCTAGCATCTGAATCAATGGAATGTCGAAAGTTTCTTGATTGTAAACCTTCCATAACTTCTGTGAGTTGAGTCTCGCCGACAGGGCCGTCAACAATGTGATTCCCCCCTCTGATAACTTTTTTGCCCCCAATTTCTACCAAAGTGACAGTTTTGGTTTCCCCTGGCTAGAAAATAAAGACATACTCAAACAATTCCGAGGATCATAGGACCCTCCAGCCACCGAATGAAAAGCAAAGATGCCTCACAAATCACATGCATTAAATGGGTAATGGACAACTATTGTAGAACAGCTCTGTCTGACATTGCAGAAAGCTCTAGGAATGCCATTTCTGAACAAGAAAACTTAGATAATGTAAGACATACTGACCTCAAAACGAGTAGCCGTCCCTGCTAATATATTCAATCGCATGCCATAGGCCCTCTTTCGATCAAAATGTAGGTAAGGATTCACCTCAATGAAATGATAGTGGCTACCAACCTGCCACATGAAGAAATGACTATCTGTGAATAGCTGATCAACAACATCCATGGCAAAACTAAAAACGAACTCATAAAGTGCAGCTAGACTATTAAAAATGAAAAGTACATAAAGAATAACTAAATGTATTCAAATGAAAGCACCTGAATTGGTCTATCTCCGCTGTTTGTGACTCGGACCGCTACTGCTTTTCTCCCCAAGTTAAGCACAATGTTCCCAGAACCAAATCTTATTTCACCAGGGATCTCGTGATTCTGGACACTTGGGAACTTGTCTAGTGAAGGAACTGCAGTAACACCATGTGTATCAATGTCAAGCTGTCAACAAAATATGAAATTTTACTGCACGCCAACATGATTTATAAACATGATAGTTTGGGTCGCTTGGAATTCGAGTCTTATTATGTAACAAAAAGGTTCAATGACAGTACCCAAACCTCTACACAACAAAATAATTATTATCAAAACTGACATCCGTTCTTTCAATACAGATACAGACGTTTGAAATGGACATAAATTTCACCATCAGTTCTAACAATTAGGCAATAATCTTTAAGGAGCGTCAGCTAATAATATAACAAATAAACGTAAAATTCTAACACCCCTTCTGAAATTAAGTTTCCAAGATAAGGTATAGGATTAGTACTACCTTATTGCAAAAGATAAATATATTAGGTCAGAAATAGACAAAATAATATAGCTAAGTTATAAGGACCGAAAAGGCATTCCAGTCTCATAGTATCAATCTAAAAAGAATGCTTGAGCATTCTTTCTTGCATCGAAGCTTATATGAGAGATGGAAAAGTCAATGCTGTTGAACTTCCACAGTAAATAAAAAATGAATATGACATGAAAAAAGTTGAGACCTACCTGGAAGAAAAGAACCACGTAAAGCCAGCTCCAAATTTCCATTTTCACTAGCAAATGGATCATGTACTGTAATCAGCTTTGTCCCATCAGGAAAGGTTCCTTCAACCTATAAGTATAAGTATAATGTGAGTAGCATGTAACTGACTAAAATTGGAAAACATAATAGGCGACATTTTCTGTCAAGTAAAATATCTCAGTTTCAAAGCAATATATTCGACAGATTTCAGTGACCAATTCTTTGACAAAAACTGTTACCGTTGAAAGGCTAACTTTGAAATTTCTAAATTCCATTACCTGCACAGTTTCCAACAGGTATGGAACAGATGGCAATACTTGTCTCCTGTTGAAAAATATCAGACAGCATCTAAAGTCAGGAGTGAAAACAGTTGGATGGCACAGTTCAACAATCTTTATAGACCTCAAGTATGATATCAATGCACTTTCACGATCACATAACATGCATTTAATAGATTCTAAACACAACATAAAAATCAAATGTACCAAGTCTGATGACCATGCAATCTTCAAAACAAATCAAAAACGTAAAATTGTACCATACCTCCCAAGAAATTGCCTTCCTATGTCCATCAGTTCCGCTACGGTCTTGTCACCATCCCGCACAAACTCCAAAATCTATCAAATAACCCAAAATGTACATAAAACCGGAACATAAAAAATGTTAAAACACACTGCATTCATATACAGCATTAGTATACCTGAGTTGCAATAAGTGCAACAGCTTCTGCGTAATTAAGCCTAATCCCTCGAGCAAGTCGCTTTTGCGCCAAAAATCCAGCATTATGCAATGCAAGTTTCTCAACCTCTCTCGGTGCCAATTTCATGCTTCACTCTCAAAACCGAGTCTCTAGCAACCTGTAAAACAGGTGAATTAAACAGTGAGCTGAAAGTGAAACTGTTCAAAAGATATTGATCGGCGACCGATGGGACCCACGACATCAATCGTACCTTGAAGCAACTGATGAAGGAAGAGAGTATCAATCGATCGGTGAATGAGGATGCGATCGAATTGAATCTTAGGGTTTGACCGAGCGATAGATTCCTTATTCCGTTAAATCGGACCGGCCGAGTGACCCACCAATCTGGAAAACTTATTCAAACTCACTTCGGTTCACTTCAGACTCAGTCTTTCCTGATTTAGTTATTGCACTTGGATTTATCTCTGATTACGGATTCGGATCTCATACAGCTAAGTTAAAACTACTTCGTTTTAATGATTTTTACTAATTTATATTGTCTGAACTCTTTACTAGAATGATATAGGTTTTACTTTCAACAAATTGTTATTGCTTAACTAAATTTGTAACCGCAATTTTTTAATCGCTCTGAATGCAACATTTCTCACATTTTGTTAAAGTGTCCGCTATCAAAATAATAATTTTTTATTTAATGGAATTTGATTTTTTTAGTTGGTCACAAAATTCAACACTAATCATTCAACAACTAAGTTCTATATGAGATCAAGAATAAATATATTTGAAACAGATTCACATTCAGTTGACTCACATAAAGTTCAATCACATTCTGTTAAACTCCAAAACCAGTTTCAGCAAGTTACACTATACCAACTACAAACTACATAAACAATGTGTGTAGATGAATCACATTCATACAGTTTTGGCATAACAAACTTGAGATCTGAATCCTCTGAAAAACTAAAATAAAAGTCTTGTAATCTTTTTATAGATACAGTTGGCAGAACTTATATGGTGAGGAAAGACTAAGCTTTGTCGTCGAGTCGACGCGGCCTAGTCACCTTACACATGCCTTGGATACATTATTGGAGCAGCCGATCCAATCCCATTTCCGTGTTTTCAATGTCAATCATTTGCGAAACTACCGGAGCTGAGTATTGTAACTACCCAAGTTGCAGCTACCAAAAAGGCTAGTATTATCAATAAGATTTGCTGTTGAAATGGATCTGGCTGTTTAAAATGATGTTTTTCAATTCCTAGTATTTGTGGAATCTTTAGCAAAAGGGTATGAATACATACATATGAGTGACCACATGGTTGTTGAATCAGGCATCACATGCCTGTAAAATGTTTTTGAAACATTAGTCAGAGATTAGCACTACCTTGGTCAATGGTATCATCACATGGAGATCTCATCTCACCTTTGCTTGCAGCTATTACTACTTATTGTAATCTTAAATGGCATACTTAATTTATCATGTGAAGTTGAGACAAATGCATCTGCTTCTTTAAGTTACACCATATAAGTCTTCCGTGATCGATCATTTGTAAACTCCAGCTCAAACACCATTCCTTCCTCCAACATTCTGAAAACTGCAATGAAGAAGTTTGTTGATTTTAGAGTTATTTTGATAGTTTCCTTGTTTATGGTACAACTATTCGCGACAAGTTCTAAGGCTGAAGAAGAAATGCGTACCATCGTGTTGCCAAGAGAAAAAAATCACCTTCCTAGGAGATTACTAGCAGTACCCACATCTGGTGTCAGTAAGGGTAAGACAAATGCACTGAAGCCAAGTCGAGAAAATAAAAATCCGGAAGAGCTCAAGAAGGCGTTGGAGGTAGAACAAAGTTTAAGAAAGGCGCCGCCTAGTAGGTTTAACCCGATCCAGAATAAGTAGTATAGTAACAGCTATGATACAAGTTTAGCTTCTTGTTTCTCATTTCTTGTAGCAAAATTTTGGTGTATCTTTCTCAGTTTTGTTTTGTTGATGGAATAGTCGCAGAAGATCAAGATGTTACAGTCTGTGTAGCTGAGGTTTCTCTCTTTCACTTGTACATACATGTTATCCAAGTTAATAAGCAGTTGCCATGTTTGAATCCTGAACCTTTTAAAACTGTTCTATCACTTTTGGATCATTTGGACCTACTTGCAGTCTTGAGAGTTTGTTCTATTTGGCTGTGATCAAAACTTCTGCATTTCAATTTTCAAGTTAGTAATGTTTAAATGGGCTCAAAAAACTTCTGCATATCAAGTCAGCAAACACTGTTTAGCATTTTTTATTAAACTAATTTCACTAGACTAGTACAATATGATCCATGATTTGTCATACTGTTCCTAATTTAGTTGGTAGTTGGTACAAGTATTGCAAAGGTCATACCTTAATTTGTTAGTCATATGTTTTAACTCCCAAGAAAGCAATTTCTTATGTAAACAATCAAATGGATTCTCAATCTTTAAACCCACAGACACTTGGATTTGTAGATTGTAATAGAAAGTGACATTAAGTATTTCAATGCATGGGTGGACCTGTTGGCTGTTGCCAAAACTTTACCTTTTTTAAAAATGGTTTTGCCTTTTGATGCTAAAAGCACTGACCTCAACACTCCCCAAGTCCCAAACAAACTAGTCCTTCACTAGCCCCAAAGCAACACCCCACTCTTCCACATCCACAAGTAGCTTTTCAATAAGAGAGGTGGATGAGTGAGGTTACTTTGGTATTATTGAAAGAGTAAAACTTATTGATTGAAGTCTCACTCTTTTGGGGTCTAGAACAAAACCAAATATGGCCATGAGTTCCAGCTCCATCACTGACTCACCCAACTCCTCTGAATCACTAAATGGCTTGACAATAGGCCATACAAATCTACTTTGAGGATTTGGGTCTTGGAGGAGGACCCCTCATGCCCAAATCTGGTTCTGATGCTGTTGGGGTTGGGGCTTCACCTACTAAGAAGATGAAGGGGGTTGCTCAGCATCTTCAGCAGCCTCCTAGGTGTCAGGTGGAGGGGTGTAATGTGGATCTAAGTGATGTCAAGGCTTACTATTCTAGGCATAAAGTTTGTATCTTGCACTCCAAATCAGCTGTGGTTACTGTTGGTGGAGTTCTGAAGAGGTTTTGTCAGCAGTGTAGCAGGTCAGTTATTTGTTTTTTCAGTCATTCTCATATTTGTTGAAATTGAGTGTTGTTGTGTTTATCGAACATTCTTAGCAGCAGTGTTATGGTCAATATGATTGTGTGGCTATTTTCTAATTGATATTAGGTAGTTGACTTATTTATGCGAGTTTATGTAAAGTGCAAATGAGAAAAGATATTCTCTTTAGTATAGCTGATGTAGATAGTCATTGTTATCAAGATTATTCTTGCGGCAAATTGTGTTGGTTAGAAGTCTTTTGGTATATGTTCCTATTCCTTTTTATGCATTATGGCCACACTACTGTACTGTCTGTATTCCTCTATTGTCAGCTTGGCCGACATTGAGTGACCTTCTTTATATAGACTACTTTCTTTTAGTTTCAAAATATTCTTCTTTGAATATACATTCGAGCATCACATGATTGTAAATTAATTTGTTAGCTAGTCCTACATAATCGTTTGGCCATTTTATGTATATAATGGTTTGGCCTATCTTCAAAAAAACATAGAAATAGCAATGCCTACTTGGAAAACAAGCCAAACAAATAGCAAATGTAAGATAGTCAGTTGGCTAAATGATGGACTGTAACCAGACACTATATTTAGAGTAACTTCTAGTATCGTTAGAGAGTCATTAAGTGCTGTGAGTATTTGAGCGAGTTCAGCTAGGGTACAAAAGGATGTCGTGCATATTTGAGTAATAATTTCTTCTTGTATAAGTTCTAACATAGAACGAGTGATCCACAACTTTTAATATCTATAATTTGGTTAAAGCAATGCACTACGGTTTTTTCTTCAAAAAATCATTTTACGAGTCAGTGAACTGAATTATCCTCTGTTGGGTGAAATAATGATGAGCCCAGTAGCATGAAATGGTGTGGGATATGGCGAAGTGTGTTTCAGTAGTAGTGTTTTCACCAGCATTGGGTTAATATTTTGCTACTATTATATTTCCGCATGGTGTTTTCAATGATTGTTAGAAGGGTACATATTATTAAGAATTAAAATTCATACTACTACAAATTAAGTGTGCATCAGTGCACTATACTTTCATTTTGAAAACTTGTACTGCAATGTCTGTAATCTAAATTATATGAATATACTAAAATCAGCTTGTTCTTTGGTAGTTGGCCTCCAGATTCCATCAGCTCCCTGAATTTGATCAAGAAAAACGAAGCTGTCGTAGACGCTTAGCTGGTCACAATGAGCGCAGAAGGAAGCCACCACCGGTGTCGTTTCTGTCATCACATTATGGATCTCCATCTATCTTTGGTGAGAATTTTTACTTTAACCCTATAGTTAAGTAACATTTTCGTACTGATACTGAATGCAAGGTGAAAGGCGACTTTTTGTGTTTTACCCCTTTTGCTTAATATGCAAAAACTAAAAATCATTGTTTGGGGTCTAATTTCTTTGCATGAATGATTAGATACAATCACCCAGGGGCGAGGCTTTTTATTGGACTTCTCAAAGAACTCTGGAATTCCTGGCATGGATCATAATTTGAAATCAAGTGACAGGGGAACCGCACTTGAAACTCAAGTCACTGAGGAGTTCCTAATGCGTCCACTTACAAACAGCTATGAAAACCCTCCATCAGGTCAGTATTTTCACAATGCAGGTGGTGGGACAAACTTTTCATGTCAAGAAATACCTCCCGGAGAATATTTCACAAGTGGAGTCTCCTCTGACTCCAGCGGTGCTCTCTCTCTTCTGTCAAACGAGCTTTGGGGCTCAGCAAAAAACCGAGCTGCTTCCAATCTCGAGGTGCTCAATAGCAGTCTGATGAATCCTCATAACTCAACGGTTCCAAATCATATACCTAGTGGTTCCTGGGGCTACAATGGAAATGAATCAGCTGGCAAGATGTTCTCTGAAAGTGATCTCGGACTTGGTCAAATGACTCAGATCCCACACCATGCAGCTAATCTGTACTCTAATGAGCATGGAGTGGGTCAACAAGACAACAGGCTGGATATCAGGGCAGACCATTCCTCCAGGTTCTATGAGTCTGTCCAACATATGCACTGGTCGCGTTAATAACTTGGTGCTTTTGAGATCTTTTGCTCCATAATGGCTTGTTTGCTCTTGCCTAGACTCTTATTTCCTTTAGATCTGGTGGCTAAGCCAAACTTATGTTTTGTTTTTGGCCACTTGTGCTGAACTGCAAATCTTTGCTGCTATGTTGTTTGTCTTTCTGTCATATGAAACAGAAAAAATAATGTTTGTCTTGAACTTCATGAGAAAGTTCCAGATTTTATTATTTTCATTGCTTTTAAATGTTTTAAAAACTCTTGACTGTTGTTTGAGATGTATTAGGTTTTAAAGATTGGTTAAATGGCACTAAAACATCATATTAGTGACCCTTAAAATGTTTAGAACATAAATATCAGTACTACGGATTTATTGAAAATTCAAATTTTACACTGATATTATTCTAAAACGTTGAGTATACTTTTAACATCCATAGAATATTAAGTAGGAACAAAATTACCTATTTTTGGCTCGCAATAAGCCAATAAATTAATGTCAAATCACTAGATCTGAATCCGGTGAGCCAATATATCGCAAGTCTTAAAGAGGTAAAGTATATACGGAAAAATTAATTACGTAACGCAAATTTATGCATAAATTAGGACAAAAACTTGAAAAAACTATGTAACATTTATTTGTGCACAATAAATTTTGTATTCTAGTACTGAAACAAATAATTGAAAACAAATAAAATCTATTTCATGACTATAAATATAGAAGTAGCAGTGAAGTTAATTGAACTCAATGGAGCCTTCATGCATTCTTATCACATTTCTCACATCCATCATACTCATTTTCTTCCTTCTCTACCTCATAATCAGCCACAAAAATGGCATACGCCTTCCGCCTTGCCCTGCTTCCCTCCCCTTCATCGGCCATCTTCATCTCGTTTGCCGCCTGTTGCCTCATAGCACCTTAAAAAACCTCGCAAATAAATATGGAGAAATTTTTAGATATACCCCTGTTCCATTTGAAACTTTCTCAAATACCCTACTTTTAATATAAGTTTCCCAAATGCCCTACTTTGATAGCAATACGTTCTTCACAGAGTTAGAAAAACATAGTTTTTCGATCTCACCAAAATCGTATTATTTGAAAATAAACCGATTCGTTCCAACTTAACATTCCGGGCTCACCCAAACGGCCAAACCTGATTGATTAAGGATTCGGTTCCACCGAACCCGGATTGAGCAGTGTAATTGAAACCGGATCGACTAATCGGCACTGCTCAGATTTGCGGCAACGCCGATGAAGACAAACAAGCTTCTGATGCATCTTCAATACCACTCGAGCGAATTCTATCGGAGATTGCAAGCTGCCGCAGATTCAAGGAACGGTCGAGTACATGTCGTCGGAGTTCCATACCAGCGGTATCAGGACGGAGTCCGACGTGTACACGTTCGGTGTGGTGCTGCTGGAACTGCTGTCAGGCGACGAACCATACAAGTATATAGCGGATAAAGAATTTGGTGGGATAAAGTGGATGTCGGTGATTGATACGAAAAAGATGCGGTGACTTTATCAATCCGGTTTCAATGGAACCGGATTCCTTTGTCGATCCAAAATCCGGTTCCGTTGACCCGGAATGGTATATTTTTGAATTAATTTAAGTTTGTGGATCTAAATAGGTTTATTTTCAACCAATTCGTTTTGATGAGACCGAATATTATGTTTTTAACAATCCGGTTTGTGAAGACCGGATTGGTACGAAATAGGGCATTTAGGAAATTTATTTTTAAAGTAGGGTATTTGAGAAAGTTTCAAATGGAGTAGGGGTATAACCTAAGTGTCGATTTTAGGACACTACGCTCCAGCTCCCTTTAAACATCATAAATGAAACACTTAGGCTATACCCTCCAGCTCCCTTACTCATACCACACTTATCCTCGGAGGACACAATAATCGGAGGCTATGACGTTCCTAGGGACTCGATAGTATTAGCCAATGCTTGGGCAATACACAGAGACCCAATGTTTGGGATGACCCTGAAAGTTTTAGGCCAGAGAGGTTTGAGAATAATATGAATGGTGAGCAGCAGTGTAAATATAGACTAATCCCATTTGGGATGGGTAGGAGGGCCTGTCCTGGGATTAGCATGGCTATAGAATGGTTGGTTCCACTTGCCACTTTCATTCAATGCTTCGAATGGGATCGAACAGATGACGATGAAGTCGATATGACGGAAACTAGTGGACTTACCATGTCTAGAGCTGTGTCACTGGAAGTCATGTGTAAACCAAGAACTGATATGATCCATGTTCTTTCTGAGCTATAGACAGACCCGAACTTTTGACGTTTTTTTACAATTTTCCATACGTTTTATTTGAAATTTTTGCAAAACGACGTCGTTTGAAAGTTGTCGCAGCACTTGAAATGCAGTTTTGAAAAAGGCTTCGTTTGGATGACATTATGTGTTCGTAGCAAACCGCAAATAAAAATTCCCAATTGGACCGTTTTATACTCAGAGCCAAGTAGCCAACGCTTGTACACAACAAAAGTTCTCAATTGGACCAGAGTAATAAATTTTATGACCAAAATACCCTTTCATGGAAAATGTACTAGACCAGTCTTCTCCCTCCAAAGTTAAGAGGATTTAGGGTTTCGAGGGTCACTCTATTGCGCTTCTTTGAATCGATTTGTCGGAAATCGACGATGGCGAACGACGCAGATATGAGCAGTTGGACGGACCTGTTACACTCCTCCACCAAGCTTCTCGAACAGGCTGCTCCCTCAGCCCAATTCCCTCCTCTTCAGGTATGCGTGAATTTCCTCTTTCTTCCACTCCTCGGCTGTTTAATCGCGTTTCCAAAACGGACGTATTTTATACTTTGATATGTGTGTGTTAGCGTTTTGAGTCGAGCTTGAAATTTTGCATTCCTGACTGCCTGTTGCTGTTTTTCGTGATTTATGTTTCAATTTTTAAGATTGATATTTACTGTTCTCTAATATGTTTTACAGAGGAATTTAGACCAGTTGGAAGTTTTATCCAAGAAACTTAAGGCGAAAACTCTAAAAGCGGAAGCTCCATCACAGTCCATTGCGGCAACAAGGTATGCAGCTGTCCTTCTGTTATTGAATCTTGTTTCTTGGTTCACATTATCAGATTTATATCTTTTCTTGGGATTCAGAAATGAAGTTAACTTGCGTGCTTGTGCTCTAGCTATTTCTGAGTTGGATTGATCTTGTTGCATCTACTTTGAACCCGTAGCTTTTCTTCATCATAAATATTGTTTCTTGTACGCGAAATGCATATTGATGGCCATTCTTGTTAGAGGATTAAACCAACCAACAGTGTTTAGATCCGACAATGGTTCTTTGAGCTTGTGGGACGAATCTTTAACTTTTTATAATATGAAACCAGACTTCTATGATACCAAATAAGCATCACTTTTGCTATATATTATTAAGATCTCTACATCAGCACTACATATCATTGATGGCCAAATAAGTTGATTGAAATTGCCCGTTTGATGAATGAATGAAAAAAGATGGAAAATTATGTATGGAAAAGTAACATCACATGATTTTTTGTAGGTTATTAGCACGTGAGGGGATTAATGCTGAACAACTTGCCAGAGATCTAAAGTCTTTTGAACTAAAGGTACACACCTTTTTGTCACGTGAGTACCTTGTGTTATGTATAGTTTCTTGTAGCTACAGCCTACAATTTATAATTTTTCTTGTATGACTTAGATTAAATTATCCCTTTTTACGTTAATAGAAAGTAATGCCTCTGAAGTCTCTCAATTGCACACACTAATTTTCTAAAACGTTGACATATAATGCTTGGAAAACGTATTATTGATTCAGAACTCTTGCATTAACCTGGAGCTCGTAGCTGTGGGTTGTATTTTGTTTGGATTTTTAATTGTATAATGCAGAAATTAAGTCAAATATTGTAGGATGTCTGACTTTTTGTTGTTTCGTTTGACTAAAGACAACTATTGAGGATGTCTTTCCTTCAGAGGCAACGAGCATCGAAGACTATCTGCAACAGGTAAATTATTTCTTTATAGTTTTTTGGTCTTAATTTTCTGTTTAGGCTACATCTACTTGTCAACAACTTCCATCCCTGCCAAGATAAATATTTGGAACTCTTAACACAGATTTGTATGTGACATTGATTTAGAGGTTTAAACCGAACAAGTTGGAAGCTAAAGTTATCCGCAACTTAAATTTGTATGCACTTTGATGTTAGGAAAGAGTAAGGTTTGGCTCGAAACTCTAACTTTTCTCTCAACTGATGTTGTTTCCGGATACGGGTCTCAGGTTCATGAGATGGCGATGGTGTCTGCTGTGCAGGAAGCTCAAAAGGATAATCTTAAAGCTTTAATGATTATATGATGAAGGTGTTGGAGGTCAGTGATCTTGTGCATCACAAAAAGTTTGTGATGATGCAAGCGTCCTTTTAGACACCCCGCTTACATTTACATGTATGACAGTTTTATGACTCATTTACAATGATTGACTTATTGAGTGTACTTCGTACAGGATGACTGGCAAAATGAAAAGCGTGACTTTTTACAGAGTTTAAGCAGAATTGCATTATTGCCTCGACCAAGCAAAAATGATTTGAGCTCCACTGCTGTGGCTCTCTCTGGTCAAACGAGATCGTTGATTCCTCAGCCGTCAGGCGTGGCCCATACCAAACCTACATTTGCATCCAATGGATCTGTAATTGAAATGAAAGCTGCTGTCTATTCAGAAGTAGTGAAGAATCTTAATAATGCTAGGGAACGTGGCATTCAATTCAAAGTACGTTATATACAGTCAGCATCTCAGATTAAACCCTCGTTCAGGACTCTATCATATGTGCCAGGACATTGTATTAAAATTGTTCATCTGGCTTTATTAATTGACTTTCAAGTTTCCATTTTGATATTATGGGTCTGTTAATGTGTATGTTATGCTTGTCAGCCTGCTTCAGCTTTCAGGAGTGCTTATGAAAGTCTTGGCCTCCAGTCATCAGCTGGCAAATCTGTGAGCATGCAAAAGATTTGGCACCTCATACAGGTAAATTTCAATAAAAACAAACCCGATATATATCTAAGAAAATTGTCTCATCATCTGCTTGATCTGGAATAGTTCTTAGCAACTGATTCTGAATCTCTGTTCAGGCATTAATGGGCGAGGATGCAATTGTTCCCGGAGGGGTGTCAAAAAAATTCTCGCTTGTGATTGGTGCAAGGCACCATCTTGAACTGGGACATGAGAAGTATGTCATGGACACTATTCATAGTCATCCTACACAGGTATCAGACAACCAGATTTTCTTTAAGCAATATTGACGGTCATCTTGTACTGGATATTTTTACATACATAAAGCTATGAGCCAAATTTCTGTTAAGTTTGCCAAAAGAAGAACTGGTATCTTGTTCCACATGCTTGGAACGACTATAGAGTTGTCTCTTGTATGATGTCTGAACACACAGAATATGTTTTAAACTTAGTTGACGACCCCCTGTTTTTAGATTGTAAGTTTATATTGAACACACAGAGTTCTCTTTTCTGTTAAGCTGCACTCGCTAGATTGTAAGTTTATATTGTTGTCCACATATACCAGATGCCTGTTATTAGTATACCATGAGGTCCATGACAAAACTATTTTTAATTATAAGAGCTATTCAGCTATAAAATATGCTACATTTGTCATCTTTAAGTTATGATTGATGTATCTTTATATTCTCTGATCTTTTGATATTAGGCTGCCCTGGGTGGGATTGTTGGAAATCTCCAAAAAGTTCGTGCCTTTCTCCGGGTATGTCCAATAAAATATGTCAATAGTAAAGTTATACCATTGTAAGTTGACTTTTGCCAGTCCATCATATGCACGTTTACCCTATTTCCCATCATTTTTGTGAAGATACGTTTAAGGGACTATGGAGTTCTGGATTTTGATGCTGGAGATGTTCGTAGGCAGCCTCCCTTGGACACCACATGGCAACAGGTCCTCTCTTTTTTCTTTTAGTTGCTCTCGTGCTTTGTGCTCGAAACCATGTGATGAGAATGGAATAGAACACCCTTTGGCCAATTTTCATCTGATTGTCTTAGAATGCATATCTAAAATCTTTATTTACACTCATACATTGCATTTGGTTCTCAATTAGCTGCAACAGTAAACACAAAGATCCTTAAGACACTGGTTCTTATCGTTGTATTTGCTCTGTTGACTAAACTGACTCCTCGAAAGTAACTAATCAGTCAACTGTGTATTTCAATTCATCATGTAGGCACTATATAGCAGTTTGCATGTAATGGCATTTGTAGACTGGGTTGGGTGCTCAGTCATCATTCATGAAAAGTGCAAAGTTAAATTTATTAGGAAGTTCTGGGCATTGAAATTTAGAGAATGGATCATTTACGACCCATGATGTGTCTAACAGTCCACAAATCACCTTTTTCAAATTGTTTTTTTGCGATATGCACAAATGGATTTTGAAAAATGCAGATAGTATAAAAAATGTGCAAACAATTCAAATCCCAAATAGGCAAATATACAATGTGCATAAGGGTCTCAAAGGAACCAAAGACTTGAAATCTATACTAAAGTCGCAAGTTCTCAGTAACCATCTGAGATGTGTACTTCACTTCTGGCGCTACCTAACATCTTTTTATAATGACAGATCTATTTTTGTTTGAGAACTGGCTTTTATGATGAAGCAAAACAAGTTGCAATGTCGTCTCGTGTTTCACACCAGTTTGCTCCTCAGGTATATATTGTTCATTCTTATATGATGACTATTAATTTTCGTCATGCTTGTTAGTCTTCTCTGACAGTTGAATGAATGGATTACCACCGGAGGAATGGTTTCACCAGAAGTTGCAGCTGCTGCATCAGAAGAATGTGAAAAAATGCTTAGAATGGGAGATCGAGCAGGTCGAAGTGCGTACGATAAAAAGAAGTTGCTACTTTATGCAATAATCTCTGGTTCTCGGAGGCATATTGATCGTCTCCTCAGGGATATCCCAACCCTCTTCAACACTATAGAAGATTTTTTGTGGTTCACATTGGCTGCTGTCCGGGACTGTGTTAGTGGGCCAACTTCCGTAGTACTAAATGAGGGTTTGATACCATACAGTCTAGATGATTTACAAGCTTATCTAAATAAATTTGATGCGTCATACT
Organism: Sedum album; assembly: GCA_006409495.1. NCBI lineage: Eukaryota > Viridiplantae > Streptophyta > Magnoliopsida > Saxifragales > Crassulaceae > Sedum > Sedum album. The sequence continues at coordinate 251,221 of QZGG01000069.1, read as the reverse complement.
ACACCAAGAAAGGGAAAGACCCGTTGGTATACCCTTATGTTCTGCTTTTAAGCATTCAGTTGCTCCCGGCAGTACTACATCTCTCTAAAGAACCTGGAGATGAAGGGTTCGGCATCGATGCGGCTCATATTGCAATTGTCCTTGCAGACTCTGGGATTTTATCTGAATCTACTGGAATGACGCATAAACGTGATGCGATGGATGCATGCATGGAGGCATCAAGTTTGATTAAGCATTATGGATCAGCATTTTTACGTGCTGGAGATCTTCAAGTGGCATTAGAGTATTATGCTCAAGCTGCTGCTGCAGCTGGTGGTGGGCAACAGTCATGGACTGGGAGGGCTGATATTGTTCATAAGAGACAGAGAAGTTTGATGCTCAAACAGTTACTGATGGAGTTGTTGTTAAATGACAGCGGAATATATCTTTTACTCGGACCTAGAGGTGCCGGTGAAGAAGGGGAGCTGAAAAGATTTTTGACTGAATTCAAAGATAGGGAGCAATTTCTGCTCGAAGCTGCTCACCAATGTCAGGAATCCGGCCTTTATGAAAAAGTAAGTTTAACTTTGAGGCTTGAATTGTGGTCATGCTAGAAGCACATAAATTGCATTCCACTTTTTTAAGAATGATGTTTTGACACTGCTCTGCCAACATCTAATTTCAGTCTATTGAGATGCTAAAGAGGGTCGGTGCTTTTTCTTTGGCGTTGGACATTATAAACAAGTGCCTATCTGAGGCCATTTCTGCTTTATGTCGTGGTAAGTTGGATGGTGACAGCAGGGCCACTGGGCTTATACATTCTGGCAACGATATTTTAGAGACTTACAAGTATCAGACACAAGTTGGGTAAGTTACAGGATCATTTGTCAGTTTCAATAGTAAGGTGATTCAGTTAAAATGTGGATCTTGATTTGCTGTTAGTTAATTGGATATCTTGTGAAATGTGGACTGTGGAACACCTAGTCTGGGCCTATTGCAATCTTAAAATATTGCATAATCATGATGCTTAGTACCGCAGTTTGATAGAATTTCAGTTGTGTTAGTTTCAATTATTTGTTACACAGTGGGGATTTCTACCTGTGTAGGCTGGATTCAACTGATTTTGTTGTGTTGTTTTTGTTTTTTTATGACATGTACATATACATAGACCGCAAGAGAGGGAACTGGTTTTAGAGCGACAAACTGAGTTAAGGCAGCTTGAAGCCATATTATCCGTGCACAATTTGGCCAGAAGGGGGCACCATTTGGATGCTCTGAGAGAGATGTCCAAGTTCAATTTTTTACCCTTGGATCCACGATCTCCCGATATCACTAGTGATGCATTCCGTCAATTGTCTCCTCATGTGCAAGCTTGTATTCCAGACCTCCTCAGAGTCGCCCTAAGCTGTATGGAGAATGTTACCGATACTGATGGATCCCTTCGCACCTTGAGATCCAAGGTTCGTTTTGTGTGTGTTAATATTATCAGTTGAGAAAACACACATACAGTGAGGCACTATATTGATGGTTCATGGTTGCGTGAAACTGACTAGTGTTTCCCATGTTTGCAGATAGCGAATTTTGTTGCAAACAACTCCAGTCTAAACTGGCCAAGGGACTTGTATGAAAAGGTAGCCCGAAGCATGTGAAGGAACAAAAGAAAGCAACTGCGATATGTGGATGTATGATTCCATAGCTAGTAACTAAATTTACACTTGGAGAAATATTTTATTGAAAATGACTTGTCGTTTGATTGTTGTTTTAAATATATAATTGAAAAACTACTGTCACCTATCATAGAATTCTGTAAAGACAAATGTTATGGACTTATTGGGCTTCGTATCCATACATATTAATTAATTGGGCCGGCCCATTTGAACACTAGAATGCTAACTAGAGGAAAGACGACTCAATGGCAAAAATAATCCCTTGATTTTCTAGGGCTCGTCGGATCGAGCGGGTGTAAAGTAGGGAGCAGAGCGAGCGACGATGCTTTCCGTAGATATTCCGCCCAACCAGACAATTTACATCAAGAATCTAAACGAGAAGGTCAAGAAAGAAGGTCAGTCGGATTCAAACGATTTTTGCTGCTGCTTTTAGTACCTTTGAAATACTATTAAATCTGCTTTTTGTTAGAGAATGTTAATATCAGAATGGTTAGTGTGTAATTGATTTCACATTGTGTTGTTGGCTTGTAGAACTTAAGAGGTCTTTATACTGCTTGTTCTCCCAGTATGGAAGGATTCTGGATGTTGTCGCTCTCAAGACTGAAAAGCTTCGCGGACAAGCATGGGTTGTTTTCAGTGAAGTTCCCGCTGCTAGTAGTGCTGTTCGCCAAATGCAGAATTTCCCTTTTTATGATAAGCCAATGGTATCACACTCATGCAATCCCTATTTCCCTATGTTCTTGTCTCATTAAAGTATCTTATTCTTCATTTTCTGTGGTTTTAATTGAAGCCAGTGTAGAAATGATTGTTTTACTTTTGTCAGCATATGTTTATGTGTTTGGTTTGTTTGTTTATTGTTTTGGTATAGAGAATCCAGTTTGCCAAAACAAAGTCAGATTGTCTTGCTAAAGAAGATGGGACATTTGTTCCCAGGGACAAGAGAAAGAGGCAAGAAGAGAAAGGTATTCAATTGTTTTTCTTTATTCAAAAGGATATAAACTGTTTTAAATTTGATGGTAGAAGGGTAGTTTATAATACACTGACCAACATATAGTATCTGTTCTGCAAAACTTGGTTCTTTAGTTTTATTGGGATCCCTGACAAAGTAGCATTTGTAAGGTTATACATTGATTGAAAGTTGAATTTATAATAAAAACTTCTAGGATGCTATGGCTGTGCAGATTTGGACTAGTTTGTGAGACCTTTTAATTTGATAATAAATTTTAATCAGTTATTAGTTAAACTGTTTCTTATGATTTTCGTCCCTTCATTTGATTTTCCATGGTTTTATAGCTGAAAAGAAGAGGCATGAGGATCAACCATATGCTAATGAGAATGGGAACGGTGAATGCCAATGTAAGATTGCTTCGCTCACATTTTAAATATTATGTTGATTTTTGCAGTTATAGGCATTCTGCGACAAAACATCTTGCATGTCAAGCATTATTTTGAAATTAAAGAAAGCAGCAGCATAGGTGCTCTTCATTATTAGCAAAAATTTTGTGATTAGTCATGACCTAAGAATATGCGTCTAACAGTTTCACATGTTAGAAAAATAGGATACATGTAAAACTTAAAATAATGACACATGTCTTGGCACTACCATATATATGTATATTCTGGGTGTATGTTGCATGCTGATTAGCAGCAGGAGGTGTCTAGGACATTATTTTGAACTATACGTTGTTTAGCTTATTTGGAAAGCTCGAGAGTGCCTTTTAATAATTTTTCATTTTTTCAGGCCTTTCGTCCGAGAAACGTGGGTGCAGATGAATCGATTGCTCCAAACAACATTTTATTTATACAGAATCTACCCCATCAGACCAAGAGCGAAGAATTGAAGTTCCTCTTTGAGAAATACCCTGGCTTTAAAGAAGTGCGTCTTATTGAAGCAAAGCCAGGTATCGCTTTCGTAGAATTTGAAGATGATGGTCAATCTTCAGCTGCCATGGAGGGTCTTCAAGGTTTCAGAATTACGCCGCAAAACATTCTAGTCATCAACTTTGCCAAGAAATAGATTATGCATGGCGCTCTCCGACAGCCATCTGGACTCGGTTTTTGTTGTTCATGTTAGAATTTGCTGATTCAGCGCAAGAGATTTGTATGAAAGATTGACTAGTTTGAAGTGACATATTGTTAATTAGTGTTCTTTTCTGCTCTCTTCTTGACCGTTTTAGCATTTACGTATTGTATTAGCATGTAGAGGGGAGTATGTTTTACTTGGACAACTGAATATCTCTCATTTGTAGTTTCAAAATCTGAAGAGATCATGAAGCTTTGTGAATCTTCAGGCTTTGGTGGCTGTGGTATTACAGTGAGAGATCATGAAGGCTTTTTTGTGGCAATAAGAGCTTCATTCTTTCCAAGGGATCTGGCAGTCTTGTAATGGAAGCTGAAGCAGTGTTATGTGCATTAAAACTGGTTGACGAATTACATATGCCAAGAGTTATTATCGAGACAATTGTGCAGTGTTGGCAGATATGTTGGATGGCAAACTTTCTTGTCCTAAGGAGGTTTCTAGTTATATTAAACGAAGTATCGACTTGTTGGTTTCTCATCATAGCTGGACGTTGAAACTTATTTCGAGAGAGGCGAATATGGCCGCTGATGTTATATAGCCAAATTTTCTTGTCATAATTTATGGAGCTGGTATAGGACTGATTGTTTCCAAGGGTACGTGTATTAGGCTCTATGTTAAGTCCTCGTCTGTTAATCCAGTTTATGTTTTATCAACAAAAAAAATCTGAAGAGTGTTCCATTTTAAACTAAGGGATTTTCGAAAAAAGTTTCATTACAAACTTGCTCAACTTGTTAATTCATACCAACACCATGATACATTACGTAGTGAAATTCTATGGACTTGAAGATATTTAAAGTCGTGATTTATTTATTCTTTTCCCAGGAAATTGGAGTGCATCATAATGGCCAAAGCCATGGTACAGAACTCGGATGGGATCTTTCTGTCCATATTCTTGACCATATTCAGCAATGGAAATTAAGCCACCAGAGTCCTCGTCATGCATGTAGACTGTAATTGGCATTCTGCGACAATCAACAGTTTGTGAAATCAAACAAAATCAAAAGTCATGAAGATCAAAAGGCTTGAGCAGAAATCACCAAGTTCTGATAGAATGTGAAATGAACTGCTAGTCGAAATAAGTAAGCAACAAGTAATAGTAAAATTGGGTATCTACATAAATTCATTTCATAGAAAATAAACACAACTTGATATTATGAGGTGTGTAAACCATGGAACAAAAAAACCCCCAAGTTAGTACAGTTATTAAAAATGAAATGACCAACTTTTCTCAAATAAGTATCCAGAAAGTAGTAGAAGTCATAACAGACAGCTTTTTTGCGTTTGAACATATGAGGACACTGGCAAGTGCCTAACAGTCAATGAGTGAAAGAGAACAATAAATCCAAGAGAAAACAAAAAAATAGCAGGCAAGTAATCAAACTTACTTCAAAACATGTGATGCCATCAATAACTCCGGCTCTCCACCCCATATGTGAGGTTTTCTCATCTGACATATATAAGCATCGAAATCACCTTCGATAAACCTGAAAATAATCAAAATCACAGAAATCAAAATTTGCAAAAATATTTATGTGTCCTCATCACTCTGTTCTCCTGAAATGAACTCCACTGCTTTCCACACAAGCAAGGTTTTTTATGACAAGAATTATGATACAACAATATTCAGTTACATTCTTCATCCATGATGCTTGAATTAGAATAACATGTACTACTCCTAAGTTTCTAATTAAAAGTTGAACCTGGCAATAGCAGAACCTATGATCAATCAAATATTCAAAAAATTTGAGTAGATCAATTTAAAACAAGATAACTGCGACTCGCAAACCCACCATTCAGTTTCTTCTCTTCTCTTTAGAAACTCGTCTACCACCTGAAAATTGTGATGCCAGAAACAACTTTGTCAAACTGGAGTTAGTTAATAGTCACAACATGTGACTATTGAAAACATTTCAGGTCCTTCATAAGCAGAATTTCTTGCTCTAAGGTAGATGATAAGATTGGAATCTTAAGCTATACATCTTAAACTTTCATCGATGTTAGAAAGCCTTACTCTATCTCTTAATTCATCAGCAAGCTCACGTTGAAGACTCTCACTCGGGGGAGGCTTCCCTGACTGCAAACAAGCTCCATGAACAACAGAGCGAAATAAGCATCGTCCATCACCAGGTATGCCTAAAAAAACGTTTACTTAGTGACGCCACACATGTTTTTAAGATGAAAGGTCATCATCCGTACCTTGTTCTTAAAAAATCCTTAAAAAAATTGTGAGAGAGCACTTAATTGGAACTATATGCCATTTCAGAACTTCCATCACATTTTCGGAGGAAAAATTTGAGCAACATTCAAAACTCACCAATGACAGAATAATCAGTATGCACTTTTTTCCCATGAGAAACCTTGGCTTCCAAAGAGTCATCGGCCTTTTTATCCTCTCGAGATGCTTCAGCGTGTACTGGATTGGAGTTCGAAATTAGCACTAACAGTCCACCCACTAAGCTGGCGTATACAAATCCTAGTGGTGAGAACGTCTGTGCTGGGGCTCCAAACGTTATCTTACGTTGAGCTCGCACACTCACCTTTCGGCAAGCAGACACCGCTTCAACTCTTTTCGTCCATGATCCTCCTGGACAAACTATTCTTTTAATACTCAAATAGCTCGAGTTATTTCCATGCCGATCAATGCATATAGATGACTTCAAAACCGATGAAACTGAACATTTCGGTTTTAAATTCCCTAACGAATACGTGCAGACACATCGTGGACCAAACGACACAATACTACAGAAAGTATCGGTCATCTGTCTAAGCGCTAGGCCGCTAAGGCTGACTGCATTTTTCACGCAGAGTTTCGTAGTACAATGTATCATATTCTACGAACCTGCAAACCAAACAAATTCACATTAATATATATGCTAAAAACAGCAACTTCCAAGATACATTTTTCATTTAAAGAAAAAAAGGAAGACCTATCCAAATTCATTCAAATCAGAAAGTTCAGAATGATCCTCAAATCCTAATCCTTGCAAGAAATTAATGGAACTATGAATTGAAATCTGAAAATAGAAAACACACGAAAAATCTGACCTTTGAAGGAAAGCCTCCGCCTTTACCTCACCACTGCAGAATGACAAATGAAGAAAGGTTTAGGTATCGTCGCAAAAACCAAAAGCACTCACTATACGTTTCTTTGAGCACAATTCACGACGCCAGACGACACAGACAAGATTCTAGCACCGCCACGTCATCACCTCCTCGCATTTGGGCCAAACCTCGTTGATGTCAACAGCCCATTAACTTGTGAACTTGGGCCTTCTTGTACTTCATAAATATACAACAGGCCCATCAGACCACGTTTATTAGAATTAATTAAAAATTTAAATCAATAACGTAATTAAAAATGAATACGTCACAAAGTTAATCGAATTATAAGAACAGATTAATTATGTACGAACAGATTAATTACATGTATCAAAATAATTTACATGTACTAATCTAACCCGGATAAACACAATTAAAATTTAAAACCATAATTTCCTCATGTCAATTTCCAATTCCGGATCCGATACAAACCTCCTCCGGGTCCGAAACCCGCCCGGATCCGTCACAGATCTCCTCCGGGTCAGAAATCCGCCCGGATCCGAATAACACTTTCTCAATTTCACCTCAACCGCCTCCACGTCCGAACTCGTTGTGTCCGAACTCGTCGCGTCCACGTCAGCCTCTCCCGCCACGTCACTCTCTTCAAGTTTCAATCTTTCCAAATCCTCTAACACCTCCGCCGCTTCGGCTTCCGTTTCGGGGTTCCACAACCTCGTCTCCACCGACGAAACACCTCTGCATCTAGTTAGCACTGATGAAGACGTAATCACCGGCAACGGCCATGCGCAATCGTCGCTTATCTCCGCCTCTGCTATCATCTGTTTCCGAACCCGATCGTCTTTCCGACTCCCGGAAACGCAACAAACCTTCCGTAACAGAGATTGCAACGTACGGCGTGGCTTCGACGTCGACGACGTCGTTTTTGTGTGTTTGACTTTGACCCTACCGACGCACGTGACTCTAGGTGAGGATGGATCATTATCAGGCTGGGCGTCAATGACACGACGTCGTTGAAACATGGTCGAATTCAAGCGTGACTTTTTTCCAATTGCATTTCGGTCCCCCAAGTAACAACTTGTTAGAAAATTCATCGACGGGAATGTGAAGGTGTCTGTGCTCCGCGCATTTGCTCTGATGGATTGTTTACACGTCGACTTCGTCATAGTCTTTCATGAAAGTTGAGTTTCGATTTTTTACCTATTTATTTATTTTTATAGATTATTTCTTTACATTTTTCGTAAGATATTTAATTTCATTCTAGTTTTGATAAATTGATTTTGGGAACTTTCATTACTTAATTTGTTCATTGATTAATTTGCTGAGATTTAACAGGATTTTTATTAATTAGCGACTGTAAACATGTTTTTTCTATGTTTTTAGCAGATTTGCATGAATATTGAGTCATGTCAACGTTATAAATGATAGAGTAATAAAGTTGTTAGAAATTCTTTCAAACTCTGCACAGAAAACATGTCTTTGAGGATTTCTAAGGGTTGTCATCGATTACTATAAATGTGATTTGATCGAAAAATGTCGCAGTTAAGAGATGTAGGAATAACCTTGGGGGAAAAATATAGGAGTAAATTGATAATGTATATATATTTAAATGCTTGCATGTGTCAAAGCCTTCCGCTTTTCGCCTTTTCCCACTAAATAGTTTACAGTAGAAAAAATAGTTTCGCATTTTCATCTAACAAGGTGTTAAACAAAACCCAGTCTAATAATGCTGAATATACTTGCTGCTAAAGTCAACTGATAACTCCCTTACTAGAAATGATGGCATCATATATTCTTATGTACACTTTCATCCGTGTTTTCTTTACTAATATTTTTGTGTTAATTTTTTAGGTAATGTGTTTGCATCACAACAACCTTCTGGTGCAGGCAACACACTATGGCTCAAATGTTTGTTCTACTTTTATTTCTTTAGCTTCAAGAAACAATCTGTCGATCGCAACAAAGGTATATAAAATGAGTAACTATTAAGTAGCAATCACAGGCCTCTCTCTGTCCTTGTCAGAAGATTATAAAGTAATATAACTGGTGGCTGCTGAAACTCATTTTCAGATTGAGGAATTTCTGCTCGAATTTTGAGGTGGCTTAGCAGGTTTCTTGGATGTCAAGAAAATAAAATGGCTTCTACTGAGATCAGACCACTTAAGAAGAAAGTTCAGCTATGGAAGAAAGCAGTAGTACAGTTTTTGATATGTTTCGTGTTAGGTTTCCTCTCTGGATTTGCGCCAACTAGTAGCAAGACTTCGGATTTGTACACTCAACCTGCGGTATCTTTATCTCTGTCAGTTAGTACAAATTCGCAAGTGGACAACAGTATCAATACCATACCAGTTTCTAAGGAACCTGCATCGGAATTAAATTTGCTTGACATGCAAGATAGCAAAAACAGTTTTGAGGAGCCGGAGGAAATGGTTCCGAGGAGGCTTATAATCATTGTCAGCCCAACAAACATGAAGCACAAATCAGAAATCGTGTTTCTGAGGAAAATGGCTAACACATTGGCTTTGGTTCCGCAGCCACTATTATGGATTGTGATTGAACCTCTTTCTGATTCTCCTGAGGTTTCGGATACACTGAGAAAGACTGGGCTCATGTACAGGCATTTAGTATACAAGGAAAATTTTACTGACCCCAGAGCTGAAAAGGAGCATCAGAGAAATGTAGCACTCAGTCATATAGAGCTTCATAAGCTCAGTGGAATTGTTCATTTTGCTGAACTTTCCAATGTTTATGACTTGGCCTTCTTTGATGAATTACGAGAAATTGAGTATGCATTGTTACTTTCTTTTTAACAGTCAGATTGTTGATTTTGACAATGCTGATATTTTTGGACTATTTCGGGTTACAGGGGTTTTGGAACGTGGCCAGTGGCATCAATATCTGGAAACATGAAGAGTGTGATGATAGAAGGTCCAGTGTGCGATGATTTTTCACAAGTCATTGGATGGCATCAGAAGAGTAAAACCAATCAGACTGATCAAACTGCTTCTCTAGATATCTCAATCTCAAGTTTTGCTTTCAACAGTTCGGTTCTTTGGGACCCCGAGCGTTGGGGCCGCTCATCTTTAATTCAAGACGACTCCCAGGTTCTATATTATTACAAACTTATGAACCTCTTTTATTACTAGTTTTTTGTAAGTTGTTGCTCCACATTATCAACTCATGTTTTGTTCATTACTTATGTGTGCAGAATTCAATCAATTTTGTGAAGCAGGCAGTATATGAAGACGAGACGAAACTAAAAGGCCTTCCATCACAAGACTGCTCAAAAATCATGCTGTGGCGTCTCCGAAATTTCCCAGCTGCTTCTGCACCATCACCTTCACAAGTGAGCCATATTCAGGGACAGCCAGAACCAGAAATTCTCACTTCTCAAAATGAATACAATTAGTTGTAACTGCCATTTGCAAAGTCCTCTTTTTCAATGGTAGAAATTTCATTCAGAGTAAGACCCATAAACAACTTAACAAGCTTATTTAGTCATTAATAAACCAATCTTAAACTAATATTAAAATGCTGAGTCAAGGGTAGTTTAGTCATTTTGAGTGAACAGCAGGTAGAAGGTGAACCTCGGGTCCTCTTTCATAAATAATTAAAAATTAAAATGACAGCTCTAGTCCAACTGCCAAAAAAACATTAACAAAATAATTTCTGAATTATTTATTCAAAGACAAAATCAAACAAAGTGTATCAAAATATCATAAATGTAAGAAAATGAATAAATTGAGATTATCTTGATGAGTTAAATTGAAGTGGGACATAGTGGACCAATCAGCAGTGGGTTGTCACTCCACCAAAACCCAGCTGTTATCTTTTCCTTTATCATCTCGATTTTATTTCTTGAATGATTCTTCCGTTGCATCTGGGCAAGCTACAATTTCGCTAAAGATTGGATCTTTAGTATCCAATTACTGTTTCATATGTCCATCTGAAATCTAGTCCATTTTCTTGAACAGGTTTGTCATGCCACTAATCTGATTAAATCTAGGTTTTTGTTAAAGCCAATTAGCCTCGTTTTGTGTTCTGTTGGGATTGAGTTGTGGTAGATGTCTGGGAAGGAGTGTTTATACAAGGTTGTCTAGTGTCGGCGGGGATTTGGGGTCCATGGATCCGGACTTGTATCATGTATGGTTAGTTTTAGTGTTGTAGAAACTAGAAAGGTTTTACATCTGAGATTTGGTGTTCGGAGTTTGAAAGTTAGTGTTTTTAAATGAATTATTTTATCATGTTTGAGGATTACTGATTGAGATTTGTGTAAGATTGGATCTTGGGATTTGAAAGTTTTGACATTGATGTGGTTGGTGGTTGTCATTTGATTTGAACCATTAGTGATTGATGAATGAAAAGTGGCTTACTTCTACTTGTAGCATAACTGGAAGTTTGTTGCTTTGATTTCGGAGTATCTGCCGAGTGAGAAAAGATGGGAAAGAAAGGAGGAAAATGGTTTTCTTCCATAAAGAAAGCTCTCAGTCCGGTGTCATCTAGCAAAAAAGATCAGGTTTTGATTCAACCTTGTTTTGAATCAGATAATAATGATGTTTGTCTTCTTCATGATCTGTATTTATCATTCTGATCGTATTGGTTGGAATTAGGAGAAGAGTAAATCAAGGAGCAACCAGCTTAATAAACAAAGTGACCCACCTGCTGGCGTTACTGTTATGGAGAGCTCTGTTGAGCTACCTCCACAGCCATTGTCGGAGGAAAATAAAACAAATCGATATGATGCCAATGAGCGAAGCAGCACTGTTGTCCTTGAAAACACTACTGAGTCAGAAATTGTCCTTACCCACGTTGCTCCGGAGGCTATGGAAGCCAATGAAGTGTCACAGTACAGTGGAAAGTCAGTTGAGGAAGTTGCAGCGATTAAAATTCAGACAATTTTCCGTGGTTACCTGGTATGTGTTTTTTGTTTTTCCAGTTCTTAAGAATATTTTCTGTTTGGCCTTAAATTTTACTACTCTTTTTTCATGATGAATTTGCATAATTCTTATTTTGAGTTGAATGTGACTTACATGTGGGCTGATATTTCATTGTATCATTTTAGGCGAGGAGGGCTTTGCGAGCATTGAGAGGACTGGTCCGATTGAATCTACTTGTACAAGGGCCAGTTGCGAAACGTCAAGCTACAAATACCCTTAAATGCATGCAAACTCTGGCTCGTGTGCAGTCTCAGATTCGTTCCAGAAGGGTTCGTATGTCTGAAGAAAATGAAGCTCTTCAGAGGCAGCTCCTGCAGAAACATGTAAAGGAGCTTGAGAAAGTGCAGGTAAATCTCATCTAACCCTACATTTTGGTCAATCTATGGCTTGGATTCATAGTCATACAGTTAAAAGAACAAATGTACCAATATCTTCACCTTTAACAAAGCACGTATCATGTATATTTGTTGCAACAGATGAGCGATGAATGGAATGATAGCTCACATTCCAAGGAAAAGGTTGAAGCTAAGTTAGTGAACAAACATGAGGCTGCCATGCGCAGGGAACGGGCACTTGCTTATGCATTTACACACCAGGTACAAAGTCAATACTCTGGAAGTTAAACCTTAAGATCTTCATTTTTCAATTAAGTTATATTACATTGTAACTTACTAATATCAAAGGATGACTAAATAACCATTCTTCTTTTTCAGCAAACGTGGAAGAACACACCAAAAACACCAAACACGATGTTTATGGACCCAACAAATCCAAGTTGGGGCTGGAGTTGGTTGGAAAGGTTGATGTCAGCTAAGCCATGGGAGCAGGGCGCTACAGAGAAAGAACTAAATGATCATTCCTCAGTCAAGAGTACAAAGAGCAAGAGCAGCATTGCAGGTGGAGAAATCAACAAGTCGTATGCTCGTCATCAACTCAACTTAGACAAGCCTTCACCAGTTTCCTCCCCAAGATTATCTACCGGAAACAGGCCGACCCCTTTAAAGACGACTTCTGTAGCTGGAAAAGTTACGTCTGCTAACACTGAGAATGACTTAAACAAGAGCTTGCAGTCTGAAAAGAGTAACCGCAGGCATAGTTACGCTGGTTCATCAATCAAGGATGATGCTAGCTTAGCTAGCTCACTTTCTCTCCCTAGCTACATGGTACCAACTCAGTCAACCAAGGCCAAACTGAGAATGCAAAGTCCCCTCGGGTTAGAAAGCACAGCCACAACACTAGAAAAGGCACCTTCCGGAGGAATACCAAAGAAAAGACTTTCTTACCCTGCTTCCCCAGCACAGCCAAGGAGACATTCTGGACCACCGAAGATAGAGAGCCACCCCATTGTAGAACAAGCTGCGGTAATTGGAGTTGAGAGCTAATGCAGTGCAGCAGAGCAGACTGAAAAGCAAGTAACAATACAACTATTATTAATATCTTCATCATTCATTTGGTATATTTAACTATCTTTATAGAGTCTGTTAATAAGTATTAGTTCGAATTGCGGATTATAGTTTACTGGTACTCTGTTATTTTCCTATTTGAAGTGTGACATGAGTTTCTTGTGTAAAAGGTTGAGATAGACCTGCACAGTTGTTCATTTGCTATGGCTGGTTGTACTGAACTTAATTCAATGAGGCCAAGGTTGGTTCACTTCTTGAGTTTGTGGATCATGAGAAGCTATGTGCTTATGACTTGATGTCAGGTGGAAGGACATTGGAGTCAAAATGTAGTGTGAAATGTTGCACTAGCCGATAACAGGGCAAATGTTTATTGTACAAATCGTACTCTTAACATCTGCAACATGTAAGCTCAATAAAAGCTTAACAGGCTCAAAGGTTACAACGTATTCTCGTACACTATCCTTAGTTCACCTGGAAACAGTGTGGAACAAGTGAATGTGACTCCAAGTGTAAGTATCAGTGTTGAGGCTTCAAACACTCTCCAAGCTGGTTTTTGCCAAATTTTGAAGGTCTTGATCAGCAACATGCCCCTCGGCTTCTCTGAGTTTCATGTTAAATTTTTGTACGTCAATATGTGCTAAAGAGCAACAGATGGCGCTTATCTTGTTGACAAGTGTTGTTAAAATGGAAATTGACTCTGCCTAAATTGGTGCTGACTTCTTTCGCCGTTTCCTGACTTGGGGAGAAATATTCTTTGGCTTTGCAATCTGATATTTGAGTCGATAACTAAGCAGCAATGGACCGAAAAATCTATATTTTCCTGTGCTACTAAAAGCAGCTTCTGCATCACATTTCCTCTTGAAAACCACTTTGGCAACACTCCTCTTCATGATTTTAGTTTCTGACTCCTGTAAAGGCCCATAGCAGCTAAAAATTTCATTCAGATGAGTCACTGAAGGGACAGGGTTATGCTCCGAAAACCTCAAAAGAAGTGCTGTCTGCATCGTTTTATCTTTATGATTGTCAGGCACTTGGTTACTGGGTGTATCAAGAATGCTTTCAGTAAACATTTGATGGTCACTGGCATCTTGAGTTCTCATGTCTGGTAATATATGCAACTGAGGGACATTTTCTGATCCGAGAATTGGTAAAGCCGCTCTACAAGAATGTTCAGCTACATTTTTCACTGGTTCATCATGTGAATCCATGAAACATCTATTTTCAGCACTTTCTTTGACTATCCGGTCCATAGAGAAGTCCTCAACACTTTCTGAATGCAGCGTTCTGGATCTAGATTCAGGTATCATGCCATTAATCCTCTCATAAGACTTTTTCTCCAATGATTTATCAGGCTCAGTTAAGACTGAATGGTTCAAGAAATTTGAGTTCCTGAATTGTGAAAAGAATTCATCAAAAGGAATCAACGGGTCATGATCATTCAAGGGATCTGTGGCAGTCAAAGCTAATTGTGTGGGCAGGCCACTGGGAGACAGACTGCCTGATATTGATTTCTTTCTTGATTTAGAAATACTTGTACCCATTTTCTGTTCTGAAGTTGCATCTTCCACTAACATCTTACGTTTTGGTTTCCTCTTTGCTTTCACATGATTGTGAGGAACATATAATTCATCATTGTCCATTAAGTCATTTACTTTCTTTTTTTTCTTTTGCCTCGCAGTCGATGTACCTTTGGGCCTGCCTCTACGCCTTTTCTGAGGCTCAACCTGACCTTCAGTTATTGCAAATTTAGGTGGAGGCACGTGGCCTGCATTACAAGCCATAGCCATATTGGAATCTTTCCCATCCAAATTAGTAAATTCTGCATTAATGTCTGGCAGACCTCTGAAATAAGCAAATTCAGGTAGCTTACGGTACCCCTTCCAGCGACAAAATGATGTCAGTTGAGCCTTGCATTTAACCAGCTCAAGCTTATTAACATAATCTCTACAAAACATTGCTGCTTCTTTAACATAGCTAACAACTGTGG
Organism: Sedum album; assembly: GCA_006409495.1. NCBI lineage: Eukaryota > Viridiplantae > Streptophyta > Magnoliopsida > Saxifragales > Crassulaceae > Sedum > Sedum album. Next base: position 236,111 of record QZGG01000069.1, on the reverse strand, counting down.
ACGGTACAAAACTATCTGCATTTGAGCATTCATCCCTGACATCTCTTCTTCTGGTTTTTCTGTAAACTCCCAAGTTATCAACTATCTGAGATTGGATATCCACATAAACATTATCAGGCAAACAAGCACAGGATAATCCAAATACAACTCGCCTAAAAACCTCATCCAATGCACATTCAACCGCACGGCAAAATACCTCTATATCACTCTGACTCTCCATTTGTTCATAATTTAACTGAAAAGGCCTCATCTGCATATCATCATTCCAAGCAAATGTCCCATCCCCAAAATACGCAACCAGAAGTTTCCCCTCCTTGTAATGCAGCAGAGCTTCCTTTGATGAGTCAGCTGTATCAAATATCTGTCCAGGCCACCATAGATGGTTCCTTATCTTACCCCATACCAGACTAGACGTAACAAATCCTGATTTAACCGGCATTGCATCTCCCTTTCTTCTACCCTTATCAACCTTACTCAAAATCTCCGCTTTAAAATCACTAGCAACAGGCTTATTAATTGTATCCACAACATCACAATCAAGAACATCACCAATTCGATTCTCCGTGTCATTCCCTATATTCAAACTATAACTACAACCAGAACTGAAACTCAATTCATCACCAATCTCACACAAATCCTCTCCATGCATCCCAGCTTTCATCAAACCCCCAAACCCTAAACCCCAACATGCAGCTTTTTCAAAACCCGGCGGACAATCAGGCAACTCATCTTTCAACACATCACTACATCCACCACCATCAACACATCCATCAACAACTCTTCCGCTAAAAAAGCTTCGATTTTTGCGATCCAAAACTCTCGATTCTACCGACATGACTGTCGCCAACTAACCTATATCAACTAAAACATTAATTCCGTACAAAAACGGTGAAAAAAGGCCGACCTGATCAGCTCGACTGGGCTCGGCAATCGGCGGATGGATGGATGACGGAATCGAAGGTTCTGGAAGCGAGAGACGAATCGTATCGTACTATCGTTACGCTTCTCTCCGTTTGTTGTTGAATGCTGTAATCGGCAGCGTATCGTCTTTTTTTAATTTGTTTCAAAGCCGATGACACGTGGCAAGAGGAGGTTCTTCTTGGATTTTAAATTTGCATTTTATTATTGTGAAAATAAAAATACATGTGAAATAGCATTTTTTAAATAAAAGCAATATCCATAAATAGCCATACTAATACTAGTAATTAATAAAAAAATATTAGAAAAATGCATAAATAAAAGTCATGTGTCAAAATACACAATTCCTAAATTAAGGAAATAATTAGTAGATATTTGGTCAACGGTCAAAACTCATGTTTTTGTTGCATGTGGATAAAAATAAATTGCATCAATGAAAATGTATATAACACAAATCTCTTGCTGTCTGCTAACCCATTTTTATGTTCTGTTTCACAACTTTGATTACCCTGTGCGTATTCCTGTTGTGTCCTTACCTCTTTTGTCCGTGATAGACAAGTATGAAATTCCCTCAGCTTCGACGGGGCGTCGAAATTCAAATTAAGCCGTTCACCGCCTTTTTTCTATGCTGCATTTGTTTGACAAATGCAGAAGGATGGAGACACAGTCACCATGGATTGAAGCGAGTCAGGAGACAATTGTAGTTGATCAGCACGGTCGCGGAAACTTCACATCTATTCAAGCTGCCATCGATAGCGTTGCACCGGACCATCCTCATTGCACTTGCATCCGTATAAATTCCGGTATTTACAGGTATCTATTTATTTTTACTTGCTTGAATCTATTCCAAGTCATGTTACTATTTTTTCCATAAAAGCGAAGCATTTTGTCAGTAAAACTACAGATTTAATCTCTGGATTTTGTATAAAGGGAGCGTGTGAGAGTAGACAAGCCATACCTGATCCTCAGAGGATCCGGAAAAGCACGAACAAAGGTTGTTTACAACGATCAGCCGAATATGATCCTAAGTGCAACCTTAGCTGTGGTCACAGATAATTTTGTGGCCAAGGGAATAACTTTCATTGTAAGTAGCAGTGCATACAATTTTTTTTACAAAACCAGTAGATTACTGATCATGTCTTTGAATGTAACAGAACTCACGCAATCTGCCGCGATATGGAGGTGATCTGAGGAAGAGATCGCCAGCTGCAGCGGCTTACGTAAGGGGAGACAAATGCTCGTTTCATCGATGTGGGTTCTATGGAGTTCAGGACACTTTATGGGACGTCGAAGGCAGGCATTACTATTATAGAAGTACAATCGTTGGATCAGTTGATTTCATTTGTGGAAATGGGCAGACTATTTTTGAGGTATGTAACATGAGAACAGATCACATTTTACTCTTAACATGCATGATGCATGTAACTAAACTCTAACTGAAATACGATCCTCATTGTGCAGAAAAGTGTGATATATGTGTTAGGAGGGGTATTACCTACCGGATTGGCAGGATTCGTTACAGCGCAATCGAGAGGATCTCCGGATGAAAAAACGGCATTTATCTTCAAAGAGTGCAATATAATCGGAGGAGCGAAAGCCTTCCTAGGACGGCCGTGGGGAAAATACGCAAGAGTTGTGTATTACAAAAGTACCATGTCAGACATTGTTATGCCTGAGGGTTGGGATGTTTGGTATGCTGCTGGAAATGAGTAAGGCCTAATGTTTCTATTCAGCCTGAATATCATCAAATGTCTTCATTCTGAAAATGCCTGAGAATGCGCTAAATATGAACATTTATGCAATGTTGCAGGGGACGGATAACCTTTGCGCAGGATGAGTGCACCGGAGCTGGGGCGAACACGACGGAAAGAGTTCCATGGGTAAAGAAAATGAGTAAAAAGGAAATACAGGAGTTAACAAGTCTTGATTTTATCAATTCTGATAGATGGATTAATGCACAACCTATCAACTTTATTTGAGAAAATCTCTGAATGAAGGCCTTAACAAGTTTTGTACTGAAATCTCACATGCTCAATGCATTGCATCATACATTACATTCTAAAGTCATAAAACACAGCTGAGAGGCTTTATCAAACAGTTTGATACATAACAATCATCCTTTGGTTCTATGTGGGTATTTATAACAAAACAGATACTAAGCTGCTGGTCTGTAGCTGCTCAAGGCTGCAAGCCTTGCTGCACTCCTTCACCACAACTGCATTTTCAGAGACACAAAAAGTGTAGAAAAGAAAGCACAAAGTAAACTTAATGAAAGGCTGGTTGGTTTAGTACAGCTTTGTTTTCCACATTGGGTTTTGAAGCTGACTCTTAGAAGTATTGCTTATTAGATCACTCTTTTACATTTTTATGGAAACTCTAAGAAAGAAAAACTGGATTTATCAGTTGTCAAACTATAAGAGTCTGTTAAGTTGTACTGTTTTTTCAACTTCAAACAGAATGATGTTCAAACATCTCACACAGCAAGCTTCAGAAAATCATCAAAGTAACTGACAACATTATCAATGTCAGTGACTAGATATAAATGTAAGTGTAACCAGGGTTGTGTTTTAATTTTCAAAAGCATTATAACTTGATGGTCAAATCTCTCTATACATATTTGCAAGAAGAGGTGGTGGTCTAATGATCATGTTCTTGGTCTACCAACATTCGAATTCAAATTGTCTGAATCGTACCCTATATAATCATTATCGGAAAAACCTCAATATATTTAATAAACAAGAACAAAAACATTTTGAAAACACAACAAAATATCCAACACAACCATCTATACATGTCTTGTCTCTCACCATCCAAACATCAATGAAAAGTGAGAAAACCTCATCATCCAATTTGACCCAGCAGCAGCACCATATAAATATAGCGACTACAAAAAGTCAGTCACATTTAGCTGATCAATAATGTTTGATCTCACTCTCAATTTCTTCCAAGAACCCCATCAAAACACAAACTCAACCAACCCCCACTTTGTCAATAATGCTGATGATGAGTCCATTTCCATTCCACCCAACACATTATTTAAATTCAACATTCTTAACAAATGGGCTGATCATTCTCATCCAGCTACTGGGAGTGATGTCACTGCCACTTCCAACTCAGAATTTGTCACCAAGCATCTCTTTCCATCAACCACTAGTTTTGATCAAGTTGAAGAAGATGGTGGTGGTTGTTGTGAAAATGAGGACAAGGGTTTGAGGAAGAATTTTCAAAAGAGGCAGCAGCTGAAACGCAGTAGGCGAGGGCCGAGGTCCAGGAGCTCACAGTACCGTGGCGTTACGTTCTATCGCAGGACTGGAAGATGGGAATCACACATATGGTTTTGCCATTCGAAAATCCCTGCCTTGTTTATTTTGTATATTTATTTTGTTTTTCTGATGGTAATGATTTTGGTTTAGGGATTGTGGGAAGCAAGTATATTTAGGTATGGAGGATTCTTAAATTCCTGCATTGTTTTTATGTGATAAATTTGAGTCATTTAGTAAGATTGTTGCGATGATAATTTGTATTTGGCTTCTGTAGGGGGTTTTGATACTGCACAGGCTGCCGCTAGGTAATTACAGAAATATTCATCAACTCATGTATACACCTGAGCTGAAGTGCATTTTTGTATGTGTTTCATTCAGAGCTTATGACCGAGCAGCAATCAAGTTCCGCGGTGAAGATGCAGATATTAATTTTAGCATTAGCGAGTATACTGAAGATCTTAAGCAGGTGAAATGGAGAAAATAATTTTTTTGGGATTTCTAATACATGTTTTTAACTTGAAGGTACATTTCTAAATATGTTTTAGGGGAAGAACTTAACCAAGGAGGAATTCATACACATCATTCGCCGTCAGAGCACTGGGTTTGCCAGAGGAAGCTCCAAATATAGGGGAGTTACACTGCACAAATGTGGGAAGTGGGAAGCTCGCATGGGACAGCTATTAGGAAAAAAGTGAGAACTTTTATTCAGTTTTGTTTATTGACTTGGTTATGAAAATGCAGGTTTTTTGACAAATGAAACCCCTTCGACTTGGTGCAGGTATATATATCTCGGGCTATTTGACACTGAGCTAGAAGCTGCAAGGTCTCTTGAAACTCAAAACTCGCTCTCCTCTTGCTTATATGGCAAATTTGGTATTAACTTTTAATTTTATCTTTTGTGTTGGTATTTTGAATCAGAGCTTATGACATGGCTGCTATAAAAGGCAATGGGAAAGATGCAGTAACCAACTTTGAACCAAGCTCGTATGAACTTAATTCCTCGGAAGAGATCAAAGAAGGTACATAAGTACATGTTAAGAACTTCAGGTTATCCATGGCATATTTAACTCTTGTACAAAAATTTGCAGGAACTGAGCAAGGTCTCAATCTAACTTTGGGCATATCACAGGCATCTTTGGATGCTGCTGGACACGAGAAGGATGTGTCCAGATTTTATATGCACTATAATGAGGATGACATTCATAGTGGCAAAACCCTGGTAATATATTCAGCTAGAAATGTCAATGGTGAATGATGGAAACGAGAGTTTTCTGTTAAATGTAAAGTAAAATTCTGGCCTTGGGCATAACACATTATTTTTGTTACTCATGTTTACAGACTGACAAGTTCAACTCAACACTAAGAAATGTTCAAGCAGAGAGGTTATCAGCCAGGACATGTGAAGGCGCATCTAAGTCTCAATGGAATGGAGTTGCCACTGCCTTCTTTCCTTTCTACAAGGTACACTTGCTTTAAACATTCTGTTATTACATTCAACTAAAATCCTGCATATTTGGGTGTATGTGCTAATACCTCCGAGAGGTACTGAATCAACGTGTGAGGGTATGAAGCATTTTCTTTATGGTGTTATTTCTATCTTATGAGCAGGAAACAGCAGCAGAACCAATTATATCACGTCCAGTGCATACACGCCATACTTTTCCTGCACATTCTATGACGAACAACACTCCATTGCCACTCTTCTGCACCGCAGCATCATCAGGATGTTAGCACATTGCCTATAAATAATGTGTATGTCAGGCGTAGACACAGGGCAAAGTAAAATAGTTTAATTTTTTATTAAAAGTGTGTTTTGTATATAAGTAAAATAAAGAATGAGATATTCATTCAGTCTGTAATTTTAGTAAGGATTGGTTTGGGAGAGACTAGGCTCTTTAATCCTAGAGGTTTCTGTTCTTATGAAGCAAACCTTCCATAGGAAACAGTTGTATTGCCTATTTCTAGTAACTGTTTATGCAACCTACCGTTTGGATAAACATTGCTTGTTCATCTTCAGTGAATTCATAAGTTCATTTGGGAAATCCTTAACATTGGTATCAGAAAAGCGATCCGGGAAACCTGTATGGTTAGTACACGGTCAACATCAACTATGGAGGCAAGATTAGATTTTCTAGAGCGCGCATATGAAGGATACATGACCACTCGTGAAGAAGTTAAAGAGTTACGCCGTATTGTTGAGGCGGATAAGAATGAATCTCAAAATAAGATTACGGAATTGTTGGAAATGGTAAGAAACATGAACTCACATTCTGAATGTTCGACACAAACTTCTGGAGCACAAACTTCTACTCCATTACAACAAATTGATACTGAACACAAGTGGAGGAAATTATCGATTCCCATATTTGAAGGGGAGGATGCATTTGGATGGACAAATAGAGTCGAACGTTATTTTAATATGAAAGGAATCGATGACCATGAAAAAGTTCAGGCTGCGATGGTTGCAATGGAGGGCAGAGCATTGACTTGGTATCAATGGTGGGAATTTTGTACACCAAATCCAACATGGACGGATTTCAAATCGGCTTTAATTCAAAGATTTCAACCAACAATGCATCAAAGTCCATATGAACTATTGTTAAGTCTCAAACAAACTGGATCAGTAGAAGAGTATCGAGAGCAATTTGAATTATATGCAGGGCCATTACGAAAGGTCGAACCAGAATACCTTAAAAGTATATTTCTCAATGGACTAACCGATGTAGTGAAGGTGGAACTAAAATTACACCCAGTTAAATCTCTACCCGAGATGATGGATTTCGCTCAACGGATAGATGAAAAGAACAGGTTGCTCCAAAAGGGACAGCAAGGCATCAATAAAAGTTACAATGTTCCAAGACCTTTTCCTTCTAACCGAACAGTAACTTTGGAACCTGCTTACAAAAGCCCGAATATCAAACCAGTAAATGTTTCTTCAAGAGATGAGTTCAGCAGTAATAAGGGAACAACCAGTTATAGAGGTCGACAGTTCAAACGATTAACAGATGAAGAAATTCAGCATAAGCTTAGTAAGGGATTATGTTTTCGATGTGATGAAAAATTCTCTCCTGGTCATGTATGTGCTAATAAACAGTTGCATGTATTGGTTATGGATGGGGATGATATAAACGGAGAGGATTTGTCCATTACAAATGAAGCGGATGCATATTGTAAACAACTTCATCTTTCAGTGTATAGCATTTCCGGATTCACTTCGAAAAAAGCTATCAAATTATGGGGAGTTATTGGAGAACAGAAGGTCATTATTTTAGTTGATTGTGGAGCATCTCACAATTTCATATCTACCAAGTTTGTTCAAAAGGGTTCCTTATCTATAACACCCACACCAACTTATACTGTGGAGGTTGGAGATGGTCGAAAATTAGTTTGTCAGGGAGTATGCAAAAGTGTAGCACTCAATGTTCAGGGGTTGAAAATCTATCAAGATTTTTATGTTTTTAATCTTGAAGGAGTTGACGTTGTTCTGGGGATGGAATGGTTGTCTCAGTTGGGTGAAATTCGAGCCAACTTTGGAGATCTCACAATTAAAGTCCCTACTCAACATGGTGTTCATATTTTAAAAGGCGACCCAAATTTATCTAAGACCACGGCCTCGGTGAAGTCACTTATCAAAGCTTTACGAAATGATGGTGAAGGATTTCTATTAACATATACTGTAACAAAAAATGAAGGAGATTCTTGTATTGTTCCACCAGATTGGATTTCAACGATTTTAGATGAGTTTTCGGATGTTTTTCGTGAACCACAGGGACTACCACCACAGAGGACACATGACCATGCTATTGTAATAAAGGAGGGATCACAAATTCCGAATTTACGGCCTTACAGGTATCCACATTATCAAAAAAATGAGATAGAAAAACTGGTGGATGAGATGCTGAACTCTGGTATCATCAAACCAAGTGTTAGTCCATATTCAAGTCCCATTATCTTAGTTAAAAAGAAAGATGGTGGGTGGCGATTTTGTGTTGATTATAGAGCTTTGAATAAGATTACTGTACCTGATAAATTTCCTATTCCAATAATAGATGAATTGTTGGATGAATTAGGAGGTGCTGCCGTGTTTTCTAAGTTGGATTTAAAATCGGGTTATCATCAGATTCGGATGAAAGCTGAAGACGTCCCTAAAACGGCATTTAGAACACATGAAGGTCATTATGAATTTTTGGTTATGCCATTTGGTCTTACTAATGCTCCTTCTACTTTTCAGGCTTTGATGAATGCGATCTTGCGTCCTTATTTACGTCGATTTACCTTGGTATTTTTTGATGATATATTAATATACAGTAAGACAATGGACGATCACAAGAGGCACTTAGGAGCTATATTAGCATTACTGAAAGAACATCAGTTGGTGGCGAATTACAAAAAATGTGTATTTGGACAACGACAATTGCAATACTTGGACACATCATATCTGATAAAGGAGTAGCAGCAGACCCAGAAAAAATTTCAGCAATGTTAAATTGGCCAATGCCGACAGATATGAAATCATTACGGGGATTCTTGGGCCTCACAGGTTACTATCGACGATTCGTTCGGAATTTCGGTAAGATTGCATCACCCTTGACTCATCTTCTTAAAAAGGATAATTTTGTGTGGAATACTGAAGCCCAGGCTGCTTTTCAAGCATTAAAGGATGTTATGGTGGAATTACCCATTCTTACTGTCCCTAATTTTTCTCTTCCGTTTGTTATTGAAACGGATGCTTCTAGTAAAGGATTAGGAGCTGTTTTGATGCAACAGGGGCGCCCGGTAGCCTTCCTCAGCCAAACTTTATCTGAAAGGGCACAACGACGATCTGTATATGAGCAGAACTTATGGCTATTGTTATGGCAGTACAAAAATGGCGACACTATTTGATGGGCCGACATTTTACCATTTATACCGATCAAAAAAGTTTGAAGTTCTTATCTGATCAACATATTTTGAGTGAAGATCAGTTTAAATGGACCTCAAAACTCTTGGGATTTGATTTTGATATAATTTATAAACCTGGTGGCGATAACAAAGCTGCAGATGCACTTTCTCGATGCATGACTAATATGTCTATTTCGGTAGTACACTTCTCTGATTTGGAAGAATGGGAATCAGAGGTCTCTGCTGATGTTAAATTAAAAGGCATTATTCAGGATTTAATAAGGGACTCTACTACTCACCCACACTATCTTTTTCGGGACAGAAAACTATTTTACAAAGGAAAGCTAGTTTTACCCAGAGGTTCCTCAAAAGTTCCGCAGTTGCTAAATGAATACCACTCTTCTGCTATAGGTGGCCATTCTGGATTTTTTCGTACATATAAACGTTTAAGTGCTTTGGTTTATTGGGAAGGAATGAAAAGAGATATCCAGAATTTTGTTGCTTCGTGTACTACTTGTCAACAAAATAAATATCAAACTTTGGCTCCAGCTGGCCTTCTTCAACCGCTACCCATTCCAACACAAGTGTGGACAGATATCTCACTTGACTTTGTGGAAGGGCTACCTAAAAGTCAGGGTAAGGATACTATATTAGTTGTGGTAGACCGGTTAACAAAGTATGCTCATTTTTTACCAATAAGTCATCCATTTACTGCTAAAATCGTTGCAGAAATATTTTTGCAAGAAATAGTTAGACTACATGGTTTTCCTTCTACTATAGTTTCGGACCGGGACTAAATTGATAAAATATTCTTGAGTCATTTTTGGACAGAGTTGTTTAAAATGGCAGGTACTAAATTGAAGTTTAGTACGTCTTATCATCCGCAGACCGATGGACAAACTGAAGTAGTAAATCGATGTTTGGAGACATATTTGAGATGTTTAACCGGACACAAACCTCGACAGTGGGCAAAGTGGTTGTGTTGGGCTGAATTTTGGTACAATTCTAATTTCAGCAGTTCAACCAAAACTACTCCTTTTAAAGCTTTATATGGTCGGGATCCACCTCAGTTGGTAAAAGATTCCACTATTCCTTCAGCAGTGGAAGAAGTTAATAAGTTGACTAAAGAGAGGGATGTCATGTTACATGAACTACGTTCGAACTTATTGAAAGCACAAGATCAGATGAAAGCTCAGGCAAATAAACATAGAAGGGATATCTCTTTTGATGTGGGAGATTGGGTTTATCTCAAGTTGCAGCCATACCGACTTAAATCCTTGGCAAAGAAAATTAATGAAAAACTTAGTCCCCGTTACTATGGTCCTTATCAAATTGTTAAGCTCATTGGTACAGTTGCATATCAATTAGCTCTTCCTGCTGAGAGTAAGATTCATCCGGTATTTCATGTTTCTTTGTTAAAGAAAGCTGGAGCTCACGTCCACAATCCCCAACCACTACCGTTAATGTTGTCTGAAGATTTGGAACTTCAGGTACGACCTCAGGAGTTGATGGATGTCCGAAGAAATGCCGATAATATTTTAGAAGTTTTAATTCAATGGAAAGATTTGCCAGACTTTGAAGCAACTTGGGAATCTTTTGAGGTTATTGACAAACAGTTTCCGGAATTTCACCTTGAGGACAAGGTGAAACTTTTGGGGGGGAGTATTGTTAGCACATTGCCTATAAATAATGTGTATGTCAGGCGTAGACACAGGGCAAAGTAAAATAGTTTAATTTTTTATTAAAAGTGTGTTTTGTATATAAGTAAAATAAAGAATGAGATATTCATTCAGTCTGTAATTTTAGTAAGGATTGGTTTGGGAGAGACTAGGCTCTTTAATCCTAGAGGTTTCTGTTCTTATGAAGCAAACCTTCCATAGGAAACAGTTGTATTGCCTATTTCTAGTAACTGTTTATGCAACCTACCGTTTGGATAAACATTGCTTGTTCATCTTCAGTGAATTCATAAGTTCATTTGGGAAATCCTTAACACAGGATTCCCTTCTTCTACAATTTCTGACCTTTGTCATGCTCAGCTCATAGGCCATTCAGCAAGCACCATCCCATATTTTCAATCCTTAGCCCCTACTTATTGCAAGGAAAATTTCTTCTGCAGAAGGTGATAACTGATAACAATCTGGTAGTTATTTCTTGGGTTCCTTCAGGAAAGTGCCTTTATGGAACTTGTTCCACTTTGTCATTACTACTTCTGCAAATTTAGTTACTATGTGTAAACATTTGTCTGTTTCTCTAAAATCAAACATTTTTCAGCTTCCATGTTTCTCTCCTAAAACCACACATTTTTTAGCAGTCATGTGAAAGAAACAATGACCTATCATAACCAAGGTTACTATGTCACTACATCGAGTTTTCACGCTAGACTCTCTTTAGGACGACTAGTCGTCGACATGGGAGACTGTTACTAAATGCGCAATTTAGATGCACTGCACCAGGAATGCAGTCTTCAAAATGTTTAAGAAAACTTCAATATGAATTAACAAACATTTTCTATTAGGACTGGATATGTTATATCCACAGCTAACTAATATGGCTTGTGTCCACGACCTCACCTCATACAAAATGCAACCACTAAACCTGTACTGTATGTCTACTCATTTCATTAAGTTATTGTTCCGGTTGACCGCCGTATCATTTATTTATCATTCTCATTTTCTACCAACTAGCAAGCAAGAGAATGTTCTCAAAATTCATGAACAAGAAGAAGATGAACAAGGCCTGAGGTAAGGGGAATGCAGTTGGGGCAGATGGTGACAAAACATGAAGCTGGTCCTAAAGATGAACAAATATGGAGTATTAGGTAACAGCAATTAATCATTTAATATTCAGAAAGAAAAAGTCTTTGTCTCCTTTCACCATATCTTTTTTTCTTCTTTAATAACAAAACTCCAACTTTCACTATGAGGCTGACTACTGTTCTTTTTATGTTCCTTCCTTCATCTCCTTCCTTCATCTCCTTCCTTCATCTCCTTCCTGTTCTCTCTGCAAGGAGTTTCTTGAACCTTTTGATGGGTTGTCTACCACTTCCTTGCTCAGGGCCATCATCATCTGAAAACAAGTCCAAAAGTAGGAGGAAGAAGAAACACAACAAAGCAATCAAACCTCCTTCAGGTATGTATATATGTATACGCTGTTGTGTTTTGTTTGCAGAATCCTTGAAAACCCAACTTCAGAATAGCTCAATTTTCTCAAAGTTATAAACTTTCTAGTGTTATATAATCTAGGGTTTACTAGGACTGTTGTTGCACTACCAAAGCTTTGCTTCATTTGAGTTAATTTATTAGGTCAACAGAAGAAGTTTAGTTTCAGCTGTTTTGTGGGTTTGAACATCAATAGAGTGTCAGCTGATTTTTATATTCCATGGTTTGAGAACAAAAGACTTTCCTTGTATGAGAAAATGTTGCAGTTAACCTTTCAGCGCATTTCGTTCAGTTAGTCATGAACATGTTTCTTTGTAGAAGCAGCTAGCTTGTCAGTTGCACATGAACTAGCAGCAGTTGAGGGTTCTGAGCACATTGCAGCAAAGATATTTACATTTCGTGAGTTAGCTCAAGCGACTGCATATTTTAGAGCTGAATCACTGCTAGGTGAAGGAGGTTTTGGGAGAGTGTACAAAGGCCGGTTAGAAAGCATTAATCAGGTTATCTAATTTCTTCTTCTAAAAAAGAGCATTACATTGGTCAGATCATTTTGTTTTGCCGTGAGAATTTTTAACTGAAGAACTTCAAAAATGCTCACACTTATATCGTGTAGATTGTAGCCATCAAGCAGCTTGATCGCAATGGATTACAAGGGAACAGAGAATTCCTTGTCGAGGTTTTGATGTTAAGTCTGCTTCATCACCCAAACTTGGTCAATTTAATTGGTTACTGTGCGGATGGAGATCAAAGACTTCTAGTCTATGAATACATGCAGCTAGGATCGCTAGAAGACCATCTTCATGGTGAGTAATTCACAGTTATGTTCATCACATTTTCATCACTTGGACAGGTTTTTCATTCTTGCCTACTATCATCCAGACCCCACCCCAGATAAGCGACGGCTTGACTGGAACATTAGAATGAAAATTGCTTCTGGTGCAGCTAAAGGACTGGAGTATCTGCATGACCAAGCAAGTCCGCCAGTTATATATCGTGATTTAAAATGTTCAAATATTTTGCTTAGAGACGGATATCACCCTAAGCTCTCCGATTTTGGCTTAGCCAAATTAGGTCCTGTGGGAGACATGACCCATGTTTCCACAAGGGTAATGGGCACATATGGATACTGTGCTCCAGAATACGCCATGACCGGTCAACTTACTCTAAAGTCGGATGTTTACAGTTTCGGAGTTGTTCTGTTGGAAATCCTAACAGGCAGAAAAGCTATCGATAATTCCAAAGCCGTCGGGGAGCAAAATCTCGTAGCTTGGGTAAGATACTAGTTAGTGTTTTAGATTTCTCAGAACCAAAATTTACTAGTCTTTCATTTTACTATGTAGTAATCTTTCTAGTTGATTGAGAAAATTTTATAATGTTGTTTCAGGCGAGGCCTTTATTTAAAGATCGACGGAAATTATCACAACTAGCTGATCCAACTCTTCAAGGACAATACCCATCTAGAGGATTATACCAAGCCCTTGCTGTTGCAGAAATGTGCGTCCAAGAACAACCTCACATGCGACCAGGTATAGGTGATGTAGTCACTGCTTTGTCTTACCTTGCGTCTCAAAAATGTGACCCAGAATCGCAACCTAGTCAGACTTCTATCATGTATCCTTCAAAGGGTGACAAGAAGTTGAACTACAGCTCTGAATCAGAAAGAGACAGAACTAGAAGATGAAACTGTATTTGTTGCATTGTTGGCTACACCAAAATATGTTGGAGATTGAATGAGTAATGATTAAAACTGTGTCGTTTCATTCCTTTGTGTGGACATGTTTTATGAAAAGGATTTGTTTCAAGCACAGTATAATTCTGAAAGGCCCAAGCTTAATGGGCCGCGGCGTTGAAGGCCCAAACCGATTGGGCCGCGGCCTCGTAACCGCAACGAGCTATTGAGCTGTTTTGAGGTTTATTGAAAAACAAACCAAGTGGAGCTTAAAAAGTGAAGCCTGAGCTGCTTGTTTCTTGTAAAATGAGATGCTTGGAAACTGCTTCATCATTTTAAGCAGCCCCAACACCTAAACCACATTTTATCGACAACGGCGGAACATCCATGTTTTTGTTGATCATGGCTTGGTCTAGATACACGACGATCACGGTGATATCATCGTGAAAATGCCTCCTTACTCCTCTATCAATCTTTTTGAGGTCTGAGTATCTCATCTCTCTTTTCTTAGCTGCCTCTCTTAGAGCTGCTTTCACAAGCCTCTTGGCTATTCCCTGAAATGTTGGTGTTTGGATTAGCCCTTGCTATCGATAAAAAAGAATAACGTAAAAAGGAAAAGACTTATGACTTACATTCCTTGGATAGTGTTGAACAATGTCTACTGCATCTTGGTTGCTAAGATGCTCCCACAAGCCATCTGATGCAAATATTAAAAACTGATCGTTGTGTTGAATCTTGTGAACTGATATCGACGGTTCTGCATTCAGTATCGGATTTAGAAAAGGCTCTGCCACCCTGAACTTTGGCAATAATGGTTCTTTGTTGAACTCTGCCCTCTTCAGATATGCATCTCCTATAGACCGGAAACCTTAAAAAGAAACAAAGTTTAAGATTTCTAACAATCTACTAGATACAAATATATTGTTTCACTTCAGGAAATGAAAAACATCTACCTGAATTAGTCCCTTTACGCGCCAAACTTTGTGTTTTATCATAACTATCTGTGGATCATAAGGATGCAACGAGCGTAGCTCTTGCCTAACAGATTCATAGCTAGCATTATGCTCAGTTGACAGCTGAACAGCTACTGAACCATGAAGATTTCTTTCGCTTCTTCCTAGTACTACCCTAGAATCTCCGGCGTTAGCAATGTACAATAGGCCATTGCATATTACCCCAGCCAAACAACAGGATCCAACAGATGCTAGTTGAGGCATACAATGCCATTGTTTCCTCACTTGTGACAAAAAGCTAGTTTCAGTTGCCAAGAACGCTTTTTCAATAACGTTTTCGGACATTTCTTGCTCCTCCGTCGCAAATCCTGCATCAGGAAAATAATTACTATAAGTTACACCTTCCGGGATATTACAAAAAGGATTTGTTTTTCAGGACAAATGGATGAGAACATACTTTTAACATCGTTGAACAAGTTTTCAGTAACAAAACGGGCAGTCTCCGGTCCTCCATGACCATCATACACTCCAACAAAAGTCCCACAAGGACCTGAATCAAGAAAACTCAGTGAACCAGACTCAAGTTGGCTCTGATCCTCTAGTAACTGATTGGCCTGAATCACAGCCATTGAGAATTCACCATGAGCATGGTGTCCCAAGTCCTTATACCACATCAATCCATCCCTTTTACCCTCATTTCCTTTCCCTCCTCCGCGCTTTGTTCCATACTTCCAACAAGGCTTAACCATTTTTTCTAGTTTCTCTAACACAACAATCCACTACAGATATAATGCAGTTTGAGTAAAGTGTCACTCAAGCAAGCAAGGTTGAGTTCATCAATCATGCAAGTGCAATTTATAGAGGCTAAAGAGAGAGGTCAGTCAGCAAGTTAGACAATCAAGAAAGCCCATTTCTGATAAACATAAAGAGAGTACTGAGACTGAGTGAGAGGCTAGTAGAGTAGCTACAGTGTATGCTTGTGGTTAGAATCTCAAACACACACATAATCAACCACAGCCCTGGAGACTATATTTTATACACACACTGAGGAGTGCTGACTACTGAGGCAAGACATGCATTTATAAAATGTTACAATGTCTAAAGAAACAGACAGAAGGACACAAAGTATGGGGTGAAATTAACATCAAGTGTGTGTGAAATGAGAGACAAGAAATCAATAGTTTTTAGGTGGAAATTCAAAGAATATGGGGCTGTGCTGGTTACTCATACCTTGAACTTGAGTTTGGCCTTTCCAAAGAGCTGTGTCAATATTCAAAAAGGTACACTCTTAGCTGTACAAACTACAGACCCATGTAGTATAGATTTTGACAGACTCTGGTCTCAGATCATCAAAACCATTGTTGGTAATTCTTGTTTAAACTTATGTTTTGTTTGATTCCTGGACATGGCTTGAATTTGTTACCTGTGACTCGACGCAACAGAGTGGATCTTTTCAGAGGTGATAAAATCAGGCCAGGGCCAGCTATGAAAACTTGGCATGTTATGAACAATTTGATATAAGAAAATGTATAGACTTCATCTCCAGTTTGTTACATGATATGATGATGATGTTTTTTTGCTAGTACATGTTGGCTACCAAACTTGATCATGTTCTCTGTAATTAATCAAGATGCTGTTATCATTAATATATCTGTCGAGCAACTTTCTCAACAGAAATAGGAACATGGCACATTGTCAATATCGAAAAGTTCCATACGTCCCGGTATGATGGGCATACGATGAAGGCTAACACATTGGTTTAGGCAAGTGGTATTTTGATTGGTTTAGGTTACTTTCATGGGGCATGGAATGGTAATGCAACGAGACCAGATGAGGCAAACAGCAGTGCTGTGTTTTTCAAGTTGCTGTGCTGGTTATAGGAAGTCACTGCATGTAACCTTCTATGGATTTTTGCCTTCAAAAAAATTGAAGCTATTTTAAATCACTCTTAGTGAGTAAAATACCTGACTGGTCAAGATGCCTACATACATGTGTATGGACTGCCTTCTACAGAGACCAGAACTAGCCATTTTGGTATATGTCGACAATGTGTTTAAATTCAACCTTAATACAGAATTATTTTTCATCTCAGACAAGCTTGCCAACCCTTCTGAGTATTAGTTTAAGCTATTGTCGTCGAAACTCATTCACTTTCACGTGTGACTAGGGAAATGTCTACTGAAACTAGGCCATGAAATGTTGAAGTAATCCAAGTAGACTTGCCTAACTTCTGAACCTTCAATACATATTAATCTTATGTAGGAGTTACTAATTACTATGATGATCACTTAAAAGTGCAAATAATAATTCAGAGGCTGATGACAACAGATATCTTCATATTCATTGTAAATTAGGGCTAGTTGAAGCACCCTGTAAAACATGTACAACAGTGACTTTTGTGGTCACTGAAAATATGCATGGGAGCAGAGAGGGGGGAGTGTAAGGAAGGAGAGGTTCTTGGTCCCCTCATTTGTCTAGCTAAGTATTGGCCCTCACACCACATGACACTCCATAATTCATTCCTTCAATTGGAAAATGACCTAATCCATGTCTCTTTTAGCTTCATGCCCATGCAATGCAATGTGCCGTTTAGCCGCGGAATAAGGAGAACCCATTACGAGAGTGAGATTAATATGCAGTCCTCTTCACTTGGTCCATTTCGTTCCCTTTCTTAACATTGGTATTCTTAGATGTCTGCAGCTATGTATCCAGCCAGCCACAGCTCATACTTTTTTATGAGCATTATAAGATGGTCATGGTCTCAGGATGGAGCTTTTGACGATAACATGTCTTGTCTCTTTTATAAAGTTCCAGGAAGGCCCGTACCCATTTAGTAAATTGAAAATCTATACAGGCCCATTGTAAAAAAGCCCATTAAATAAATCGGAAATCTGTGTCGGCCCATTTATTAAGAATTTTTGACAAAAGTCAACTTAACATCAGCTGCACTGACATAGCCAAGACCATACGTCTTCGCTCCATGGACCTCTCTATTTCTTTTCTAGCGAGAGTCAACGCATTTAGCGCTTGGTCAACAGTCTCACTATAGTCACTCATCTTCAGGTCTGCAATTTTCTGCGATGATGATGTTAAGGAGTTGTCAGCATTCTGTTCTTCATTTGGCGAGTTTAACTCGTTAGTCCTGTGAAAAATGAAGTTGATCAAATTCATAATCTGAAATTTCAAAAATGTAGAATCTTGAAAGGTGAATCCAAATTCCAAAATACCCTTGATTCACACTCTTGGATTTCAGATCACGGAATTTCTCGACTGAAACAATTTGCATTCGACTCAGACTTAGTTGTTATTGTGCTAGATGCATCTTCACTACAGTTGCTAGTAGTCCTGCTTCCTGTGATGGCTTTAGCTACTGAACTTTCTGAAATGCAGCCTTCAGGATTCAACTCCTTAAGTTTGTACACTTCCGCATCTTTTGTGGTTATAAAAACTCGAGACCCGTAATTCTCCAAGTCTTCTTCTGAAACATAGTTGATATTCAAGGACTGTAACTTGTTCAACAAAGATTTGAGTTTCTTCTCTGCCTTGTCTTTAAACATGGTCTCTTCGTTCAGCTGATTCTCAAGCTCAATAAGCTGTGCATACCACCGCCATTGCGCGTCAAATGTAGATATTGTAACTAAAAATGCTAAAGTTAATCCTAAGTGATGAAGACCAACCTTGGTTTCCATAAGCTGAGCTTCATGTCTAGCTAACTTGGTGGCGGTCCTCTCCGCTTGTAATCTTCCTCTCAAGCACTCTATAGTCCTCACACCGTCCATTCTTATCTCTTTGTTGAATCACAAAACATGAAACCACTTCAAGATCTAAAATGCTAAGTTGATGGAGAAAACTAAATCAATAAGCTAAGTGTCATATACCTCCAAGCTCTACCAGCATTGTGTTCACAAGTCAGCATTAAGCATTCATGGCTTTGCGGACCAGATCACCGCTTGTGCCGCAACAGAACAAAACAGAGCAAAATAGTGACTTGTAGTTCAATTAGAATTCTTCTCTTATTTTGTGACTACTGACTCAGTAGTATAGAGAGTAAGTGAATGTCTGAATTAAACAGCAGATCAGAGAATTCAATGTGTACTGCAAACAATCCAAAGAGAAGTTACAGTGAGAAATGCAGCAAGGAATGAACTGAATGACTTGATGAGGTTTCACTTAAGTTGTGTATACAAAGTTGAAGACACTTTGGGATCTAAAGTTGTTTTTGTTTGTTTCGGAAGTTTTTTGTCACGGGTTTTGTCATATGTTCACCGTGACACCAGAGTTCTTGCCGAGCTTCTCGGTCTTATTTGTTTATAACACAAGTAGATGTCACGCGACAGTCTGGTTCTCCGCACTAGATGACGTAGATTCTTCGACACTACTCGAATGACTAACCTGTACCAATGCAAAGATCGAAAATGAAGCACACTCATCGTATAATTGACAAATATTTACTAGGGAATTTGCATTGAAAGTTCATTGTAAATTATAATGTGACATATTTAGACTGGTTGCTAGAGTTGGTCGGTAGTTGGGACGTTTAAGGTGTTGTGTAAATAGACGAAAAGACTTGTATCTTGGCAGATGAGTTCTTTATACCTAACTCCCCATCACTTGCTGATATTTCTTCTTGGCTCATTTCTTCTTCATTTCCTTTCAGGAAAAAATGCTTAGGAGCCAAACTCATCGATGAAACATGCATGGTTGCTGGCCAGGTGAGTAAGAATTTATGTTTTAAGTTGTTAAGACTTAAGATAATTAGCATTGTCAAAACAACCGGAATCTGAGATATTTCATATCTATACACTAAGTCTTAATTACATATTAATACATGCACAAAATATCTAATGTGCATATTTAGTAACGAGCATGAATGCATTATGCATGTATCATTTGTCAGACAAGCGGAGTAATCAAACATCACTTGTTGCCAAAATGTCACCTGTTCCTCGTTAATCACGAACCTTTCTAGCAATAATTAATAAAAATAATACAGTAATAAACAATGTTGATTACAGTCATCATTGGTTTGGCTTAACATCAACCACCATCTAACTACGAATTTCAGATAACACGACAGCGTTTTGATTACGGCACTTTGGTAACAAATGCAAGTTTCTTTCTTCCTTATATTGAAACTGTAATTCATTCATTTCTCTTGTCTAATTTCTCACATTGATCAGTTACAAATGTCTCCATCTCCGGCCATGCAAGATCCCGTGCAAGTGCGGACAGCCACGGCCGATCTTCGATTCATTTCCGCCACACAGTTTGCATCTATGGAGCTATCTAGTCTATCCTCAAAGAGCCTCACTCTCTCTGCTTCAAAAACCTTAAGAGACTTGATGCATAAAACAGCCCAAGAAGACTATGAGAACAAAAGTCCTTTTCCACATGAGGTCTCATTTCCGCAGTATGCACCTTCCGAACCTCGTTTCGTGATCGCTTTTAAAGACTTAACGTATAAAGTGAGGCTTGGACGGAAAATGAGGCTTCCATTCTTTCATAAAAACAAAGTTGATAATGATTCGAACACGAAGATGCTACTGAATGGCATTTCCGGGGAGGCGAGGGAAGGTGAGATCATGGCGGTTCTAGGAGCGAGCGGGTCAGGGAAGTCGACATTGATCGATGCTCTAGCTGACAGGATTGAGAAAACTAGTCTAAAAGGTAGGATCACACTGAATGATGAGGTTTTAGAGTCAAAGCTACTGAAGGTTATTTCGGCATATGTGATGCAGGACGATCTCCTCTTCCCGATGCTAACGGTCGAAGAGACGCTAATGTACTCGGCCGAGTTTAGATTGCCAAGATCACTTTCAAAAACTAAGAAAAAGGAGCGTGTTACAGCTTTGATAAGCCAACTTGGTCTTCAGAACGCAGCCAAGACGATGATCGGGGACGAAGGACATAGAGGAGTTTCGGGTGGGGAACGAAGGCGAGTGTCTATTGGTTGTGATATAATTCATGATCCTATTGTTCTGTTTCTTGATGAGCCAACTTCAGGACTGGATTCAACCAGTGCTTATATGGTTGTGAAAGTTCTACAAAGGATCGCTAAGAGTGGGAGTATTGTCATAATGTCGATACACCAACCGAGCGATCGGATTCTCGGGTTGCTTGATCAGACTATCTTTCTCTCACGAGGCCGGACTGTTTACAGTGGATCTCCATCAAACCTGCCTAATTTCTTTGAGGAATTCGGTTATTCAATTCCGGAAAATGAAAACAGAACAGAATTTGCGCTTGATTTAATCAGAGAAATGGAGGAAACGCCGGACGGGACTACTGAACTAGTCGAGTTCAACAAGTTTTGGCAAGAAAATTACCCAAATCATAACAAAGTCCATGCCAGAGCAAAACTGACACTCAAAGAAGCAATCAGCCAGAGCATTTCCAAAGGCAAACTTGTATCCGGCGCAACGAATAATGACTCTAGAAATCCAACTTCCTTTGTCCCAACCTTCGCAAACCCGATGTGGATTGAAATGTTAGTCATATCAGACAGATCGATGAAGAATGCGAGAAGGATTCCAGAGATGTTCACAACTAGATTAGGCGCGATTGTGATCACAGGCCTAATACTAGCAACAATATTTTGGAAGCTTGACAATTCCCCAAGAGGAGTTCAAGAAAGAATCGGATTCATGGCGTTCGCAATGTCAACAACCTTCTACACTTGCGCGGAAGCCATCCCGTCTTTCCTCCAAGAAAGGTACATTTTCATGAGAGAAACAGCCTACAACGCGTACCGTCGATCCTCCTACGTTCTATCTCAAACCATCACTACCTTCCCAACTCTAGTACTCCTCGCCCTCACCTTCTCCTTCATCACATTCCCAGCCATTGGACTCTCCGGCGGTGTATCCGGATTCATTTTCTACTCCCTAGCTATCCTTTCCGCCTTTTGGGTCGGTAACTCCTTTGTCACATTCCTCTCAGGAATCATTTCCCATGCCATGATCGGGTTCTCCGTCGTCATAGCCAATCTTTCATACTTCCTCCTCTTCAGCGGCTTCTTCATCACGCGCGATCGCATTCCTACCTATTGGTTATGGTTTCACTACGCTTCACTAGTCAAATACCCTTTCGAAGCCGTAGTGCAGAACGAATTCGGCAATCCCTTAAAATGTTTCGTATCGGGTATGCAAATATTCGATAGCACGCCGCTCGGCAAGGCCTCAACTGAGGTGAAGGAGAGAGTTTTGACCGGCTGGAGTAACACTCTTGGCGCGAATATAACGGGCTCGACTTGTGTAACGACCGGACATGATGTTTTGGTGGAGCGAGGCGTGTTGGATATTAGCAAGTGGAATTGTTTGTTGATTTGTGTTGGGCTGGGCTTCTTTTTTAGGATTTTGTTTTATGTTGCTTTGATGTTTGGGAGCAAGAACAAGAGGAGTTGAACAACGTTGTACAAAAATGGCGTGTGATGAATTAAGGGCTATGGCTTCTGGCCAGTCCAAGAGAAATCTGGAATATTAATTGTGAACTAATGAAAATTAATAATTTAGATGTTGTTCCCACCATCTTACTTAATTAGGGATCTAATTTTGAACGAACTCTTAATTTAAACTACATAATTTTGAATAGCTCCAAATTACTGTTGCAGCATTGCATATGAATTCATTTAATTATGTCTAATTTCATAATCACAGATACTATAAAAGTAAGAAAGGTATCGAAAACACCTTTTTTGAAGGCGATTAATAAATGAACTTCCAATACAAAATATCTCAATCAAACAATTTGGACAGACAAACCGACCCCAGATGTGAACTATTGACGGTGGTCCAATTCCAAACCCAATCAAACCGAATATACCAATTTCGAAACCAAAATCCTCGTCAAATCTCAACAAACTTTTCGGCCGCCTAATGGCATTTCGGTAATTTCACGACTCATCTCTCGAAGGTTTTGCTGTGGAATTTGCTTTTCTTTTTCTGGAATTTTTCTTATCCAATTAAATTAAATTTCTTTGAAACTACGAAACCTCGAGAATCTAACGAAGGCGATACAAACCCAACAACCGAAATCGAAAGACCAAATCTTTATCTTTTTTCTTTAATTTTCACATTGACGATTTCAGTCGCATCGAATCTTCTATTCGTTAGTTTGAACTCCGTAAATTTCTAACGCGGATTTTCCATTTTCCGCCACCGCCTCATTCGTCTGTCGTTTCATCAATCAAGCCGTGAACTTTCCAGACGATTTCTGAGTTGTAAGTCTTTAGCATTTCTTGTTTCATCTCCTTTTAATTCGATTTCATTGGTTTCATCGATGGATGAAAATGGGGGTTTGCAAGATTACATCTTTTTTCCAAAGTTGTATCTTTTGAATAATTTTCATGACCCTTGTTTTCTTGTGGTTAGATTTCATCTGTTTTTGAACTTTTATATAAATGCATGTAGTAATTGGTTGAAGAAAGTTGAGGTTTGAGTATTGAACCAAATTGGTGTGCATTTATTGTTTTTGTGGCAGATTGGTTGATCAAGTTTAGGGCTTGGTTGATTCGTTTTGGAGTTAGAGAGATCAGTGGTATCTTTGTCGCCAAATGAATGTGGTGGGGAGAGTTGGGAGTTTCATTTCCCAAGGGGTTTACTCTGTTGCGACTCCTTTTCATCCGTTTGGTGGTGCTGTAGACATCATTGTTGTTCAGCAGCAAGATGGTAGCTTTAGGAGTACTCCATGGTACGTCAGGTTTGGAAAGTTTCAGGGTGTTTTGAAAGGAGCTGAGAAGTTTGTGCGGATTAATGTTAATGGTGCTGAAGCTAATTTCCACATGTATCTTGATAATTCTGGGGAAGCATATTTTGTGCGAGAGGTGACTTCTGGTAAAGATTCTGAGAATGTTGCGGATAATGAGACGGTGGTGACAGTTGAAAATGGAACCATTGGTACGGACAACCATATTAGTAATAGTGAAAGTGCTCTCGGTATTGCTAGGTATGATAGTTGCTTTTCAGACCCTGGAGTAGTTCAACCCCACAATGGCGCTCATTTCGAAAGATCAGAATCTGATTCGGATAGGAGATTTTATGAGTTTTCAGATGAACCGTCTCCTCGGGAGGATTCTGATCAGGAATTTGTTGCAAATGGTGCTGAAATGGTACCTGGTAATGATAATTTGTGTGAACCTCAGGGGTCAAACTCTGAAGTAGTATTATTCAGTGTGGACGGTCACGTGCTGACTGCGCCAATTTCAGCATCAGACGGTGATGCTGAAAACGTACAATCAAGCACGCCTCAGTTTCATTTAGGGCCTGGTGAAGAGGCTGATTTTGTTGAAGAAAACGATGGTACTTGGGCAGCTAATTATATACATGACATAAAATCATCTTCTGACAACATTTCTCACGATAACAAATATACATCAGAAGAAGTAAGTAGTTCTCAACACGTAGAAATTTTGGAGAATCCAAATCATGGTGAAAAAGATCAGTCAAGTAATGTGGTTTCACCAGTTCATGATACGGAAGCATCACCTGAAGGTATCGCAAGGAATGATATTTTCAAGAGCTGTTTGGAGTTATCAGAGTTAGGAACTCATTGTGAACGCACACAGACTCGGGATATATATTCCAGTCTTGAGGTACAGAAAGAAGATGATCTAGATGCGGAATCCAAAAGAGATGCTTCCAGAGATTTGAAAAATTGTGAAGAGAGTTTGATTAAGAGTTATCCAGATGACACTGATCCACCTTCTCCATGCAATTCAGGTTCCCCTGGAAGTATTGTATCGTCAGAAGTGCGGGTAGATGTTGAGAATGTTGTTAGTCAGGAACAAGGTGAGAACCAGATGGAGTCGGAGGATACTTCCGTGCAGATTAGTGGTACTGAGGCGCAGTCAGAGGATACTTTAGTGCAGTTTAGTGGTAATGAGGCACAGTCAGAGGATATTTTGGTGCAGTTTAGTGGTAATGAGGCGCAGTCAGAGGATACTTTGGTGCAGTTTAGTGGTAATGAGGCGCGGTCAGAGGATACTTTGGTGCAGTCAGAGGATGAGCGAAGCGTTGCAACTGCACCTCTTGATGAATTGGTATCTGGTGTTCAAGAAAGACCTGAAATGCAAGATGAAAGCCAGACTGCTTCGCCACAACATATCAGTGAAGCTATGCAATCAGACCCAAGCAAGAGTAATGTCTCATCTTTCCTTTGTTTTCCACATTTCACTGTTTTCGTGCAATCTTTATTAATTTTCCATTACATCATTTCAGAAATTGAAATCTCTCTTTGTGGAAGTGAGTTGGTCAGTGGTATGGGCTCGAGTGCAGCTGCAGAAGCCTTTGACGCACACTTGGTTTCTGAGGAGGATTTCAAGCTCTCAGCAGCATCCATTATTAAAAATGATAAACTGGTTGTTAGGTTTAACGGGAAGTATATGTCCTGGGATAAGGCCGCTCCGTATGTTCTTGCACAGGCAGCATTTGGTGTGCATCTACCTGATCAACCACAAGATGCCATTGAGGTTGAACAGGAAGAGGGATTGAAGTCTGCAGATGTTGAAACACCCTCGTCTTCAGGACGGAGGTGGAGGCTCTGGCCTAATCCATTCAGAAGAAGCAAAACTCTCGAGCACACAAACAGTGATTCCTCGAATGAAGAGGTGTTTGTTGACTCAGAATGTGGCTTGCAACCCTCTCTTTCAGAGCCGCTATCAAATTCTAAAACTGGAAATGTTTCTCCCCACAAGCAATTAAAGAGAACAAATATCCCTACATCAGAACAAATAGCATCTTTGAATTTGAAAGACGGTCAAAACATGGTCACTTTCAGTTTCTCCACGAGGGTTTTAGGTACCCAACAGGTTAGTTCTCGTTCTATTTCAGGTTAGCAACAAGATGATATTGCTGTGATATCTGAAATAGCTTCATCCCACTGGCAGGTTGATGCTCACATTTACTTGTGGAAGTGGAATGCCAAAATTGTTATTTCAGATGTTGATGGAACAATTACCAAGTAAAGTGTCCAATTTCCGACCAACAGCTTATCCTTGCTCGCATTTTCAAACCATTTTTAATATTTTGTCCTAGTTTTGTTCCATTTCTCATTTCATTATTTTTTTTATATATATTGGCATAGAAAATATCAACTATGAACACACTTTCTTAGCATCTTCTGATGTCTCTACAGGTCAGACGTGCTCGGTCAATTTATGCCATTAGTTGGAAAAGATTGGACTCAGTCTGGCGTTGCTCGACTTTTCTGTGCTATAAAAGTAAGGATTGTGTCATATCTTTTTTATTTCAATTGTTTAATTGTGGATGAATATCTGTGGTTTGGCACTTTGACTCGTCCTTAGTTGGCTTTGTGCACTTTTCATCAATAGATCATCATTCCAAAAAATATCTGTGTCATAAAACTTCAAGTTACTTTACTGAATTATTTCAAAAATGGTATGCAAATAGTAGGTAAATACTATGTAAATGGTGTTTTCAACTATACAATACTCATGATATCATCAATTATCATTAAATTTTGATATTATATTATTATGCTAATATTGCTGTTATTTTAATGCAGGAGAATGGCTACCAGCTTCTATTTCTGAGTGCAAGAGCAATCGTTCAAGCATATCTAACAAGGAACTTTCTACTCAACCTTAAACAGGTATGTGAACTGGCATATTTTTCCTTTTACAACTTCATATTGGGAGATTACTTAATCTGCGACTTGTATGAATTCAAAGCTGTTTATTTACTATGTTACATATGGATATGGATATATTCTGGTCGGGTTGGACACATGTTTATCTACGTACATGTGGATTGTGATTGTGAGCTTATGTTTGAGATTTTTGGTTCGAGTTATCGTTAAACGTGGTATTTTAATTGCTACTTGATTATGTTCTTGCTTATTTCTTAAATATGAGTTTACATGTTCGTGTGCATCAATAATCTCAACAATTTGGCTCATGGATTGTATCTCATCATATGTGTTCTAGCAGAGTTCAATATCATCCTTCTTTTTAAGCAACTCTATAAAGTTGTTCTCCTTGTTTTGTTCTTTACAGGACGGGAAAACATTACCTAATGGACCTGTTGTTATCTCACCAGATGGATTGTTTCCGTCATTGTTCCGTGAAGGCAAGTTCCCCTGAACTGCTGTCATATTGGTATTCTGTTAGGTTTTGTTTGTCATTTTTCATGTCTATGATGTAAAAATACATGATCAGATCCTTCATCCTAACTTGAGTTGTGATGAAACCAAAAGAAAGAGGGGCTATCCACTCTAAATATGTTAAGCTGTGATAATTTAATTTAAATTAAATTTGATCGAGTTCATAGATATCCTATAATGTATAAACAGCTTCAAATTTAGTTACGGAAATGTCTTCTTGCTGTCCATAGAGAATAGATTAGTAGTGCTTTTATTAACCCTCACATGGCTCTCTCATCTCTGCAGTAATAAGAAGAGCGCCTCATGAGTTCAAAATTGCATGCTTAGAGGTATATGTGGGTGTATATTTTTTTATGATTTAAAGAGTTCATCATATCTGCCTGCATCTTTTTTTTCTTGTATGCATTACTAAAGTTATGACATTGCAGGATATTAAGGCACTGTTTCCTTCCGATTACAATCCTTTCTATGCTGGCTTTGGGAACCGGGATACTGATGAACTTAGCTATAGAAAAATTGGGATTCCAAAGGGAAAGATTTTCATAATCAACCCAAAGGTAGTTGTAGAATCAAGAGAAAATGTGATTTCCTCCAAAAGTTTGTTACAGCATGTTAAACTTTGTTCCCTTTGTGACGCAGGGTGAAGTAGCAATCAGTCATCGTATAGATGTGAAGTCTTACACCAATTTACATACGCTTGTAAATGACATGTTCCCTCCAACATCATTAGTTGAGCAGGTCGCGTCCAAGTATTTTTTATGACTCCATATAATAAGGCTTTAACTTATCTTTAAATTAAAATTAACGACTCTGATATTTTTGCATTGCAGGAAGACTACAACTCGTGGAATTATTGGAAGATGCCATTCCCAGAGATTGATGAATTGTGAAACCTCATCTCTGTTAGTAACAGACTGGAGCAGCATTTGTACGTTTTCTAGTTTCAGTTTAGGCTTCACAAAAGTAGCATACCACATTTGTTACTATCAGTTATATTTTTAAATGGAGAGAACCACTTTCCTTCAATATCAAGTTGGATTAGGATCGTATACACATTGTTAGACAAGTGTGACTTCTTTGATATCATTTTTCTCATGCATATGGTATTCATTTTGTTCCTCATATTTCCCCGAACCAAACAAGACATCAATAATCGAGATATTCATGAGGCCTTCGACCCTACTAAGTATCTTGTTGCTAACCTATTAGGTCTCTATATATTTACATGGAACTAACAGTGAAAAATATCAGTTTCAGCAAAGATCACACAGGAGATGGATTCAAGTCAGCATTCATTTGCTATCCCAGATGACGAAGACCTCTTAGATTTTGTAGTGACCTCTGCAAGTTCCGGAATATTTTTTTCTTGCAGTGCTTCCCCAGAAAGAGTAGAATTTGAGTTTCAAATGTCGTCATCTTTTCATGTTGAAGATATCATACCAACTCCAGCTGACGAACTTTTCTGTAATGGAAAATTTCTTCCCTTCCAACAAAAACAAGTGAATAAGAGCTGCTCTGCTACTGATATCAAGTATAAGCATCTCCTGCCTAGTAGTTCCAGTGCCCCATGTTCTAACACCACTTCACCGTCACAGTCGTGTCAGGTTACACCATTTCAGTCTTGTAGGCAAAGTAATGACCTCAAGTTCGAGGACTGCTTGATTGATTATGATATCAGTAATGTCACTGTCATGGACACTTCGTCTCAGAAGTCTTGTGTACAAATAGTAAGCTGCATTTTATTACCCAAAAGCTCAAGACCTCGAAAGAGTTCATGAAATCTATGTTTCAGAAGAAATTACTATTTTCTTCAAAGTCAGCCAGCCACTCTAAGCCAATGAAAGTTAGAAAATCTACGGATGTTCAAAATGCAAATATTTCGTACACTCCCAGGGACAGTTTGAGTGAGAGTAGGAGGTCATTTTCCGGTGCAATTAACTGGCTTTCAAGAAACAAGCGTTCATCAGTATCACCTGTTTATGGTTCTGCATCATCATCTACTTCATCATCATCCTCATCTTCAAAACATTTACGTCCGCGCAATGATACTACTTTACTTCATTATAGAAACAGTTTCATCTCGGAGCAAGAAAAATCTATTGCTGAAGCCATTCTCCATTGCAAACAATCTCATTGGTGACAAACAAAGTCAAGATATCTCCAGTTACAGTTCATCTTATCACCCATGCCGCTCATATAGTAAAATGTTCGATCGAAATGCCGATGCACTTGTTGCATAACTTATCATTAAGCATATAGAATCAAGTTGTATTGCTTTCCCATTGATCAATGCAAACCATCTAATGTATACTTAATCTTTTTGTTAATCCGAGTACCAAATGTGATTGCTAAAGTTGCTAAGATATTTTCCTCGGCAAAAAAATCTGTAAAACTGATGCTAAATCAACACTAATTGCCATTTATAAGTTAGCAAAGAACACAGGGAATCGGACAATATAAATATTGAACGTGCTTCCTAAATCTTTTGAGGTTTATTATTATTGCTGGATTGGACCTTTGATGAACTACATGCATGGATACCCTGGAGTTCTGTCATCTGATTTGCAAAAAAAACATGTTCTGTAAAACTCTATGCGTCGACATAGGGTTTTATGTTGCAAGATTATCTGCGAGTTGCAGACAGAGGAAAATCATTGGACGATGAAAAGGTTGATGATCATATACACATCATGTTTTTGACACATGATATGTAAGAAAAAAGAACCGCGTTGTCAGAATCCTGGTGAGTGTCGTACTTACAGATTTATGTGGTAACAAAATGACTCCTACTTATAGGGCGTACGGGTTTATCTCATCAACTTTGTCAATGAAAATGGCGAATGTGCCTAGGCTCTAGCGTCAATATGCTATATGCAGACTCTCCCACTTTATTTGGTTTCATATATTTGTTTCTGAAACAACAGAAGTTTGTTCCATCATAGAGATATGAGAATACGGTTTGTGATATCGTAGGACCGAGTATACTTGGATATCAGGTGATCATGTCTTCAAGATTCATGACAATATCAAAGTTATGTATCTTGACGAGACATTGCATTGCTGCACAACCGTTCTATGTGGTATGGAAAAGGAAACTTCCTTATTCTGTAAGAGTAAACGGACAAGGAGAGGCGTTAAGTACATATATCGCGCCAGGACAGTACTTTCCGTAATTATTCGAATCTTCTTGTTTTTAAGGATACCACTTCATTGTTGACACTGATGGCTTCCAATGGTTTTAAAGAGTTACAATGCATGAAGACAGAGGCTACTTGCACAGTAGAGAAATTACAATCAAAGAAACAACTCTTTTCATGCAAAAAATTGCATTCAAGCAGTGCAGCCGGATGGGAAGATATTTCCCAGAATGATCGGCTTTAGATTTTTGCAAACAGCAACAGCTGGTCCGTCAGGGCCATTGTACTTAAGATCAATGTTCTCAACCTCCACATTTCGACACGGGAATCCTTGACTACAAATAAGCTTCACTGCTTCTTTTGTCGTTGTTGTACCTGTAATGTTTTTAAAACTCACATTACTGATCCTTACCTTTGAGGGAGCACCTTTTTTGCACTGGTTCCACGGACAATATTCTTGATCAATAATTACAGGGTTCGTGACATTATTCATTATAATGTTTTCAAAGTGCATTTCTGAAGCAATGCCGGGTTCCAATGCAGGCCACGTCTTGATTCTTACACCGTTGTCAGTGTTAGTTAGTGTGCAGTTTTTAACGGTGATTCCAATAACAGGCTCTTCGTTTTTGTACTTGCCCAAACTACCAATACTAATGCCATGTCCCGGTCCACATTTAACTCTTTCAATGTTAACATTTTGGCTACCATCACCGATCGATATACAATCATCTCCTGTTTCGATGTTCGAGTCTGTGATGTATATCCCTGATGATCTACCAATGTGGATCCCATCTGTGTTGGGGCTTTCAGCCATGGCTGATATCTTGAAATTTTGGAATGTAAAATTCTTGCATCCCAAGACGTTGACGTGGAAATTCTTGCTGTCTTTAGTTGTTACATCCTTGATGGTTGAGTTCGTCAGGAAGTTGAACCTTATATTCTGTTTTAGAAATCGAAACCACACAAAATTAATTTCGATTCTAAATCTAACTAAATATATTGATCATAAAGAGAGACTAGTAAATTATCGACGTAGTTTTGTGGCGTAAACTTACATATGGGAGACGAGAACACTTGGTATTTTTATGGCAATCATTTTTGGTCCAAGCAATATGTCCTTGGCCATCAAAGACACCATTACCAGACATTGTAAAATGATCAATTCTTCCAAGAACTACCCAACCATCAGATCCATTAAATGCCGCAAGATCACTTGGTGCTTTCAGTGTACCTTCAACATTAAGCTCAACCGGGGCTTTACAAGGACCATCGAATTTAATAAGTCCAAGAATAAAAGTCCCTTTCGGCACAACTATTTTACTAGGAGTTACGGACGCACAAGCCTCCTTCCATGCACTCGTAAGCGCCTGCAGAGAAAATCGAACTCTTTTGTAAGGAAAGAAACTTCATATCAAGAAGAAAAAAATTCACTTTTAGTTAAATCCTCACCAAGGTAACATCTGCATTTTGCTTTGCACCGTATTCAGTGATATCGAAAATCCTGCTTTGTGCTCTAGTTGATGATATTGCGCAAGCTGCAACTAACATTGTAACAACTGCTTCAAGGCTGAACTTGGAGGCCATTTTCTCTTCGACTTTTTGTTCGAATTTGTCGTGTCGAGTTTTAAAAGACATTGGTATTTATAGGAACAGGAAATGAGTAAAAATAACAAAGTTTGCATCTGGCAGGTCAAAGACATCGAATTCTTTCTTGTTCTAAGTTCCTATTTTTGACATGCTGCAAATTAGTTACTTTGGCTGACAGATCAAACTTTTAGTCCTTAACTATTTAAAACGTTGTCGTTTGATGTAACGATAACGCTCGTCGAATCAGCCTCTCATTGTAACTATTAAAATGTCGTCGTTTAATAACCATTAGAATAATGCTTGTCGACGGCACGATCTCGAATCAGCTTCTTATCGGAATCGACAGGCGACAACAACATGGCGTCGCCGTTGTCTCTACCTTACGCCGCCGTTGATTCCACTTTACGCTCTCTAGCCGGCCAAGCCGAGGGTTTCGGTCGGTCCGCCATTGGCGGATTACACGGCCCAATCTACCACGTCACTACTTTAGCTGGTAATCAGTCAACCTCGATGTGAATAATTAGGGCACCAAAATCGTTAATTGATTATTTGACTTGTTTGTGTGATATAGATGATGGACCAGGATCATTGAGAATGGGATGCAGGCAGAAAGAGCCGCTGTGGATTGTGTTTGATGTATCTGGGACGATTGAGCTGAGATCTTATTGTAATGTGTCGTCTTTTAAGACTATTGATGGAAGGGGACAGAGAGTTAAGTTTACGGGGAAGGGATTGAGGTTGAAAGAATGTGAGCATGTTATTGTTTGTAATTTGGAGTTTGATGGCGGAAGAGGACATGATGTGGATGGTATTCAGATTAAGCCTAAGTCAAGGCATATTTGGATTGATAGGTGTAGTTTGAGTGATTATGAAGATGGGCTTATTGATATCTCTCGTCAGAGCACTGATATTACTATCTCAAGGTTTTTGTTTTATTTTGCTTGAAAGACATCTTTGTTGTACTTATTGTTGTGATTGGTAAGAATTGTATAGCTGACTCCGTCTTTTGTTGTTTCAGATGTCATTTCTCGAAACATGATAAGACTATACTTATTGGATCGGATCCGTCTCATGTGGAAGATAGATGTATGAGGGTGACCATTCACCACTGTTTTTTTGATGGAACGCGGCAACGGCATCCTCGTGTTAGGTTTGGGAAAGTCCATCTATATAATAACTACACGAGGGATTGGGCGGTATATGCTGTTTGTGCGAGTGTAGAATCTCAGGTGAATCTAAATTGCTCTGATACATTATAATATTAAGGTTGTTAATTTAGTCGATTATATGAAGTTAATCTAAAGTTCTATTGTTCCTTATGATGTCAGATATTTTCAGAATGCAACATTTATGAAGCGGGGCATAAGAAGGTGGCTTTCAAGTATTACACAGAAAAGGTATAGTAAAACTGGATCCGGCCGGGATAATTGCCTTTATAGAATTTATAGCAACATCATTTTTATCTGGACCCGTGCATTGCTGCCAATAATTCCCAGGGTACTTAGTAACATTCTGGTTTGAGCACATTTGCTGTTTACTGAAAACTCTTTCATTGAGGCATGAGCATAATAAGCCTTCAGTTTTGTTTAAGTTGTATTTACTGTTGGAAGGTGTTGACGTAGGTTTTGAGTAGTGATAGACACTGATTGTTGTTTTTAGGAGTTAGTCACTAAGTCTCTGTTTTTCCCATAGTAGTCGTCAACGTCATACTAAGTTGAGATTCTGTTTGCTAGTATTGAACTTTTTTCACGAACTAGGCAGCATATATTTTACAGAGTTTGAACATGATTGTCAATCTTTGACCAGAAAGTTATTATCTCTTCTTGTACTTTGGTTGCTTGTGTGTCCTTATTTGGATTGCAATGCAGCGGCTTCTACTATGTGATTTTTGAAGGCCAGTCTAATGATTATTAATAAATACAATATGCAGGCAGCCGATAAGGAAGTTGAAGCTACAGGTGCTGTAAGGTCAGAGGGGGACCTGTTCATTTCTGGAACAGACCCAGGCCTATCACATGCAAACACTGCAGAATGTGTGTTTCATCCTTGTGAATATTACCCAACCTGGACAGTTGAGCCTCCAAGTGATGCTCTTAAGCATATTCTTCACCACTGCACAGGGTGGCAACCTCTTCCTCTCCCACTTGATCAGAAGCTAATCGCTTAGCTACAGCTGCAGTGGTTATTTTCTGCTGATGTTGTACACCTCCCAAGTATATCCTACTCCGTTCACACGCAGGTAAGTATTTCACTAATTCCCGTGTCTATATTTGTAAGCACACGCGTCCAAGTATGAGTTACTTCGTGTAAACAGGGAACCATATAATATCCTGAAATAATATTTAGTAGTTTGATCCCTTGGTGTCTCCTATTATCAAAGAAACTTAGTTTGATTAGTAAGTACATAACTTAGCATTCTACGAGGCACAATCATATTTGTGTGTATGGAGAATGCTGATCATTGATTTTTCCACTTAGTTTGCTACTGATTATATTTCAAGATACAACCCCAAAACAGTACATATTTACTTCTTCCATCTTACACTTTTTGAGTACCTCTTTCGCCAATTATCTACTTGTTTGATTATATCTAGTTAACAGCTCTGAATTCTAATGACTAATTGCAAAATCTCCATACAGAGGCAGAGCACGTTGAACCCACAAATGAAAGATTCCCTGCTGCAAAAGCTACTTCTAATTAACTACTGTTATGTTAATATTATATTTTACATACCAACAACAAAATGCTTTTGATCTCTAAATTTAATTAGTTCCAAATTTCATCCTCATCATGATTCCTTAAACAAATGTTTGCAAAAAGAGGGAATGATGAAGATGATCAAAATGCATAGTTGCTTGTATCCATCCCATTTCACCATCACCTTTTGACCTCCATTGATTGAAATGATCCCAAGAGAACCAAGCTCACATCATATTCTTTTTTGAATTAAAGTGTAAGATAAACTTATATAATCCGGCGCTAGATGCCTTGCTTCATAATCACACCAGACTTCGACAGACGCTACAGGATGGCTTCTGAGTTCAGCCAACATGTTGGGTTTGCATTATTGTCTGAATCATGTCGTTAAAAATGGCCGTATTTCACAAGCATCCACAAGCTTTAAATAAAAATGTAGGCCACGCCATTCACGCCATCAAACAGGCTTATGCACACTTGAGCCTGGCAGCTCCCTGCAAAAATTTCTATCAATGAATCAAACAATAACTCGATTTTAAGGCGAGATCTCTGTCTCAAGTTCAGTGCTTCTGCAACTACATGTGTGAACTGTTTCTGTCAAATAAAGACAGACCCACATGCACATTTTTATCATTTTTTACATCCCAAGTAATTAAATTACACCTGACCAGCTCCTGCAGCTGCTCCACATTGTATTTCTTTATGAAAACAACGCAAGCTAAACCTTGCACGCTCCACTGCTTCACTTCAGACCAGTTCTGAGTTACTTATTCAATTTTGTACGGTTGTGCATTTGTACTTCTCCATCGACGTGCGATGAACAATGTCATCAAAATGACAATGTTTTGATGAAAAAACATCCAAAATTAGACATTTTTAATCACTATCAAAACAAACCAATCCAAATCCTAAAATAGAATATTGTACAAAACAAAAAAAGAAATAAATATAAAGTAATGATTAGTAAATAAATGTTGTTTGGAAATGTTAACGTTGGGTGTGAGGCCATTTATATTCTCAATAAGCAGATAAGCACAGCACACCTACTTACGATTTCCATAAAACTAGCTAAAGCTATATACTCAGTGGTTACTCATTCTCATTTCTGTTCTGTTCCAACCCAATTTAGAGTCATGTTTTGTGCATCTGAATCAGCCACTGCTGTTGGTAGGAGCAGCTCAAACTCAGCCACCATTCATTTAGGAGGAGGATCTGCCCGTGCTATCGACCGTCACAATCCCATTATTCATGCATCAAGAAGAAGTATTTCTTCATCTCAGCAACAAAATCTAAACCCTGCAAGGAAAAGTTGCTCATCTTCTACTCCATTAATTAATCAGAGTGAGACTAATGGTGGTGCTGAGAGGAGAAAGAGCTCAGCTAGTTTAGTGGATGCAGTCAGGAAGAGCAGTTGCATTAAGCCTAGTGCTTACTTCTCCCCTCCAGCTTCCAAGACACATTTGTTAGTCAGCAAGAGTCAGAGCTGCCACAGTCAGCAGCAGCCACATTCTCATGACAAGGAAACTGCGTTTGAGACTGCTAAAAAGCCTAAAGACCCGAAAGCCAGCGATGGAAAATTAATCAAGAGATCATCATTGAAGAATGATGCACCTTTGTTTGTTCCATCTTCAGACAAGTA
This sequence comes from Sedum album, assembly GCA_006409495.1. Classification (NCBI taxonomy): domain Eukaryota; kingdom Viridiplantae; phylum Streptophyta; class Magnoliopsida; order Saxifragales; family Crassulaceae; genus Sedum; species Sedum album. The sequence continues at coordinate 200,091 of QZGG01000069.1, read as the reverse complement.
CTACTATTCGCCTTTTCGCATCAATTCCGATCAGGTCATTACATTTTTTTCAAGTACTACACATCATTTTTTTCAATTTGTTAAAAACATATTACTAAACTCATTCCTACGTATTCTGGCCGCGGTGGTGGTTGCAGGTTGTGGTTGTGAGGGTGTCACTCCATTGCAAAGGATGTGCTGGAAAGGTCAAGAAGTACATTTCCAAAATGCACGGTTAGTACTTAGTACCATTGAAACAACACTTACTAGAATATTTCATATCACTAATTATAAGTTAATCATTTCGACGTATTCTGAATATTAATTTCTCTAAAAGCAGTGCTCACACAGCTTTAACTCTGTAATGTTGAATGAGTAAACAGGCGTCACATCTTTCAACGTAGACTTTGAAGCAAAGAAAGTGATAGTTGTTGGAGATGTAACTCCCTTGGAGGTTCTTGCCAGCATCTCCAAGGTCAGAACTGCTCAACTCTTGCCACCGGAAAAGCCAAAATCATCGCTCGCCCCACGGACAACCGATGCAAAACAGGCCACTGGAGAACTAGTCAAGACTTGAGACATAGGTAGTGTCATTTTGTCTCATGCTTAGGTCCAGTCTAAAAATTGTTGGATTAAATTGTTAGGTGCAGTGCAAAAAAAGTATGTTTGAGTGAGCATTGAAACAAGGATTTCAGTCACCAAGAAAGTGTTTTTCTTGTGAAGATGAAACCTTGGGATTTATTCTTGTTATGGGCATTGGAGCAAATTGTTTAAGGTGCAGTTCAAATGTTGGATCACAGCTTCCCAAAGCATAACACATAAAAGAAGTCATATGTGTTGTTTTGTTCAGTTCAATTCCCTATGATTTTTCACACACTGGCTTTGCCATTCTCCATGAAAAAGCATTTTCTTGCAATTGGAACAGTTCATGGTGTGCCTCTTTAATTTAAAACATGTTCCTTTCATCCAAATTTATGCTGCCAACATCTGTAATTTGCTAGATGCTTGTCCTTAAAAGAGGGATATACATAGTTGGGTTTCACCAGACCAACATAACCAAAAGAATTTACAGGGAGGCGATGAGATAAGAAATGAGTCAAAAATCATTATTATGCTCCATCTATCAAAAATCTTGGTCAAGGCAGCGTTGAATTTCAGTTACTTTAAATATAATAAACGTTAAATCAACTTCAACACCATATGAACACAAAATAGAATAATATGAAGGAAATATATTAAATCAAAACTAATAAACTAAATATGAGTTGAGATTCACAAGGAATGTAAGTTTTGTCGGATAAAAGGACATCATCTCAATTATTAATTTTGACTGATCTGACGGTTGAATTTAAATTATTTTTAATTTAAATCAACAATAGTTGAATATGAAAATACATGAACGGATGAGAAATAATGGTTATCAATATCACCCGCTAGATGATTCGAAGACTTTGAACGTCTCTCTTGATTCCTTTTTAGCTAAATTAATTAGTCTTAGGGCTAAAAAGTCAAGTTGTTAACGTCATGTACTTCTGTATGGAACATTTTGAAGCAGTGAAATTCATAACCGCCTCTAGAATAACATGACAAAGTACATAAATGTTCTTTACTAAAACTTCTTATATTTTGGGCTGAGGAAGAGACATGGAAGTTTCTGAGAGCCAAGTCACAAGTCATTAACTTTATGTTTTTTCAGGTTCACACAACGAACAGCATATCTCCTCATCACGAGTCAAAATCATCCAAATGACGCTTAGTTTGAACGCTCAAATATGCCGAGACACGGATGCCTCATGTTCCCGGCAACTGCGTACCCACCACCTTCAATCTAGACCCTTTTTACGCGTCACTTAATATGTAAGAAAATAGTGTTCATTAAGTATACGCTAGTCGCAAATATCTGCTTATGGTCTCGCTGCTATATATAAGTGCCCTTGGCTTCGTTCTTTTTTCACATCACAAGTATCTTTCACAACTCATCTCGAATCATCGTAAATACACACTACTGCAGAGACAGAACGTTCTGTTTCGGGTTTTATTTTATCTCGACTAAGCGAAAAATGATGAAGAGAATGAGAGATCAAGTTAGTAGCAGCTTGGAAACGGAACTGACCATAGCGACAGATCGCATGTTTAAGTGCAAGACGTGCGGACGAGGTTTTACTTCTTTCCAAGCCCTTGGTGGACATAGAGCTAGTCATCTTAAGAAACCTAAACTATTTCCAACTGGTGAAGAAAATATTTCTGAGGAAGCGTTTGTGAAAGTTAAGGCGAAAACCATACACGAATGTTCGATATGTGGGATTAAGTTTCCGCTCGGACAGGCTCTAGGCGGCCATATGAGAAGACATAGAGCTGAACCGAAAGGAGAAGTTGTCGATAAGAAACATTCAGTGTCTGATGATGATCACTTGCTGCTGCTAATTTGGTTCCATTTTTGATAAGATCTTTGAGTAAGAATAGGAGGGTTATGTGCATGGACTTGAATCTGACACCTTTGGAGAATGATTTACAGCTCTTGTTCGGGAAGAAGGCTCCTAAAGTGGATTGTAAACTTGTTGTTTAGTGCCTAAGTATTTGACTTAGTAGGTGACACCGTGACACATCTTATTTGATTAGATTGATTCATTATTCTTTATTTCGTGTTACATGTTTTTTTTAATAAATTGATATTTAGTTAGCATAGCATAGTGTGAACATATCCAATGCCCATTTCCTTTAACTGGGCCTTAAAATAATTGGGCCTGGTATGTAACCAAGGTAGTAGTCTTGGGCCCCCAATTTTTGCCAAAAACTGGAATTAACTGCTAGCTGGATTAATTATTTTCTTGATCTCAAATTCATCATACTGACATGTTACAAAAATACTAAAGGTGCCCTAAAGAACATGCACCCACGATGTACACTGAAAGACCACTTTCGTTTAAGTAGTTATAAATTGCGATTATGATTAGGCCACAAGTATAACTTTTAGCTTGATTATGATTCCAAGGAGCACTTAATCATCATGAAATGATCAATGTGTATTGGTGGATGACTGCAACTTGGTGTCCATATATTTCATTGAATAATTTTAGCTTTAGAAAAACATGTATGAATAGTTTTCATACTTCAACAAGAAAAATCACAGAGGCTCCATTTGGTTTGTGAAATGTTATATAGAGCTGACTGATTGGACGTGGTGCGTAACAGCGTAAGCTAATCATATTCATAAACGAGTGGAAGACAGACATGTTGATTAGAACAACATGAAACCAAGGAGTTAATGACAATGTACATATGTGATATGTAGTTGTGTTAAATGTGTAGTTTGACTAGGTTGACCAATCAAATACGTACGTGTATGCATGCATAGCTGTATCTTAAAAGACTGCTGAGTGTTTAGGTTTTGTATTTGTTCGACTTAGTGAGAATTTTCTTGCGTTGTTAGGTCTGGCTCCTTCCTAACATATGACACACGTTAGACTGGGCGTGGATGGATAGCTAGCTTGAAATTCTATTTGTCACTGTTAGAACATGCATTTATAAACATATATCGAAGGAAGCTGGCATGTTCCAGTTTGGACAAAAATCTTAAAATTGCAGGTGAGTGTTTGGTAACGTTTGATATGTACACTCATTCCGTAGTTGATATTTAGATAGCGATCAGTTATTTGATCTCTAATTTTAAGATCATACTCTTTTTGAGTGCATTTCATTTACCCTTCGAATCCTTACAAAAGGAAAAAGTTTTAGTGATTTGAGTAATTCTTACTAGAATAACACATTGCAGTGCACATAAGAAACAAAACATAGTCAAACCTAACCAAGACGTAATAGTAGGAAACTACCTGTCGTGCACTGATCATTATATGGAACTAGGAAGGAGAAGAGACTGACCTTGTCCAACTCCGTCCACTCCAATTCCACCACCACGTTTCTGCATTCTCATTATATAAACCATACTTAATTAAACAGTTTTATAGAAAGCCAAAACCAACTCATGCTCCACTTCTTCCATCACAATGTCCTCTTTCTCTTCCCTTTTCTCAAAAATCGAAACAGAACAGACCCTCTGATCATCAGATAAACTAAATAAAATGAGAGAAGAAGTAGAGCAAGAGCACCTCACAGGTCATTGTAAGAAATCATGCTGGTCCAAGTTAATAGCAATGAAATGGCTAAATCGACACGACCATTTCGACTCTGATTATTACTACAACTTAGGTCAACTGGTACGAGGAGGTAACACATTTTACTACTACTATCACAATTTATTTGTTTAAATTCCTAACACAGAAATTAAAGCTTATTGAATATGTCAGCAGAAAGAAGGAAGAGTTGCTCTGACAGAAACAGCTATTCAGTTGCACCTGATGATTTCCCAGGTACATAAATTAGTTTCCTAACCAAATCTTGTCAATGGCCTAAACTGAAAGCTGTTCTGACACTTGTGTGTCTACTTTCTTTGATCTGTAGATGAAGGGCTCTTCTACAAACAAGAACACACAGCCAGCAGGGATTCTCTAAATCTCACGTACGTACAAAGTGTGTGTGTTTAATCAAATCAATAAGAAGAAATTTATGATTCCATATTTCTCATCTTGGTCTGTTTCACAGGATGTTTGCTGGGACTTGGAATGTTGGAGGGAAATCCCCACCTGAAGATCTCGATTTACGCAGCTTTCTAAAGTTTCCAGCTGATCCGGCAGATGTATACGTTCTGGGGTTCGTCTCTATTCTTTTTTGATAAATAATATTGATGTTGAAAAACAGAACAGGGTTCTCATCACTTGCTGATTAATTTTCAGATTCAGGAAATAGTTCCATTAAATGCGGGAAATGTGCTAGGAGCAGAAGACAGCAGTCCAGCAGCCGAGTGGCTTTCGCTCATTCGACACACTTTAAACACACCTGTTGAAGACAAGGACCCCAACAGTACCCAAGACGCCTTCGGAACATTTCGTGTACCATGTGGCGGCGCGTTGAAAAGACGTGACAAATACTGTTTGGCAGTGAGTAAGCAGATGGTGGGGCTGTTCTTATGTGTTTGGGTCAGGTCTGATTTGGTTGCCAAACTTGGGGAGATTAAGGTTTCATGTGTTGGAAGAGGCATCATGGGATATTTGGGAAATAAGGTAATTGCAAAAATGCAAATTAATTCCATTAGTACATGTTTTTATTAGTAGAACACACTTTTGAGTCTAGATTTTTGATTGTTTTTTATCTGATCGCAGGGTTCTGTTTCGATCAGTATGACATTGTGTGACACGAGCTTCTGTGTGGTGTGTACACATTTAGCGTCCGGCGAGAAGGAAGGGAATGAAATGAGGAGGAACTTGGATGTGCTGGAAATATTGAGAAAAACTAGGTTTAGAAGGCCTTTTAGAGATGGGATTTTAGATCATGAGTAAGCAGCATTGACATTTTAACTCTTCTTGTGTATCCCCTGTATAATGAATACCAGCTGATACTTTTTTCTATCTTTTTTATAGCAATGTGATCTGGCTTGGGGATCTGAATTACCGGCTGGCTTGCGACCGAGCTGAAATTCATGAATTAATGAAGCACAGTGACTGGCAGACTTTGTTAGAGAAAGATCAAGTAAGAAATCACATTTCTGGTTCATATGTAATAAGCCTACTGGCCGTAAGAGTGAATCTAAATTTGTAATTCTTGGGTGATGCAGCTGAAAAAAGAGCAAAGAGCAGGAAGAGTGTTCAAGGGATGGAATGAGGGAGTTATCCGATTCGCGCCTACGTACAAATACCTTCCTGATTCAGATCAATATGTTTCACAAAGCACTGCATTTAAAGAAAAGACGAGATCCCCAGCTTGGTACTAATATATTTCATCTACCGTCAAAAGCACTGCATAATTTTCTTAAGATGTTAGATGCAGAAGTTTGCGAGTATATATTGAATCATGATGAGTTTTTAAAACAGGTGTGATAGAATATTGTGGAAGGGAGATGGGCTAAAGCAGAAAGTTTACGATAGAGATGAGACTAGATTTTCAGATCACAGGCCAGTGTATTCAATATTCACTGTTCGAGTTAACGAGCATAAACCCAAATTCAAGGCAGTGCCTATCACTGATCCAGCAATGTCTGCAACACTAAAAAGCACACCAAGTGCTGCAAGAATCCGGGCAGAGAAGCTCTTCATGCTCACTAGAGCGCAAAGCTGTGCACGATCTAGCTCGAGGTATTGAACCAACATAACAGAGGAAAAAGCCATGAACGAGGATTTTTGAACTGGAATTTACTTATTTCAATTTTGCCAACAGAAGTACCTGTTTTCAGCTTAGCTTGTTTTAGGGGAAATGATGAAAGTGTACAGTACCGCATCGAAAATATGAGGTTTCTAGAGAAATAAACTGAACATATCGTTCTTTTAATGCGAAACAACAGGTTTTACATGAACTTCAGTCTTGGTACTTATTCAGAAACACCTGACTTGAACTTCAGCCTTACACGAAAAATCGCAACTGTGGCATCCATTTTGCTCTATAAAATATGCATGACTAACAAGCTTGTACTCTACTCTCTGTGCTCACTCAAGTCCACTTTTGTTGGTCTGAATCTGAATCATATGCAAAGGAGAATATACTATTCATCAGTGACGTCATAATTCATACAAGTGACGTCACAATTCATAATCGAGTAAAGTACCGATCGTTCCTCGCTTGTAAACTGCGATCTAAAACGAGAGTTGTGAATATAAAAAAACGAATTCTTGGGTCTCCAAACTGTGCTGCTGCGCCGAGTTCCCAATTCACCTCCGATGGAACTAGGGTTCGTTACCGGCGACGGAGGGGTCCAGATGTAATTTATTAAAGTTGAAGGGTATTGTGTATATTAACAAGGTCTGCTGGTTGTACATATATAAACTTTTATATAAGTTTTGTGATTTTGTAAAATACAAAAAACAGTTAAAACCGAATTTGGTACCAACAGTTTTTGCTATTCCGAATTTGATTCCGATTTTGATCGGATCACCACCTCCACACACTTTCCCAGCAGCATCGTCAACATGGTATCAGAATCGTTACAGTTGATCGGTCGAGTTTAATAAATATTTTGGTGGACTCGAGAATATTTTTACGAATAATTTAGATGGAGTTGGAGGATAAATGCAAGAGAAAGACTAGTGTATTCAACTTCAGTTTTGGTGGTTGTAATATGTCCATGTTTCTCCCAACACATTTTGATTGAAACGGTTAGAAAAGGGACACGAAACAACATGTATCAATTATTATATAGCGTAGATCGGACACATCATAAAACAAATCAAACGCCCATCAACCGAATCCAAATCTGCTGGTCCCTCACATGCTTCCCCAAACCCCATTTCGATCGGATAAACATGTATTCACAACTCTCAGCCCTTCCTCTCATTTTCCTTTATAAGCACCATAAGCATGTCTCAATCCTCACACCATCAGATTCACTTTTTTTTACAAAACGCGCAGATATTAACATTAACAATGTCTGAGAGTCGACCTAGCAGGCATCAGAGGAGGCCTTCACAGGGTGTTTTTGTGTTACCGGATGACTTGCTTTCAGCTCCTCCACTATCTCCCCACAAATGCTGCCAGGAAACTGCAGCGGCTGGTCATCATCATCATCTACAGCAGCTACCTCCATCTGGTCCATCCCAGGCCAGCTCTTCCTCTTGTATAAACAAGAGCAGTCAATCTGCTAAGAAGTCTTAAGTTATATTACGTTGCCCTTGTTAAAGACACTTTTCTAATCGTTCCTTGTCGCTATTGTTTGATTTAAGAATTGATCTTGAAGCAGTGATTCAAACAAGTGATGGTGAACAAAAAAGACCTATTAATATTGTGACTAGTTTTCTACTACTGCTGCTTATTTTTATGTATACTCAAGTTGTATGCCTTCCACTGAGAGAACTTTACATGCCTAGATCCAATATTTCCGCATCTCAGAAGTCAGAACTCGAATGAGACTAGAATAACTTGTTTCATTTTCTGAGTGTTCATTGCATGATCGTCTTTTTTCCTCCTTTCATTTTTAACTGTATATAATACATATATACAGTGGCGGACCCAGAAATAATTATGACTAGGGACAAAATATTTTTTTCACTACATGTAGGGCATTATTTTTAAATTAATAGGGACGAAATATTAAAATAAAGTAATGTTTATACGAAAGGGGCATAAAAACCATTAAGAGTGGCAAAAATTAATAGGGCACATGCCCCATATAACCTAGGCATAGGTCCGCCTCTGCATATATATATCAAGCTTACTCAAGAAACAGATCCCAAAACAAGGAACATGTGAGCCTCTCAATGTAGACATACATAAGAATGTGCTGCCATTCTCAACGTAATTCATTAATGTAGATATTGCTTTGTATTGACGCTCAAGTAATTAACCTTACAATACACGTACTAACAGTCAATATCGAATTCAGCGAAAAATTAAACATTTTCTTCATATGATTTTCCTATTACTTTTTTTGGCTTGAAAGGTATCATCACTACCATCCAGTCTCTTCAGAGTATACTTCTAAAAATCAAGTAATATTTGTAAGAATATATTTTTATGAAGAGTAAATGAATGTGTTTTGGAAAAATAAAATGCAAGTGAAAGTACTTAATTCGAGGTACTTGGGACTAGTGTTATTGATTGTCAAGTTTTGAATGCTGATATTCCATAATCTCGCTACTGCTTGCTTGAAAATGCTTTCAGTATCACACTCATAAAACCTCATTCCTCTTCTGTCCCAGGCTAATAAATAGACTCTTCCTTTCAACGCACTTGCAAAAAAACTCATCTCCAAGTCGAACCTTTTCGCTGCATCTTCTCCGTGTAAAAGGACAGCGTCGTAAAGATGGTGAGTTTGAGCTTTTCATAAATCTGTATCACTTGTGTGCCAAGTCAAACTAGCAATTTAGAACTCTGCAGTCTGCTATGTAACATGTCTTTCACTATAATTGTCATATTAATTTCCAATTCCACAAGTTAGAAAAAATTTTAATTTTGTATTTATTTGATGACAGCCGAATGCAGCGTCCGGTTTTGCTGTGAATGATGAGTGCAAGATGAAGTTCTTGGAGCTGAAAGCTAAAAGGATTCATCGGTTTGTCATCTTTAAAATCGAAGAAAAAACTAAGGAAGTTGTTGTGGAGAAGCTTGGTGAGCCTGATGAAACCTATGAAGACTTTACTGCTTGTCTCCCGGAGAACGAATGCCGTTACGGAGTCTTTGACTTTGATTTTGTGACAGATGAGAACTGCCAGAAGAGCAGGATATTCTTCATTGCATGGTGATATTGAAATTACATTCAATGATATAAACAAGATGGTTCTGTTTCCATTTTACTGATCCAATTAAGTTTCGTCGCAGGTCGCCGGATACTGCTCGAATCCGAAACAAGATGATCTATGCCAGCTCCAAGGACAGGTTCAAGAGGGAACTTGATGGTATCCAAGTTGAGTTGCAAGCTACTGATCCTACCGAAATGGGCCTCGACGTGTTCCAAAGCCGTGCACACTGAATACTAATGTCTCAATAGCTAAATATGATACTTAATCAGTTAATCCTAACGAAATACAGATACTCGTATCAAATCCAAAGTATGCTAAAACTGTATTTGTATCAAAATCAACTATTAAAATAATATTATTCGTTACAAATATTTTTGTCTCAATTTTTTTATTAATCTCCAAATTTACATGATTTAAAAAAGTTTCAGTATATGCTATCGGAAAAAAAGTTTCAGTATATGTATTATGAGAATGTATTATGTGGATCCTCTCAATTTGGTGGATTCGTGGATCCTTTTGCACTCGTCGATTGCATTTTTTGGATGCACCAGATTGTGCCAGCGCATTAATGAAGCATGTGACTTGCACGTGTGCATTTGTCATGTGCACAGGTGATGTGCACATACGTGGCGCAATATGATGCATCCAAAAAATACAATCAACGGATGCAAGAAGGGATATACGAATCCATCAAATTGGATACGACCTCTATGTATTATTATGTTATTGGGCTCAGTTTGGAAGCGAAGCCGGCCCATTAAGGGCCCAATTGGATGCCGTTTTGTACTTCCAACTCCAAATCTATTCAGAGACAGTTGTCGATCTGCAACGTCGAACGCCTCAGCGGCGCGGTTTCCCAAAAAGTCGATCTGATCAGATCCGAATCGAATCGGACCGCGAGCGTGCAAGGGATGGCGGCATCGCGTCGCCTCCGGGACCTCCAATCGCAAACAGGTAACAAAACCTGCGTCGACTGCGCTCAGAAAAATCCACAATGGGCATCTGTTTCGTACGGCGTGTTTATGTGTTTAGAGTGTTCCGGAAAGCACCGTGGACTTGGGGTTCACATCAGTTTTGTCCGATCGGTTACGATGGATTCGTGGTCGGAGATACAGTTGAAGAAGATGGAGGCTGGAGGTAATGATAAGTTAAATTCGTTCCTTTCCAGTATGGAATATCTAAGGAGACTGATATTGTTACTAAGTATAATACCAACGCCGCTAAGGTGTATCGTGATCGGATTCAAGCGTTAGCGAGGGGAAGGCGTGGAGAGATCCACCGGTTGTTAAGGAGGCATTGAATGGGGGAAATGGTGTGGGAAGCCGCCGATCGGAGGATGGTGGATTTGGTGGTGGTGGTGGTGGAGGATGGGATAGTTGGGATAATGATGATGTAGTTGGAGGTGGATCTGTTGGGGAAGTGAGGAGGAACCAATCAGTTGGTGATTTCAGGAGTGGGAGTGGGAGAGGAGGGAGTGTGCCGGTGAGGTCTAGATCCACTCAGGATATATATACCAAGTCTCAATTGGAAGCATCTGCTGCTAACAAGGAGACTTTTTTGCTTCCAAAATGGCTGAGAATGAGTCGAGGCCAGAAGGACTTCCTCCTTCTCAAGGTGGTAAATATGTTGGATTTGGATCTAATCCTCCTCCCTCTCGAAGGAATACCAATGCACAGGGTGATATACTGATGGATACTGTCTCTGTTGTTTCGCAGGTATTAAATTTTTGGTTGTGAATTGTGTTAGGTTTACAAGACTACATGTTTACATATGAAATTTGTTTGTGCAGGGGCTTGGGAAGCTGTCTCTTGTTGCTCAATCAGCAGCCAAAGATCTTAGTTCAAAGGTTTTTTTGTTTCTTCTCTCTATGTTTAAATTTTCTACCTGGATACATTTCTGTTGTCGTTTTCCTGAATTTTCTTGTTGTGATGTATATCCATTACATGATAAATCAGTGCTTGATGTATATAAAATGTGTAAAAGGTCAAAAAGTGTCAATCTTTATTCTTAAGAGTTAAGACGAATTGCAGTCAAGATAGCAGGTAATATGACTTCTAAATTGACATCAACACTAATATGTCTATGATGCAATCAGCACAAAAATCATAGCAATATATGTAAAGGCATTATAGATCACGGTATCATGATTTCTTGTAAAAGGATGTTAAATTATTTTCTATTCTTTATGTATCATCTGCAATTCTGCATCATGTCCTGTTCATTTTGGGATATGATACCAGAGTTTTAAAAGTTCCGAGAAAATTATATTTATTTATTTTCTGTGTGAAAAAGATGTAGGATTGAATTGGATTTATATAAACTTAGCTTGAGTTTCAAATTAAACCATCTATGTAATACACTATAATTTTTTGAAGGACTTGTAATGTAACTTATTCGCTTGTATTTGAAACGTTTTGCATTGCACGAAGGTCTATCATTCATTTCATTTTTATGAGTGCTTTTCTAACTAATTTTCATTAAAATAGATTATTGTTTAATTTCAAAGACTTGCATTTTGATTTTGCTTTATTTTTTTAGACTTTTGTAATCAGTGTTCACAGTAACTATTCAATTGTAGCCTTTAAATTACTAAAGAAGCTTAACTGATGGGTGAGAAGTTTGGTCATTAGAGAAATCTTTGACCTATATTGTTGTAAACTAGTAACTCTATTGTGGATGATGATTTCTTAAAGCATTTATGATTATAGGTGAAGGAAGGTGGTTTGGACTACACGGTAAATGAAACTGTGAGTGTTGTCGCATCCAAAACAACTGAGATTGGTCAGAGAACATGGGGAATTATGAAAGGAGTGATGGCAATAGCATCTCAAAAGGTGGAAGAGTTTACAAAGGAAGGAGGGAATAGCTCTAGCTGGAACTCCTCCCACAGCTGGCAACAGAATGACCATGACCAGGACGCAAATGGCTCTTATCAGAAGTTTCAAGGGGAAGAAACTAATCAATGGAATTCTTCCTCTGCTAGTAGGCAACCTCCTGCTACTAAAAACTTCAACAGTGTGAGCTCAGGTTCATGGGACGACTGGGATACTAAAGACAATATAAAAGAAGTTTCTTCAAAGGGAGCGGGATCCCATAATAATGATGGCTGGGCAGGTTGGGACGACCCTAAGGATGAAGATGATGATTATGGCGATTTTTACAAGAGTGCGCCAGATAGCAGCAAATCTGCTGCTGGTCGCAATGGCAAATCAGGTAGTGGTTGGACTGGAGGAGGCTTTGACTAAGGTCAGTAACAAGCATCATCACCACAAGCAAAGACTGTAATGTGAAACATTCTTTATAACAAAATGGAGTATATGAATTATATGTGGGACGTGAAAATTGTCCGTTATTTATTTTCTGTTTTACCCTCATACAAAAGAAAAACTGAAAACCCTCCTATCAGAAAATCCTTTCAAATCACATCCAACTGAAAACACATTCTTGGAATGTTACGTAATGCAACTTCCATAAGCCGTCTCATGTGCGTGCACGGCCAGTGTTCTGCTTAGAAGGTTGAGCCATGAACAAAATGATAAATCAGCACGGTAGATTGATGAAAATACTGAACGATGCTTCGGTAAGTTGTCCTCAGCTACTGCTTAATTAATATTTAATCGATATGCCAAAAATACTATCAGATAACACAAACGTTCCATATATCGTTGTTCCGCATCTATCTCAAGGAAATGTTGTCTGGGATTACAAGCTAAGCTCACTTCTTTGTACAGAGTTACATTTCTTTTCATTAATCAGAGACTAGCAAATATTCAGCACACTGCTTTGGGAAATCCATGCATCCAACAAATATAACACATGTAAACGGAAAAAAGGCTGAGAAAGCCAGCCATGCTCGGTCAAGACGTGTAATACTAGCTCCGACTTTTTTACTCTCTATCATTTTCATTTTATGGTGCACATGTATTATGCTCAAGTGAGGCCTGTCTTGTTTTGGTACAACAGGGGAATCCAGAGCGACAAAATAACTATGACACTATTTCTGGTTGGCATGACTGGCCCCTGGGCGATATTCACCGATTCCAAGGAGATCCTGCATTAGTCAGTAATCAGACTATTTGCATTGATGTGGCAGGCAAGCAGCGTTTATATGCACAGGATCTGAAGTGCACTTATGAGAAGTTAGAAATGTGCACTCTTGATCATTTATAACTTTCTCTTCCTTTATATACGATTCTAGGTTGGAATTGCACTGATGAATTTATGACCATGTTAACCCCAAGTCATAAAACGGGCTTACACTAATCTATTATCGTAGGGAAATTAGTTTATGGTATGGGTCAACGTGAAGGGAGTTGAAATGTCTATGATTCTTTTATGCCACTGCGTTAGTCATTGAAACTCTATTGAATATCAGTTTCATTAAGACCAAGCAAACAAAAGGCTGTTTTTGACATAAGACCAATAGTTTCAAATTCAATAAATCTCAATGCATCACAAAAGAGAGGAAACCTTACTTGGCATGCCTTGTTTTTTGCCCTAGTTTCTGCCGTGCTGGGTATGTCGTGATTTGGTTTTAAGAATCTCTTCTCGCGCCTTTCGCAGGACCCCCAACCATCTGAGAATCGTCCACCTCTGTCAAGAATTATCGTAGTTTTAATGAAATAAATACAGTAATTTTCTCATAGATATATACCAAGACACCAAAACTCCCAAAATGAGTACGACACTTACTGCATGTGGGCTCGAACAACAAACTCAGCACGCTGTACATTTCGGTTCTCATCAAACTCAATCGTTTTATCTTTAATTTCATAAGAAAGATTGAAATAGAACGATATCTTCCTCCAACCTGTGCGGCACAACAGATTCAGGCTAAGTTATTAGCAGCATATTATATAGTATGACCGAGTTGTGGTAAGCAGATTTATGAATGTGAATCATATTAGCCAGCAATGCTCAAATAAAACAAATAATACAGCCTTTTTCTTTTACCTGATTTTTTTATGAATGGGTTCCCAGAGATCATAGTATAATCGCCCTTCTCCAATATCTGCCGAACGAACAATGGATCAATATCAAGTCATCGAAAAACAGTTTTTGAGTAACTAGAATGTGACATTGTAAATATGTTGACTCACAGGACTACATTTATAACTAAAGAACTTACTAATTTGTTTGATTTGCCATTTATTCTGATATAATGAGATGAGAAGCATATTATAAACAATCCTCAGCTCACAGGGGCACACAAAGAATTAAATACTAGCTCAACTTAATGGAATCTAACATGTGATTGACAGAGAGGTATATATCATAAGACATAAGAGTAAACTGATCTAATTAATGGAGAACCTGACCTGACATGTAATTCTTGTACACAAAATAACCTTTTCTCATTGAATTTTATAAAAACGAAACATCTTTACAGCATTAAATGGGTATTTTTCCATGTCACCTTACAATATAAATCAGAAAGGAGTACAAGTAAACCAAATTCCTTAATCAAAGCTTTCTAATACAATCAAATTCCTACAACCGCAAAAAAGCTTTTTAATATATTCACATCTCTTTCTGGTGGTTGAGGACTAAGGAACACATATCTCTTATAAAGTAGATGTAAAAGGAAGTTTTTTCCTACTCATACATTCTGAAAACAGAAATGACCTAATGGAGCTCATCTTCAAGTCATTGAAATTCATAGATAAAACTCAATCATCTGGCATTTAATTCTTCCCACTTTCTATCAGCAGATACTCAAGACTAAATTCTCAAACTCCAATTTTCCTTCCAGAAGAACCATTAAATTCCTTACTATACAGTATACACTCCCTAAACTTCACTGGCATATCAAATCAAATGCAATCATTTTCATTTCACAAGATAAACTGGCATACTTTTCAAGCATAAAAAAGCGAAATCAATTACCGCCATGGCTGCATTCTGGTACTCCTTAAACAAAGCAACTGAAGGAAACATCCCAGACAAGCTATGCCTCATGATCCCTTCTCCTCATTTCCTTTCACACTTGCATTCTCCATTCCCGAAGCACCACTAATATCTCTAACACACACTCTCCCAATCTCAGGAGATGAATTATACACTGGCGACCCCACAGGCGTCCGCTGCACATGCCTGACCACAGCCATCGGACTAGTCTCACTCATTTCTGAACCACAAGAAGTCCTCGCCATCTTCTGCGGACGGCCGTACGGCTCCTGAACAACCTCACCTTCACTCGGCGAATAGTGAACCCTAGGGCTTTTATAATTCCTGATCGGCGGAGACGGAGTATGGAATTTAGGGCTTCCAGCGTGGAAGTTTCCCTGCTTGATTGCCAACGGTTTTCGAGAGTTTGAAGTAGAGTGTGAAGCTACGGCAGAGTCGATTACTGCCCATAGCGCAGCGTCGTCTAGATCTTTGTCGTCCACTGCAAAGGCGACCGGCGATGCCATTCAAATTGATAATTGAAGATATCGAAATTGGATCCGATAGATTACGATCTGACGTGATCGTTTCTCGTCGTCTCACTCCGATTTCTGATGGCCTGAATCTGAGAAATGCTCTAAGCTACGTTGCTTAAACGCCGCTTTCAATTCAAAAACTGTTGTTCAAGCGGCGTCGTTTTAAGTCATATATTCAAATGTTGACAGCTTACCTAGTAAGACTTCACTTTAGTGTATATGTGCAAGTGAAGCAACAATGGGTTTCAGATGCCAAGAGACAAATTGGTTACAAAAAAATACAGGTGCAAGAATTTACCTTCTGAATACATGCCTACGAAAGATGATTTCTTCAAACACCTATTTTATCAGAATAGGTTGGCCTGGCTTTTAATTCGTATTGGTAGTCCAAAATTTTGATAAGCTTTGATCTCACCGCCAAGTCCGGCAGTTACAATGACCAAACCCCATGTGGTCGGTTGGATGGTTTGGGGTCCATGGCTACCACCATCGAATAAAGACCAAGACGAGGACCATGATTGAGATCCAGATGAAATGGATGGAGAATCTCCGTATCTGATTGATGCGGAGGATGAACTGAATGAATCTCCTAGTTCAGAATCTGTACGTGACACTTGAGCAGGATCTTCTTCTGGACCAGTTGCAGCTTTTTCTGACATGTCTTTCCTTTTGGGAAGTGGTGGAAGATTTCTTTTACTAGTAGCATTTGCTTCCTCTCTTGTTGGTGACCCATTGTTTGAGGGTGTTGGTGTTGAGCGCCTTGAGTGTCTTTTAGAATTTATTGGGACTGCTGGTGGATCACCTTTTATGACACCAGGCCATGGTACTGCAACTGAAACGTCTTTACAGTGGAAATGTTCGTGTGATCTAGTAGTTACTAGACCTTTTTTCCCTGAGTTACGATGATCATCACATTTCCAAACATAAACCTGAGAATCTTCGCTAGCGGACACAATGTACTTTCCTTCTTGGCCAAACGAAGCCGAGATTTGACTATTCGTGTTACGAAAACCTGTATGAACCCAAAAATGTTTTAAAAATTACAATGAACAGAACCATCTAAATATAATTCACCTCTTCAGAGTGTGGTTAAATAGAAAATACCTCTGAACTTGTGAACAATTTCTGTACCATCGTAAATTCTGATACGAGAGTCCGCAGATGTAATTAATACATCTGATGGATTTCCTGGCGCAAATTGGAAACCTGTGATTTTTTTCGCTTGGTTCTTCTTGGTATTAATATCTATCTGACCAATCTGGTTCAGTTTGCAATCTGAATCACAAAACTATCAACTGTAAACAACATAATTCAGACACGCCAGCAGAGAACTAGATGAACCTTTTTCTAAATACAAAAAACGCACCGTTGAGGCTATACATCCTACAGCTCCCTTTATGAGAACCAACTAAAGCACCCTACAGTTTGAAACATTTTTATTCAGTATTCAAAAACAAGTAAATAATACAGCATATGTTGGGGAGCGACAAGGTTGTATATTCTTAGTGGAACAAGTTCGCTTAATTACCTGGCCATCTGGGGTATAACACGCAGCCGTAACCATTTCATGGAGATCAGTCCAATCCACAACTTTACGACTAGGTATGTTCCATATTCTAACCTTTGCGTCTAGTGAGCCACTAATGAAATATCTGTCGTCGACAGGATTGAACTGTATACAAGTTACTGCATACAAAAATAAACAGCTTTCAACAGAGAAGAGGAAGAAGAAAAACTTTGCAACTACTAACTTAAATTGAACCATCTTTCTCACCGTAATCATTGTGTGCAAATAGTTTTAGGCAACTCTTGGTCTCTAAGTCCCAGAGTCTTACAGTCTTATCCATGGAAGATGACAGAAGTAGCTACAAAAGGCAATCATAAAGTCATATATATTTCCATGAAATCTTCAGGAATTATTTTCAAGGTTACTGAGACACTAACCTGAGATTTTGACCACGACAAGTCTAAGATGTCGTCCTGATGGCCAGTGAACGAGCAAAATGGTTTCTCCGAAAGAGAGAACACGGTCTCTGGTACATACACATAATCTGGAATAGAGCTTCCTTTCTTCTTACCCTTTTTCTTTTTCTCTTTCTCCCGTGGAGGTGTCATTGATGGCGACTCTCCACCTAAAAAATCCATTTCTGGTGAAGCACCACCAGAATTAAATGGTGTCATAATCCCATGCTCAGGTGATCTTGAGGGCATGACCTCGCATTCCTGCACTTCCCACACATGTATTACCCTGTCTTCTCCAGCACTAGCTAAATAACAAGCATCAGGACTAAATTTGATAGTCCATATCGATCCCTCATGAGCATGTATTTCTTGACATAACCGCATTGCAGTAAGCTCCTTATGTGATTTTCCTTGTGCACGCACTTTAACCCATTCAGAGTTAGTAGCATTTTTACTGGCGCGTTGCTGATCTCCCATAGACGATGAATGTTCCTTATCTGCCAGCAATCCACTCATTGAGTTAGCAACCCCTTTAATGTTTTTTAAAATAGAAACGCCTCGTCTCTTGCTGTATCTGAAACTCCTTGTTAGATAAGAATTCACATTCACTTTCCGCTCGCTACCTCCAATATCCCCATCAGCCAATCTCGACACATTTTCCCTACGCATCAATTCCTTTACAACGGGAGAATGCCCTACACATTTCTCAAACTCCTCTCTCGTCAACTGTTTCCCTGTCTGCAAATCACTCAACCTATTCCACATCCCTTCTTGATCAAACTCATTAACAATAAACTCCTTCCCCGTATCTAAATTCTTAATAAGAAAAAACGCCCCAAGTGGCGAATTCGATACCGCATTAGACAATCCCCGTTTCTTCTTCTGTTCCAACTCACCACCTTTCACATCTTTCGGTACAATCCTCACCAAATTCGCATCCACTCCACACAAACCTCCACCACTCACCTTACACAACTCAGAATACGTCCTCGTTAGCTTTTGCTTCGACCCCACCCCCAAAACCTGCTCCTTCCTCTTCTTAATCTCCACAGATGACATCTCAATATCCCCATCTGATCTCGATCTAACCAGCACTACACTCGACAATGGCGATGGAGACACCAACTCCCCATTTCTCTTCTCAGCAACAACATCAGTATTAGCAACAACATTAGCACCAGCAGCTTCCGAACAACTAGCTGTAACAACAACCGAGTTACCAAGTTTAGTCGAAAGCCCTCGTTTAAGATCAACACTAGTCAAACGAAGCAACTCCTTATCACCACTCAATCCCATTCCCTGCAACAAACGTTGCCTTCTCTCCCTAATCGAACCAGGCTCAGCCATCCACACATTATAATCTTCACTAATCTGATTACCACCAAATGCATTGGAAACCGTGCGTTGGAATCTAAAAGAGGAATTAGGGTTACTTTTCGTAAAATTCCGGAATTCATTGATCGAAGCAGATGAAATCGCGGAAGCGAACGAGACACGACTATCGTCGAATTCTTCATCGTCTGAGCCAGATGAGTTGGCTAAATCAAGCGGGACTACAGAGGAGATTCGATCTCGGGATTCGAAGAAATGATCGTCGTCATCGATTTCGCCTAAGCCTTCCCAATTCATCCGCATCGTCATCGTACGTTGCTTGTCCATTTCGATCGTTTGAAATAAAATTCGAAAAGCGGTTACAAAAAAGCATAACAATAAATGTAGTTGAAATGCATTGTGATGGAGAAAACTGGGGATTGGAAATTGGGATTTTTTTGGAAGAGATGGAAAGATGTGGAGAAGAGAAAATAGGGGAATGTTTGTGGTTTGGAAAAGGAGAGCACGACAAGGAGTTGATTTTTGAAGTATTTTTGACAACGTTTACTCACGTTGTAGAGTTGATGAGGTCTTTGTTTTTTTCAATTGATGGTCGTAGTTGCAGCTCCATAATTAGCGTTTTGATTGAGGGGAGTGTATGAGTTCATGGCCGCCATGTTTGCTCCGATAATTATGGGAACGAATGTAAGCGTCGAATCTTTTAATGAGTTGACACTTTGCATGGAGATTCTTGATATCAGTGATTGTCGTTAAGACTACAGAAATTGTATTGAAAAAATAGATCCTCATAAATTGGAACATATGATATTGTTTCAACATGACGAGCTAAGTTAAGACAAGTATTTCCTACCTAATGTCGAAAAACACTGATAGAAATTAGAATGGGGCATTGAGTTTTAGCTGCTCTCTTACACGAATGTATGTACAGTACAGACACTTTTCACATTTCAAGTGACTTGTCCTGCATCCCACATACGCGCATGATAATCCTGCAATGCTTACTTTCAGCGCAGGTCACCATCGCAAATGCTTCCATGAAAACCTCTTGCCTTTTCCAAAAATTAAGTTCAAGGAATCCGCTTGGAATTAAGAGGGATGTGCTGCATTACAGTAAGACATTAACAAAATTCATAAGTTAATGAAACAAACTAAAAGGATGAATATGCCTATAAGAGTAAAGGTTACATACTTTCTTAAGATACTTCCATTTTATTAGGTTGCTGGATATCCTCCGAAGCAGAGGACTTCTCTTTTACTGCCAAGCCTGCAAATGTGAGATCAAGTCGTTTTTCCACAGACTTCAAAATGGCACTTCTTTTATATGTCAGTCTATAACGATTAGATGTGTCAATAGACTTTCCACCGCTTTCTCCATCATTGCTACTTGATCTCTGGGCAGGACTTCCAAAAGACAATTCGTCGCCAGATTCTCCCTTTCCCATGCTGGCACTTTTGAGTTTTTTTCCATCATTAGGAGAACACTCCGTAATTGTTTCTCCTATTGCTGACTCACATTTGATAGAAGACAAAGGTAACTGACTTTCTGTCCGCCTCTTTCGAAATATTGAAGGAGTATTTGGGAAACTTCTGGCAGCACTCTTCAGTATATATTCAGGACTTCTCATATATGAATCTCCCTTTTCACCGAAAGGAGATTGAAAACGAGCAGGTGACGTTGTAGGGCTTTGTTTGTAGTCATAACGCGGTTTGTTCAGATGATCACAGTCTGTACAAGCATGGATGTCACCAATGGGTTGCTCATAGTAAGTGGAACTGCAAGCAAACTGTTGCGTTCCAGTAACTTTAGTATCATATATATTTCCAGGAGTTCCACACTTCTCTCGATTTTCCTCAGCCATTGAACCACTAAAACTATATTGATGCTCAGGGGAGAGTCTCTGATTTCTTTCACTTTCATAATCTTCAGAGTCGTTTGATGGACTACTCGTTGAGTAGACTTCGCCTGGTTGAGCTGGTGATTCATATATATCTCCTTCTACTTTACAGCAAACAGTAGATCCAGAAAAATGTTCAGCAGTTACACCTGACCCTCCAACTGAACGAGCAGGGAACTTCAGATTTGTAGCTGGTTTCTTCATATCCATGGCCCCACGAGGTGAACCAGATTTAGTAGTTGGAGGAAGCCTACCAGTAGCCAAGAAAAACCCCATTTTTTTCTTCAGGGAACTATTCCAATGGTTCTTTATGGCATTATCACTCCTGAATATTAAGCTACCCGATTAATTGCTACACTGAACTAGCGTTATTCAAAACAGTCAAGACATTCGACTCCTCAACAGGAAAAAATTGAAGTCTTAAGAATGGCTGAGGACATAAGCAGGGTAATAAATAATAAAAAGAAGAGAAACACATACGAGGTTGCATTGCACTAGTCAAGGATGTCGATACCACATATTTTTAGTTGAAAATTAATAAAGTACCTTCCGGGCAAAGCCTTGGCTATTTCAGCCCACTTATTCCCATGTATTTGGTGCGCATTCATCAGGGCTAGCTCTTCTTCAAGTGTCCAAGAATCTCTTTTTATTTCTGGATTTAAATGATTGTGCCATCTGTAGATTACAAAAAATTCAAAATGAGCAATTATAACCCCATGCTTGAGGTGAAAAAATGAAAACAAACTGCATATCCTATTATGGGGATTAAATGCTTATACAGTTTCTGTTATTGATCTGCGAGGGGTCCCCTGTTGGAAACTACATGCACTAGAACAGATAGTCCTATATTTTGTCTCAATTTTATTAATGAATGTCTCAGTGGTATTTAATGAAATTCTTTTCCCCTTCGCTGCCATCTCCCATTTATTGTATGCAGTACCTCAGATAAGAAAAACACGATGAGTTCTGTAAAAGAATACACAGCAAACAAAATGTTACCTCTCTCGACATTGTTTACCGATGCGACCTGGCAAAGATTTTGCAATCAAAGACCATTTTGTTGGTCCATATTTTGCAACCAGCTCTGTGATTTTGTCATCCTCCTACATATAATCGAATGAATAAAAATAAATGACATAATTTGCTCTTAGATTATAAGCAGTGACAACTGAAAGAAAGAAGCCTAAACCAACCTCCTGATTCCATGGCCCTTTCACTAACTCTGGATCCAGTACCTTTTGCCAGCGATGAAGGCACTGAACTTCAGATCTACCTGGGAAAAACTCAGCTGCATGGTACAAAATGATAAGGAAAACTGATATGACACCAATATTTCTAATGGAAGACGTTAGAAAGGACTCAAGATAATCACACAAGTGACACCATCGACAAAAAAGAAGCAAATGCCTACACATTTATTTATAAAGGCAAACTATTTGAAGGGACATGTGGTATATTAAAGATGGTTGAGGCCTTAGAAGAAACCCATCATCAAATGATTGTGGTACATTTTTTTATTTTTTATCCCATCAGTATTTCCGATGGCATAAACATGCCAGTGGAACCAAGCATTATAATTGCAAAATCAGGGGACTCCTGTACAAGATATATTTTGCAACCACCAAGACTTAAAGAAAAGTAAACAAAGAAACGAAACACACACAAAATTGTTTTCTTATTACACAGTCCAAGGGTTTTCAGAAAACAGTAATTATATGCCACATCCATATACACCCACTGACAGCGTATGAAACTCAGATACATATAATTTAGCATGCGACGTAAAAAAGCTGAGAATGTAAAGATTACCAATTTTCTTCCACGACTTCCCCTTGAATTCTGCAACTGCTAGTCTCAACAAATCATCCTATTTTGATACAAATTAAATGCCACCAGTAAAAAGAATGGAATGAACCAAAAAAGGCAAGGCAAAGGAGCCAAAGAATGAATCTGAAAGGAGGGAGTAGAAGACAGGTGTGTGCACATCAAGAATGATTTTTTCACAAAACTATAAATCCAGAGGTTATGAGGTTAAGGACAATATTTGTTTTCACTCTCAAATCACGACAAGGAATCGCTGAAAGTCTGACGGATGATGAGCATCCATATCAGTGGCTAGTAATATATGCAAGAATAGCAGCTCACTAGCACAAAAGTCTTACCTCCCTAGGCGTCCAACCACCCTTCACTCGCCGTACTGGACCAGTTGTCCTCCTGAAAAGAAAAAAATCCAATCTGGGGTGAGCATTAATTCATAAAACATTATCCTATCCGATTCAAATGAATGCAAAAGTACCAGCTCATGATGCCACACTCAAAAAGTTGTGCACTTGGCTTTGCAATTTTCAGTCATGAAAAAAATTAAAAAGCGGGACAAGGATTAAATGCTCAGTCAGCAGATATACTCAAACCACATTAAATGTGCGGGAAATGATACGGTTTTATACATTTTACTAGTGTATATATATAACCATAAGGATCACATGTGAGGTTAAATGGACTTTTCCAAGATTGGTTGACAACCTACTTGCATAACAGATAAAAAGATATATTACAATTTAAACTAGTCTCAATCATAGTAACAGAACTTCATGAGCAAAATCAAAGAGATCCAGCACCATCTTTTTTAGCTTAACTAAACGATAAGATTGGAAGCAAAGCACTCTTCTCCAGCAGTCCAGCATATCACACATGTATAAAACCCTAATTTACTATTCATCTACAATTTTCTGACCCGAAACCACCAAATTTACATTCTTAAGGACCCTAAGATTTACAGTCCTGCACTAAGTAGTTAGTAGTCAATGGAGAAAATAAATGCTACACCAGCTCATTTGCAAAACAAGGGATGAATCTGTATCACCTAATCACTAAATCCAAGCACAAACGATTACATAATTTACCTCCTATATGAAGAATTTGCAGCTGGACTCGAAACCCCCGGCGACCTTACAGAAGCACTAGCACTTTCATCAGAGTACGACGAGCTAGAAACAGGTGCCACCGATTGTTTGTTCTCAAGACACAGTTCCACCATCTTCAGCACCAAAATTTTCAAACCTAATCTGAAATAATCCACCCATAAAAAACCCATCAATCAAATTCACAAAAGCTTCAACATTTTAACAATCCCGTACAAGCACAATCAACCCCTACAGCTGCACCCTTCATCCATCTACAACCAATCCATCCACATATCAACACTAAATTACTAATCGAAACTCAAAACCCTAATACACAAACCGAGTCATGATAAAGACCGCAAATCGGAATCAAACGGTCGAGCAATCAAAGCAGCTATCTTTAAAATTAAGAATCAAAATCAAAGCTTTAGAAATCAAAATACCTCGTAACGTATACGGAGTGGCGCGAATCGAAGCGGAGTTGGTCGAATCTCGGAGATTAGGTCAAACCTTGCGAGAAGTGGGTTTTGCCGTTGATAAGAAAATCGAGAAAATTAAAGGGTTCTTAGGTGAAGAAAGTCACCGACGGCTCCGTTACTTGACCGTTACTAGACGAAAGGTGTTTCAAGGCGATTAGAAAACCCTAAGGGTTAACGACGTTAGTCTGTCGTTAAAAATTGGGGATTTTATTTTGTTGAGATTATAATGTTCTAAACCTCAAACGGCTCTCTATAAAAAGATTTTATTTAGCCTTCCTTACTCATGCCATTTTTTTCTATTTTTTCTATTATTTATTTTTTTGGTTTTTTATTTTGCATGAATTTTCTAAGAGTAAATCAATGCATGTTTGGAGCCAAATTGTTCGAATTCGACAGGAAAAATATATACAGTTTTAAAGTACAATTTACCGAATCATTATGGAAAAATAATTTTGAGGAAAATGCGAATGTATGAGAATAACCTTCAAGATCTGCAAGTTCTAACATCTAACAGAAATTTAATGTACAATACAACATTTGAAACTACTCATCAACTGTTTCGTCGAGAAGATCATCAAATATCATGTCTTCAAGTTCAAGACCTATGCACTCAGTATCAAACTGAAGATTCATCCATCCACTGCTCATAGCCAAATCACGTTCAACAACATAATCCAGTTTGTCATCAAAAATAGGTCTTGAGCTGAAATAGCAGCTGATATTCGACCAAACCTCGTTAAGCATGCGATCTCCTTTAGGCATTGATCGCAAACGGCAGAGTGAAGATAAAGGTACAGGGCAGTAGGAAAATGATTTCTCATACATATCCATCAATACCTCATTTATTAGATCAAATAGGGTTAAATGGTTATAGCTCTCACTGCCTTCGAAACCTTCTACTTCTTCAAACACGGCAGGATCGACTGGCTGATCAGTTGCATGCCAGGATTCATGAGGATGGTTTCTACTTAGGCCTGATAGGTCTAGAATATGTTTCACATACTTGAACTCAACTTCATCTTTTAAATCAACTTGAAGGTACATAAGGTCTTTCAGATCGGGTTCACGGAGGTTTTTGTCACCTGAATCTGCTTCATCCTGTTGTTTTAAATCTTCGGTTGGAAGTAAATCATTTTCTAAGAACAAGAAAAAATTTATTAAATCCCAATGTAACAGTGTAAGATGTTTGGGATAAAAGGGAAAATAGTTTTTTGTTGTAACCTGATGAAGATAGTTCGAAAGCAATGTTGGCAGCCTGCGGGAAGCTAAATTCAAAATCTTGATCAAGGTCATCGCATGTCGGTGAGATTGTCAGGGTAGGACTAAAAGCATCTGCCGAGATGATGAGTTGTTCATTTGCAATACTATTAGCTATTGACTCTGCCAACTCATCTGCAACTGGACTCATTCCTGGCGAAGCCAACTTACTTTCATTTAGTGGTTCATAAACAAAGCTGAGATTTCTGCTGAGCGCGTTCTTCCCATCTGCAGCTGGCCTGCTTGGTGATTTTGAACCATAAGTATCGTTAAGGTACTCACTAGGAATGTAGTAGTAAGATTTAAGGTCAGGCATCGACAAGATTCTTCCAAGTGATTTTTTGTTTTGCTCCTCTTTTGGTGTTTCCTTGGAATTCTCTGACGACGGTTGATCAGGTTTTTTCTTGAAACTTGATTCATACAACCAACAATATTTCTCCATAGAGTCACCAGTGGAAGATGTTCGTCTGAAATGACTTATTTTTGTTTTTTGGTGAATGGGACTAGAACCACAACTGCGCGGAGAGGCTTCTTTCTTACCTCTATATGAAGAACGCTCTTTCCAGTAACTAGTAATTTCTTTGACGTCTGTAGAGAGTTTGTGACCATAAGGTTTTTATGAAGGACACCGTCCATTGTTATATGATGTTTTTCCTTTTTGCTCTCTTTTATAACATGTCTTAGTCTCCTTCGAAGAATATTGAAGTGCCTGATGGCCACTTGACTCTTTTCTTTGTTTCTTGGACTCGGCGAACCAGCAGTTTCAGTTTCAGCTCCTTCTTGTGACACATTTGTTGGACTGGCCTCCGGCTTTTGTTCCAGTTTCTCTGTAGCCATTTTGAAAGATTGCTGTGTCTGAAAAGGATGTGAAGAACCTTGCTCTTGTAAAATTCCTTGGAGTAAGTCCTTATCCAAATTAACAAGATTCAACGCGTCTAAAAACTCCTTCGACTGGTGAAGTGGAGCTTCACTCTTATGGTCTTTTGCAGACATCAACTTCTGCTCTAACAGAGCTTGTTTCGCATTTTCCAAAGTCTCTTGGATAATCGTTGCCTCACTGTCTACAACATTTTCCTGGTTATTAACTGATTTGTCTCCAAAGGTCACCCACTGAACCTTTTCGTCATTCTTGCTTTCTATAGGCAATGCTGAAGCATTCGCTGAAAGTGGTTCAGAACTATGGAGTTAGCAGATACATCTTTTTCGCCTTGATGATTACTATCTTTACCTTCAACGTTTAAACCATTAGCAATGTCACTATTTATCTGATTTGGGTATGTTGAGCTTCTATGATGCTTGCCTTTACGCCTTAAAATGTCTTCTACAATGCGCAACTTTAGTCGCGCTCTTACAGAACCTTTATTTGATCTTACAGAATTTCCTGTGTGATGTGAGCCTTCTATCATCCTTTCTTCAACCTACAAAAATCTTACTTGTCAGGAACTCATTTGGGCATTTTCAGGTTAAGTTACTCAATATGATCCAAAAGCACAAAAGGCAGGAATTAACTTACGGATGATTCATCCCGTCGAACAACATCTTCTCCTTGAATTATATGACCGTAGTTTGCTGTTCAAATTATCAGACAGGAAACTACATGTTAAGTTTCAGTATCCACTAGAATTTAGTATGCATTTTCTGAAAACCATATGTATATAACTATATATTACACACCTTCTTCGTTTCGCCTAGCGCCATGGCGTTTATACGGAAGCATTTTCCTAACTTGACGCCAAGCGAGGTAATCAAGCATATGGAGCGCACCCCACATGCATCCAGGGTGCTGATTCTCCAACTGAATGCTAGCTTGTTTACGATACATCGACTTCTTCATTTTAGCAAAATTGATGCTAAAAAGTTCCTAAAATGTGCCTAAATAATTACAACTTCTGGTAACCTGCTAAGGAATTAGGGTTGGTCAAGTTGGGGAAGCAAGAATAAGAAAAGGAAAAAAGAAGAGATATCAAAAGTAAAAATATGCTGTGGAGGGCAGGGGTCTGTTGGAAAGTAGAGGGCTAGGAGTAACCATTGATCTCGGTATGAAGTTCCGTAAATTCAGTAACCATTCAAACCCTTGCTGGCTATTAAAAGTTTCCAACCAAAATAAGTGGCGAACGTTTGATCACTCTAATCTTTATAATATCTATTTGCAGCTTTAGTAGCATCTGATTTATTTGAATCGACGTAGTTTTAATTTATTTATTATTAATTCATATCAGTTTATTTAAAAAATCATTTAAATAACGTATTTTGATTCACAACAAATAACATAATGCAATTGGATTTTTTTTTGATTCAAGGTGAGATGTTTCATTCATAAGGAAAAAATATTACTGTAGAAGCCTACGCCCCAATCCACTCGAAGACAACACAGAACAACAATCTGCAACACACCTGAAACAGACCTTAAGCAGACCTGAAGCAGTACTCAGTTACACAAGAGGTTTACCCTGGTTTCCTAGCCACACTCTGGGTGGCTAGACTAGTCCAGCAAACAGGAGTTTATTGATGTTTCAAAGGAGGAGGAACAACGAGATACAACAGCAAACCCTAGCCGGAAACCACCAACTACCGCTCACTTCTCTCTCTACTACAGACCACTGCTGAGACACTCCACAGGACAGCAACGCACACCACAGGAGACTCACACTCAACAGACACTCTCACACCCAGCTACAAGCCTGCCCGACACCTTTATAACCCCTGCTGCAGACACACAGAATATGAGGCACACCTCTGCTGCAGCAGGTGTCAGACTGACGCAGCACACAACAGACTGTGTGCTTTGTCTTGAACTTTACATATTTGTAACATGACCCCAGACTACTATGTAATGACACTACATAACCTGAGACTCAAATACAAATAAATTCAAACTCTTGTAGCTAACTTGGTCATCAAGCAATCTTCAAATGATCTTCTTCCACCAGATCAAGTAGGCATCCAGATTACAATCTCCACCTTGACTGCTTGATCTGCTCCTCTCCTTCCACCAACAAACTCCACTCACACTTTATCTTCAGTGTTTCAGAACAATGCCTAGAAGCCCTAGGCATTTTTCAAACTTCTCAGCAGGTATTGTCTTTGTGAAAGCATCAGCTGGGTTTTCCAGAGTTGATATCTTCACCAGCTTCACTTCCCCAGACTCAGTGACTCTCCTCACAAAATGCAGCCTCACATCAATGTGTTTTGATCGCTCATGAAACACTTGATGCTTCGAGAGATGAATGGCCCCCTGACTGTCACAGAAAATGCTGACATTCTCTTGCACAAGTCCTAGCTCAGTCACTACACCTCTCATCCACAATGCTTCCTTAACTGCCTCAGTTATAGCCATATACTCAGCCTCTGTTGTTGATAGAGCCACAACAGACTGTAAACAAGCCTTCCAACTCACTGCAGTTCCAAACATTGTGAACACATATCCAGTTTGAGACTTTCTAGTGTCCAAACTTCCTGCAAAATCAGAGTCAACATAGCCCATCACCAAAGCTCCACCTGCTTCAGAATTCCCAAACATCAGACCCTTCTCAAATGTCCCAGCCAGATACCTCATCACCCATTTAACCGCAAACCAATGTTGTTTTCCAGGTTTAGCCATAAACCTACTCACCAAACTCACTGCATTTGCCAGATCAGGTCTAGTACAGACCATGGCATACATCAAACACCCTACTACACTGGAATAAGGAACACCCTTCATGTATTCAATTTCCTCTTCAGTAACAGGAGCTTGATCTGCACTTAGTTTGAAATGATTTGCTAATGGAGTACTAACTGGCTTCACATTCTCAAAACCAAATCTGAGCAAAACCCTTTTCAAATAACCAGACTGACACAGAAACAACTTCCTTTGCTTTCTGAATCTGGTAATTTCCATCCCAAGGATTTTCTTGGCTGATCCCAGATCCTTCATCTCGAAACTCTCATTCAGTTGCAACTTCAGTTTACTTATCTCTTCTTTCTGTTTACTAGCAATCAGCATATCATCAACATAGAGAAGCAGATAAATATAACACCCTTCAGCAGATTTCTTGAAGTAGACACACCAATCATAACTGGACCTCCTGAAACCTACCTTTAGCATGAACTCATCAAACTTTCTGTACCACTGCCTAGGAGCTTGCTTCAGACCATACAGAGACTTCTTAAGCAGACACACCTTCTTATCAGGATCTCCCACTTCAAAGCCCTCTGGTTGTGTCATGTATATCACTTCATCCAAGTCTCCATGCAGAAAAGCAGTCTTGACATCAAGCTGCTCAAGTTCCAAGTCCATCTCTGCTACCAAGGCCAAAAGCATTCTGATTGATCTATGCTTCACAACAGGTGAGTAAATCTCATTGAAGTCTACTCCTTCTTCCTGAGAAAACCCCCTGGCCACCAGCCTTGCCTTCCATCTAGGTTCACCAGATCCAGAAAATGTTCTCCTTCTTCTTGAAAATCCACTTGCAACTTACTAGTTTCTTATGATCAGGCTTATCCACCAGGGTCCATGTTTCATTCTTGCGAAGAGAAGCCATCTCTTCCTTCATAGCCTGAATCCACTTGTCACAGTTCTCAGACTCAACTGCTTCCTTGAAGCACCTTGGTTCATTTTCATCAATCTCCTCAGCCACATTGAATGCAAATGACACCATATCCTCAAATCCAAATCTGATTGGATTTCTCCCTGCACCAGCTCTTCTTTCCCTATCCCTGGCTAGTTGGTAGTTAGAAAGCCTTGCAGTTCTACTCATAGGAGTGGTTTGTTGGTCACTGCCCTCAACAGCTCTGTCAGTCTGCTCCTGACCTGCTTCAGCACCATTTTCATTTTCTGAAGCAACCCCTTCAAGCTCCACCTCGACTTGAGATCTGCTACACTCACCAATCTCAGAGGTTCCCATTTTCTTGAACGGAAAATGACTTTCATTGAAGGTAACATCTCTGCTTAAGACAATCTTCTTATGATTTTCTTCCAAACACCACAGTTTGTATCCTTTGACTCCTTCCGGGTACCCAAGAAAAATACACTTCAGTGCTCTAGGTGCAAGTTTATCCTGCTTCACATGTGCATAAGCAGCACATCCGAAAATTCTGAGCTTTGAGTAATCCACATCATGATCACTCCACATCTGCATAGGTGTCTTGAATTCAATGGCAGAAGACGGACATCTATTGATCAGATAACAGGCAGTTTGCAATGCCTCAGCCCAAAACTTCTTTGGCAAACCAGCATGGAACAACATACACCTCACTCTTTCCAGTATAGTTCTATTGTACCTCTCAGCCAATCCATTCTGTTGTGGATTTCCAGGAACTGTGTGATGCTTTGAAATACCTGCACACTTGCACAAATCCAAGAAAGTCTTGTCCAGAAACTCAAGCCCATTGTCAGTTCTAAGCCTCTTAATTTTCTTGTTAGTCTGATTCTCAACTAACAATTTCCAGGTCTTAAAAACATCAACAGCTTCATTCTTATGCTTCAGAAAATACACCCAACATCTCCTAGAGTAATCATCAATAAGAGTCATGAAGTACCTTCTACCTCCTATTGATTCAGTTCTAGAGGGTCCCCAAAGATCAGAGTGTATATATTCAAGTTTATCAGCAGTTCTATGTGTTCCTTTACTAAATCTAACCTTACTAGATTTACCCAACACACAGTTTTCACAAAACTTGATCCTACTGATAACTTCCTTCCCCAAACAGCCATGTTGTGCTAGTTTTATCAACCCCTGCTCTCCTACATGTCCCAATCTAAGATGCCATAACATGGTCTTATCTCTAGATTCCTCCGACAAGTAGCCTTCTCCAGGTATAAAAGTTTCACCACACAACACATACAAGCCATTTGTCCTAACACCCTTTAACATGATCAATGCACCTCTAACAACTTTCATAACACCCTTCTCTGCCTTAAATGAATAACCTAAAGCATCAAGAGTTCCCAAAGAAATCAAATTTCTTTTCAGTTCAGGAATGTACCTGACATGGGTGAGTAACCTTGTGCTCCCATCCTCCATCCTGATTCTCACAGATCCAATACCAAGCACTCTGCAGGCTTTGTTGTTTCCCAAAAGAACAGATCCACCATCCTCTTGCTTAAACACCTCAAACCAATGCCTATTTGGAGTCATGTGGAACGAGCAGCCACTGTCCAGGATCCACTTCACACTGGTATCCTTCTCTGCTGCAACAAGGACCTCAGCACTCTCATACCCATCTTCAGCAACAGAAACCTCTGCTTGAGCAGGTTTCCTTCCCTTGCTTCTTAACTTCTGGACAGTCTTTTCTGAAGTGTCCTTCCTTGTGACAATAGAAGCACTTATAGCCCTTCTGCCTGGCTTCCATCTTCTGACCACTAGGACTCTTACCTTTGTTGTGTTTCCTCAACTTCTTCTTGTCATGTTTGTCAACCTTCCTCTGCACAGTCAAGCCCTCCGCAACATCCCCTGCTGACTTGGCTTCAATCTGTTTAGATTTCAAAGCTGATAACACCTCCTCAAGACTCAAAGTTTCTCTGGAATACTTCATGGTTTCCACAAAGGTAGAGTATGAAGCCGGCAGTGAGTTCAATATCATGATGGCCTGATCTTCATCCTCGACTTTCACTCCGATATTCTCCAGATCTATCACTATCTTCGAGAACTCATCCAGATAATCATCCAAGGACTTCTCATCAGTCATCTTAAACCCAAACAGCCTTCCCTTCAAGTAAACCCTATTAGTCAATGTCTTGGTCATGTAGAGCTGTTCAAGCTTCAGCCAAACCCCTGCTGCAGTCTTCTCTTTGGAAACCTCCCTCAAAACCTTGTCCCCCAGATACAAGACCACTGTGCTGTAGGCCAGCTCCAGCAGCTCTTCCTTATCCTCCTTGGACATAGTCTCCGGAAGCTCCTTCTCACCTTGCAGCGCTTTGACAAGCTTCGTTGAACAAGGATGGCTCTCATCCTTTGCCTCCAAAGGGAAAAGTCTCCCTTCCATCAAACCTCTTCCATCTCAAAATCGTCGGAGTCATTCTGGTCGCCGTACGGGCTCTGATACCAATTGTAGAAGCCTACCCCCCAATCCACTCGAAGAAACACAGAACAACAATCTGCAACACACCTGAACAGACCTTTAAGCAGACCTGAAGCAGTACTCAGTTACACAAGAGTTTACCCTGGTTCCTAGCCACACTCTGGGTGGCTAGACTAGTCCAGCAAACAGGAGTTATTGATGTTTCAAAGGAGGAGGAACAACGAGAAACAACAGCAAACCCTAGCCGGAAACCACCAACTACCGCTCACTTCTCTCTCTACTACAGACCACTGCTGAGACACTCCACAGGACAGCAACGCACACCACAGAGACTCACTCAACAGACACTCTCACCCCAGCTACAGGCCTGCCGGACACCTTTATAACCCCTGCTGCAGACACACAGAATATGAGGTGCACCTCTGCTGCAGCAGGTGTCAGACTGACGCAGCACACAACAGACTGTGAGCTTTGTCTTGAACTTTACCTATTTGTAACATGACCCCAGACTACTATGTAATGACACTACATAACCTGAGACTCAAATACAAATAAATTCAAACTCTTGTAGCTAACTTGGTCATCAAGCAATCTTCAAATGATCTTCTTCCACCAGATCAAGTAGGCATCCAGATTACAATTACAATACGTGCAAATGAAGCATAACCGAAGGGAAACAGTCAAAGACAAATCTACATCGAGAAAGTCTTATCAAAGACAGTTGAAGAGCAGGCCATGATCGGCGCAATCCCAAACGAACTCACTAAAGTCCAACCACCGTCCGGACTCGAGAGAATCACACAGCGGCCCAAAAAGCAGACCGAGAGGGCAAAACAAAACCAGGAAAGACAGGAAGCCAAGAGCAAGGGCTGGCCCAACAGGCCCAAGCAGCAAACCCAGCCAACAGGCCCAAGCAGCAAGCCCAGCCACAATCACCACACCAAACCCTAGCGCCTCCGCGAGCCGCCTCCTCCACCCGCAGCCCAGCCGCGAGCCACCTTCGCAGCCCCCAGCCCGTTGCACAGCAGAGAGCAACCTCGCCGTCGACCAACCCAGCCATCCGCATCAGCCGCATCTCCAGATCGGCCGCCATCCGCATCAGCCACATCTCCAGCCATCCGCATCAGCCGCCATCCGCATCAGCCACATCCGCATCAGCCGCATCATCGGATCAGCCGCCGTCAACCAACCCAGCCGTCAACAACCAAATCCATCCGCGAAGCCTCAGACGCTTCAGCCCCGAGCCCCGGCTCTCGCATTCCGCAGATCCAGCCGTCCCCGACTCCAGTCCACCCTCCCGTCTCCGTCCGACGCTCAGATCCGATCGACGCACATCTCCGCAGTCCCATCCGAAAGCTCGTCCACCACCAGGCCGAAAATCGCGCGAAGGCTTGGATTGACGACCAAGCCCTTCCTCCCCGCAAAAGGCGACATCCAACCCGTGACCAAGCAAACAGATCCACGGCAGACCGTCCTCGAACCATCACATGACAATCCCCGAAACGGGGCAGAAAACAAGCACATGGCTTGAGGAAAAGCTAGCACTCGGCTAGAGGAAAGCAAGGGCAAAGAAGCACCATTATTGAAAGGGAAAGACATAACAGGAAAGGGAAACCGAAAGAAAAGCTAACGGAAGCAGAAAAGGAAACGGGGGCGGAGGAGGAACAACCACCTCCGAAGAGGCCGTTCTCCCCAGCCCAAATCTGAAACACGTACGGAAAACCCTTTTAGAGAGAGGTTAGAGAGAGGAGACCCTAAATCAAGTAGAATTTGAAATAGGCAATTTTTATTGCAATTGGATTTTTGAATGCAAGAAATACTAGTTTTGGATAATCCGAATCAGACAAAATAGGCAGAACACAAAATCTGAATCTTTGTAGACAAAAAATCCAGACATCATTTGACAGGAACGTAACCTGAATCTCAACTGATAGGCCCAAATCACAACTGGATTCCATCACCCAAACTTGCAAATAAATAAACGTTTCCCATGCAAAGCCCAAAAC
Organism: Sedum album; assembly: GCA_006409495.1. Taxonomy (NCBI): domain Eukaryota; kingdom Viridiplantae; phylum Streptophyta; class Magnoliopsida; order Saxifragales; family Crassulaceae; genus Sedum; species Sedum album. The sequence goes on along the minus strand of QZGG01000069.1, from coordinate 165,576 downwards.
TAATCACTAATCGCCCGGGTCAAAATCGGTGGCCCGATATAGCATACTACCAATCATATAAAGCCACGTGTACAAAGCCTAGGCTTGCCAGAATCTTGGCAAGTAATTAAATCCAGAATCGAACAACGGCTACTCGCTCATCTATAAATAAGCCCTAAGAGCACTGTATCTTTCAGTCCGACCCGAATCCATATCTTCTTTCTTCCATAGCCTTCTCTAACCCGACCCGAATCTGATCATACCCGATTCATTGCTCTGCTTCAACCATGGTGAAAATCGACGCCCTCCGTCGTGTCCTCCTCCCCTGTCTAACCCCACAAACCACCACCAAATCCAATTCCACCTTCACCCCAGTTCCAACCAAGAAACGCCTTTCCACCTCCCTACGTGACGACATCCCAGTCGACAACCAAGATCAACAACAACACTCAGAACAAGAAGACGAAACAGAGCAAGTCGTCAGCATCGCGTCATCACGTCCATCCAAAACAATGGTCATCGGAACAATCTTCGGACGTCGTAAAGGCCACGTCTGGTTCTGCATCCAACACGATCGACATTCCACCAAACCCACAATCCTCCTCGAACTCTCCATCCCCATAACCCAACTCGTCAAAGAAATGCAATGCGGATTAGTCCGCGTCGCGCTAGAATCGACAAGAACAGAGCTCAATTCATGTCATTTACATTACATTCCAGAATGGGTTCTGTTTTTGAATGGTAAGAAAGTTGGGTTTGCGGTGAGGAGAAAAGCAAGTGGTGAAATCAGAGACATGTTGAAAAAGATGGAGAACACGACGATCGGAGCTGGTGTGATTCCGGTAGCGAATGGAGATGGTGAAGATGGGAATATGTACATGAGGGCTAATTATGAGTGTGTTGTTGGAAGTTCGGATTCGGAGTCTTTTCATTTGATTAATCCTGATGGGTATCCGAATCAGGAGTTCAGCGTCTTCTTGCTCCGATCAACATAGCCGGAAGGGTATTTTGGTCATTTGAGCCAGTTTCTTGATATTATTTCCTTTGTAAATTATTTTCTGATAATAGTTGGGGGAAATATTGGGGTCTGATTTTGGTGCTTTTCAGGATGCTTTGTTCTTGTTTGAGGGTTAGAGAAGATTGAATCAGTTAAGTGAGATTTGGTGGAGTGGATTAGCTCTTAGGTTTGTTCTATGAAAGAAAACAGTGTAGGATTTCATTCATTGAATAATTGTAAGTTTCATATTCAAAGAAATCAGTTTTAAAGTGCTTTTAATAATGAATGAATGTAGATGCCATGATAACAAACAGCAGAAGCAGCATCTCTGTTACTGTACTTTATTGTTCTTCATTCAAGATGTTGTCATTTCATTCATTACCAATTATGAGAGTGTTAAGGTAATCTGCTTTGCTTTTGGATTCATACTTATGATTATGCTTGTCTGTTTATGTTATAAAATCATCTTAAAAAATGAAGTGTGAATATGATTGATTACATTGGATAGGGGGAACAGAAGCAGCTAAGCTAAGCTTGCTTGTTTGAAAAAGTGGAATGGAATTATCAACTTCAACATCATAGCAGTGTAGAGTTTGCTGTTAGTATATATGTTTAGTGAGTAGAGCATTGGCTGTAAAGTGTCTTTGTTAAAAAGTATAGAGAAGAGAGGAGGGCCGGGTATGTACGTCATTATTAGGCCATGCATGCAAAAAGAGACCTAAAAGCCTCTGTTGCGCAGTAACAAGAGAATGAGTTTGACTGGACTTGTAGTTTTACACTTTTACTTGGGAATTTGACTGCTTTTTTATTCTTGTCATCCAGCCTTTCTGTCAAAACCTGGCTATCTCACAGCAGGCAAGAACATCTTTTGTGCCATTGTTTTGAGAATTTAACACCCCTATACTCTCTTCAAATACTCCCATGGAGAACAAAAGAGTATAATAAAAGGAAAAATTTACGTCGTTTTAATGTGTTTTACTATCCAATATTGTCTTTTGTCTACTATAATTGTTATATGACGTTATTTTTATCGACGTTAGTATTGTTCGTAACATTGAATCTCAATCCGATCTTTCGAGTTCAAGGGTGTAGTTACTTTATATTTGTTTTTGGAAACTGTCATAGCAATTATATGTGTATGCTGCTGTCATTGCCAACTTTATTGACTAACTTCTTTTTCAAATATAGTGTAGTGTAGAGAAAGCAGTGCTAGCTCATTCTATTCGAGGAGCATAACTATATGCTCTTTTGCGCAGTTATTCATACAAGAATCTTCGACACTCTTACATCATGTCTCGATACTCTTTTGCATTGGGACATTGATACCAAGTGAACTGTTGAATCATTAACCTACCTGGCGTGTTGCCTGGATCATGGATGAGTCAAACTGCAATCTTAGCAATGGACAAAGGCGTTGCTAAAGGACTAAAATCGTAGCTAAAGGCTCTCGTTACAAAGACGAAGTGAAACGACGTCGCACTGGAACTCGCGTTCGGCTAAAGTGTAAAAGGTGACGACGGATCTGTTTGGATTAATTTTAGGGCTCAATTCTGCGGATCATCAATTCGCTCGGATTTCTGGAGATTTAGGGTTCGATTCTGCGGAATTTTTTTGTAAAGGTAATTCCCGTGATTTTTTGCTGGTGGAACGACGACGAGGTGTGATCGAAAAGAAATTGAAAATCCATGATGTAGAATTCGGCTCGGTGAAGACGTCAAAAGTATTCTATATGTTTTGCTCGGATGATAATCAGTTATCAAGATGGACTAGTCAAGTTCTCAATTTTGTGATAACATTGCGGATATATGGATCAAATAAGGCAAACAAAGCAGCTAATTTGTTGCTGAAAACATTATATTTTTCGATCGTTCCATACAAAACTTTCTTGTGGATTTGCAATAAAGTGCTAAATTCCAGAGTAATGACAGTGAACAACGGATTCAATATCACTCGAGACATTTATGAACGAAGATTTTTCCTAAAGATACCTATGATTATATAGTCATCTTCAAGCCATGGATTTCCCTTCATCGCCTTTGGGAACACCAGCAGTAACCACGTCTGGTCGTACATTTTTGTAAGAATATCTCCTTGCCAGAATCACAAATACTACCAAATTCAAAGCATTCATCACTGCTAGTACCCAGTAAAAATTGTCCAACCTGCTGACATTTATATCCTTCCCAATCCATCCTCGTCCGCTACCTTTATCAGTTGCTTTATTCACTAATGTGATCATCAAGGAACTAAGAAAATTTCCTGCTCCAGTGACACTTAAATATAAGGCAATGCCTACGCTCCTCATCGAATCTGGTACTTGGTCGTAGAAATACTCCTGCAGCCCTACCAGAGTGAATCCATCTCCGAATCCGAGGATGAAAAATTGTGGAACTAGCCAGAACACACTCATGGAAAGTGAATTTTTAGCTGGATTTTTTTCGACAACGTGGAGTCTCTTTTTTTCGACTAATGCTGCCACTACCATTGATAAAATTACGAAGATCATACCGAAGCCAATTCTTTGTAAAATTGTTATGCCCCTTTCGTTTCCGGTGGTTCTTCTCAAAAATGGCACGATTATTTTGTCGTATAATGAGACTGATATGATCATGCCAAATGCTGATATAGCATATATTGAAGCTGAGGGGAGTTTGAAACTGCTAGTGATATTCCGATCCATGGCAACTCCTTGCTTGATGAAGAATGTGGTACTTTGAGCTACCACAACTCCAAAAGGTAAAGTTGCAAGCCAAATCGGTATAATGTGGATAAGAAGCTTCAGCTCTTCGACTTGTGTGACGGTAGAAAGCCTCCAACCACTTTGTTGTGTGACCTCATCCGGGTGCTCAATGATGGCAGCTTTGTCAAAAAACCTGAAACAAAAAAGATTTGTTGAGGTTAATACTCAACTGACCAATTAAAGTTCTCATTTGACAAGTTCAAGAGAACATAACATACCTAAGTTTGTTGGTACTGCAAAGAAGTCTGCTTTGCGCATTCCGCTCCAAGTCCTTCACTTCATACAATTCAGAGGCGCTAGGAGGAAGGTTAAGCTTCCTTTTCCTGAAAGCTGCGGCGATAACTTGAAATATTGGCGTAAAAGGACTTCCACCAGGTGCCATATAGCGATAAAATTTCCTTCCTGACACAAATATGACAATGGTGCAGACCATAACAGCACCTGATATTATACAAGATGCACCCCACCCTGCATTGTCCTGGACATAGACAAGTAGTGTAACACCAAGTATTAAACCAGCACACAGACCAGAATTCCACCAGTTGAAAAAGACATTTTCTGCTTTCGTTCCTCAGTATGACCTTCATCAAATTGGTCTGCTCCAAAGCTTTCTAATGCTGGTTTATGCCCTCCTGTTCCAACAGAAATCATGTATAGTCCAATGAAGAAAACAATCTCATGAATCTTTCTGCATTCGCTGCATGAATCCGTTCCATCAGCACAGGGCTTCAAAGCCGGTATATATCTAGATGCTGTTAACAACAACAAGCCCTGCAAATTTTATCAACCAGAAAAAGTTACACAAGACCACACCTCAGGTAACTTTACAAGTATATATGGTACCTACCAGAACGTATATAGACGATGAAATGAGAACAGTGGAATAGCGGCCAAGGTATGCATCAGCTACATATGCACCAAAGAGTGGCATAAACGTGGTGACTCCACTCCAGTAGTTGACTTGTTTTGCAGCTGTTTTAAGGTCCATGTGTATGACATTACTCAGGTACAATATCAAGCTTGTTGTCAATCCGTAGTAACTTAACCTTTCTGCAAATTCAATTGCTGTTCGAATCAAAAAAGTAAAAAATGTAAATAATTTCTTGTTTTACAATTACAAAAAAAATCAAACAAATTAAATTCTTGTCATTTAGTAGAAATTAATCACTTTTTGTCAAATTGTCAGTTTTTCATTTATAGTAAAAATTTAAGGATTATTCTTCATACAGATTACAGAGCATTTGTACACTAATATAATCTAGAAAGTCAATTATTCCATGCTATATATTCCCTATGCTAAATTAAAGTGGTCTTTTATGATTCTTCCATTTAGAAAAATGAATTTTTGCATTAAATAATCAGAATTTTCAGATAAATTTAATCTAAGAACAAATACTTATTCCTAATGAATTCTACTTTAATAAAGATATTGATGACAATTTAGAATTAAACAAACACCAAATCTTGACCAATAAATCCTTGTACAGTCTGTCAGTTTCATCAAAATCAGATATATGTTATCCAATATCATGAAAATAAGTATATCAGTAAATGCTCATTCATGAATTCAAGATCAGTAAACTGAAAAAATTCAAGGAAAAAGTAAAAAAAAGGGTCTGATGATCTATAGTTTTTTCGGGACACCGATTAAATCGGAAGAATACAAAGAAGAATGATCCATGGTTTTAGTGAGCAAGAAAATGAGCACTGCCACTTATAATTATTCGACGGAACACGAAATCAAGAGAATTCTCAATGAAACAAGAATATGTGAAAACCAGTTTTTGTACTTACAGATGATGAAAAGAGATGCTTTCCATAATCCGGTCTTAGCTCGAAGCGGAACTGTTCCTTTATAATCAACTGAAGTATCACATACATATCTCTCTTCATCCATTTCAGACTTAGTTTCATCTCTTCCCTTCCTTTCTAACGCCATTTTCACTCTTGTGACAAAACACAGAGGATACAGACACAGAGACTGATGCACTCGTATTGCTGTTTTTATAAACTGTGGCGTTTAAAGCCTGTCTATTTATAGGATATGTTTTTAATTACAAAATTGGTTCTTTAATTTTGAAAAATATTCTATCCATCTCTTTAATGCATTTAATATTTTTTTTAATATTGTAACAATATACTTTTGTGAGTTTGTAGAATTTATTTAAAACTGGAAAACATTTTGCACATGATATAGAATCACATGAATGTCTACTAAGTTTTGTTGTTATAACATATTGAGTGATGATCCGATGAACGTAGACATTTTTGTTGCAGGATTAACTCCATTAAACATGACTAAAAATATAGAGCTATGATTATTAGCTTCCTATGATTGTCGATGAGTTTTTATCTTAGAATAGATAAGACTGTAACTAAATAAATTATGAAAAAGAGAAAAAAATAGCATTTGTGACCTTTTTACATTTTAATTTTCAAGACATAATACAAAACAAGCAACATTATCATGTCTTTTTTTTGAAAAAATACATTGCATGATTATTGATTGGTTGGTTTGGTCGACTGGATTTATCAAAATCTGATAATTACAAAATTCATGAATTGGTATCTATTTGGGACAATTTACTAAAGAGTAGCCAAACTGGGATAGTTCACAGTGCAATGTGTATTGTATTTCAATAGCAAAAGGAAAGTTTTTGGTGAATGGTCTATTTCAATTCTATCTTGATGGAATGCTTATAAAAATGTAGCCGTGCTCTTACTAAGAGTCTTAGGTTTAAGTTTATCAGTGTATTGTTCTAGTAAAGTGACAATTTGAGTTTAGGAATAATCAAACCATCTTTGATACATTAATTACAAACATTTTAAAGAGTGATGCTTGGCGTATTGTGATTCGTCGCATATCGAGCTATCAAATTACGTCATCCGTCCAAAAAAAGTAAGATGAATGAAACGTATCCGAGTATTTTGATAATTTCATGGATTTACTAAAGTATCTATAAACAAAATATAAGAATATGTTAGTTATTCTGATCGTTTGATATGCACTACTGCGACGATGCATTACTCATTTTCCTTTAATAAATGCCTAGTTTTGAATGCATCCAACATGACTTTATAAAACACTACGCCAAAAATATATTTTCGCGACAGGCCCAAACGAGTCGCTAATGATCTAAGTTAGTCGCTTATGGACTTTTCTGACTGACTGTTAGTCGCATATAGTAAGTCGCCAAACCCCTGTCGCCAGAGATGTTAGGTGACTAATTCTATAGTGGTAAGTCGCGTAAAAATATAAACTCATGCGACTAAATTTGTCACCTAGTCGCCTACCATTTGAGTATGATATGAGAATAACTTTTAGTGACATTTTCATAATTTGTCACATATGACTTCTAATAATTTTTTAGGAAATCAGATTGTTGTGTACATATAATGATCATCTACATTGAAATTTAATAACACATTGAAAGAGAACCTATAATTCAACAGTCACCAAATTTATAATGAGTTTACATCTGCTGCCTACTAAAGTCACCAAATTTCCCAGCCACAACAAGTTCAGCCATCACAAGGCTGCCAAAATACAACAATCATGAAACAAAATAACTATCAAATGGCCGGTGAAGCTCTTGTTAGCTTCCTTTAGAACTGAACATTCTGTTAGCCTCTTTTGGCGCTCCTTCAAGTGTACTAGGAAACCTCCTCCGAAGCACGTCATAACTCTACCATCAAAAGGAGTTTTCTGCTTTCTTTTCTCAGCTTGAGTACCTCCTGCTTGCTATCCTTGGTCTACAGTATAAGAATATCAAACTAGCTTCCAACTAAAATTCAGATTTCACCCGATTCAAACAAAATCAATCTCCAAGTTCGGCTTACCTTTTCCTTCAAACGGTGGGCTTCCATTTCACTTGTGGGAAACTCCTTTACACATGGGAGGTCTTCAAGGGATAAACTGCTAAGCTCTAATCATGGATTGGTACTCAATACTCGAATGAAGCATGAGTAATGCTTTACACAAATAATTTGGACTACATCAAAAATGGAAGTTACAAATGTAACTTTGGTTATCTCTCTTGAGACACAGTAAGTAAGCATGTTTTGGAGGGCAAATGGTTTCCCTCGGACATGTAGTGAAATTTTAGGTCCTTGAAAATTTTCAAATTCCGCTTAAAATTTTCGAATCCCGCCTAAAATTTAGATATCTTATGCGACTAACTTACTCAATATTAGTCGCAAAAAGTAAACAATTTTCTAACAATATAGATTGCAATTTTGTAATCTCCATGATACATAAAAACTTATACACGTCACTAGGATTATGTTGCTCAATGTAAGATTCGATAAAGGTTCATCTTGAAGCTGCTCATCTTTTTCACAATGTTCTATGAATTCTCTTCATATAGTCCTATCTACCAAATCAAATTTATAGCCCCAACATATATATGCTCAATTTAAAATTCAACAAGTAGAATATGTTGTTTAAAGGGAGTTAGATATGTCGTTAGGGAGATTAATAAAAGTTTATAAAGTGTTCACTAGTTGTGTTCTCATCTAAATCAACTTCAACCATTTGTATAAACTTGTACAACTCGCTGTCAATGTTACTTTCAGACCAAAAGCGACAAACTTAACGCACTCGAAAATTTTAGTCACAAAACCGACCTTTTCTAACACATTTCGTGTTGTCGCATTAAGTTTAGTCGCTTGTAACTTCATAGGCGACCAATTTACTTGTGTCGCAAAAGGTTAGTCACAAAAGGTATTAACGGCGACAAACAAATATTACGTGTCACATAAGTTAGCGCTAGCGACTAAATTTTATGCGACTTCGTCAAAATTTGTCGCTTTTCTATCATTCTGGCGTAGTGAAACTGATGTGAAAACGGTGATGCAGATCATCTTTAGGTTTGCTACCCTAAAAATACAATCCATTCGATACGCTCTTTCGTGCGTCTGACTTTGTCTTCGCGAAATGTCCATCAAATAAACTCGGTCAACGGTATGCATGCCATGCCCTTTGTTTTATTTCTCTAATTAATTAATTAATTAATATTTTTATTCAACTATTTTCACTTCTGTCATCATCATTACATCATATTACAAACTTCATACGTAAGCTTAAGGCCTTTATTATTTTATTCAATTTCATACAATTTTTATGCTCCGTTTGGTTGCATGGAAAAATGAGTGGAAAAGAAAATTTGATGGAAAATTTAAAGAAAAATATTTGGATATGTTTGGTTGAATTATGAAAAATGAAAAAATAACAAAGAAAATAATATAAACTTTTCCTCTCAATTTTCCTATTGAAAATTATTTTCCTTAAAAATTTCCTTTAAATTTTCTTTCCATTACATTTTCTCGCATCCAAACGGAGGGTTAGTAGTTTAAGATTATGATTTATGAATGACATTTCTATCAAAAAAAGATTATGAATGACATAATTTATATCTTGAATTGTATGATAGAATTTGAACTCTTTAGATTTAATGATCAGTTGGATATAAAGATGATTGGATTTGATGATTATTTGTTATTTATTTTAATTTATTAATTAACAAAAAGTAATCTTCATCCAAAAATAAATAAATAAATAAATAAAATGCGCCTTAACGCTGACTTCACTTTTGATAAGTTTCCACCACTACCCTAACGCGTCATCTACGCTTCTATTCATCTCACCACCCACACTTGCACAAACTCATTCAAACCCAAATTCTTCACATTATTAATCACAACCATACCAAAGCCAAGTCAAACCGTTGACCGTTGAAACATGCACTGCTCTGCCTATTTATACACAACTAAACCTCACTCATTTCAACATCAAAATTCAATACACATTCCTTCTTTTCATTCCTCACCCATTTCACAAAATGGCTTCACAAAGTCACCGTTGGTGCCTACTTTTGGCGACTCTGATCGCGCTTTTCTTAGCTCGATCAGCTGAGGCGCAAAACTGCGGCTGCTCGGCTGATATGTGCTGTAGTAGATTCGGGTTTTGCGGACTAGGTGATGAGTATTGTGGTACAGGATGCCAAAGTGGTCCTTGTACTACTGCCACAACAAATGATGTTGTGGTTGGTGATATTGTAACAGATGCTTTTTTCAATGGAATTATTAACCAAGCTGCTGATAGTTGTGTCGGAAAAGGGTTTTACTCAAGGGCCGTGTTCCTCGATGCTCTAAACTCGTATCCTGCGTTCGGGAGAGTTGGTACCGTCGATGACTCTAAGCGCGAGATTGCTGCATTCTTTGCTCATGTCACTCATGAAACAGGACGTAAGTTCGTTTAAAACTTTGTTCTTTTTCTTAACGTTGTTATCCTCCAAATGTAACATTAAGGTTTATGCATGAAAATCTTGTGTTGCAGATTTTTGCTACATTGAAGAAATTAATGGTGCAGCAGGGGACTACTGCGACGAGAATAACACGCAATACCCATGCAATCCTAACAAGGCGTACTTCGGACGAGGACCGATCCAACTCTCATGGAACTTCAATTACGGACCAGCAGGAGAGAGCATAGGTTTTGATGGTTTAGGTGCACCTGAAACGGTTGCTACTGATCCACTTATATCATTCAGGACTGCATTGTGGTTTTGGATGAACCATTGTCACACTCCTATCACTACTGGTCAAGGCTTTGGTGCAACTATTAGGGCTGTTAATGGAGCTTTGGAGTGCAATGGTGGCAACCCTGGCACGGTTCAGACTCGGGTTCGATACTTTACACAGTACTGTGAACAGCTTGGTGTCTCCACTGGTGACAATCTCACTTGCTAAAAATGTTCCTTATACATAAATACATATACTGAATAAGAGATGGAATGTGGTTCAATTTCAATGTATGCATACTAAGTAAAACGACTCTGGTAAGATTTACAACTCTTCTGTGGGAATACACATACTAGAAAACATCATAGGATGCACATTCTGCCATAAAATGAGCATTGAAAGTAAATACCAAATATTTCCTGGTTTAATCAGCTGAAAATGGGTTCTTACCCACCAATGGAAGCTAAAATGAAATTGTGCAAATGGTTGTTGAGAACTGACAAGGGGATATGATACAATCAGAAGTGGTCGCGATCAAACTTCATACTACCAATCCTTCGATCTTCAAGCCATTTCATTATGATATTTCTAACGAAGTCTTTGAATCGAGCCACATTCACTACACAAAGCAAAGACTTTAACATGTCAAGAATTTATCAAAAGACAACATAAGGCTAGCCTACAAACTATTGGCTTACCATTACTCATAATTGTTGTAATAATACTTCAATAAGCGACATGCTTTAAGTATGAGACTCTTCATGGTTGCATTATAAAATATAATTGTAACAGGAGCAAGTTAGCTTACTTGATTAGGGAATGCAACTTTGAAGGGTAGGGTCATCTTGAGCTAAATTTCAAAGTCTCCGCAAGTACTGGTTTGTAGAGTAGGTATGTGTGACATAAGAGTTATCTTTTTAACCAAAGCTTTGTTGTCATCAGGGTTTGGAGTGCGAGCTGAAGTTTTGTTTGATGGAGTAATTCGGCCAACCGAGCAAATCTTTGAGACAAATGAATCTATCTTCTGATCTGATTGTCTAGCCAGGTCATCTGTAGAGAGTACATCATCGATGCGGCCAATGATATTGAAGGCTAAGCTCTCCAATACTCTTGAGTAACTCTCCAAGATAGACTTTCCAATATCCTGTGCAATACAAATATATTCGAACATCGTTGTACTATGTAACAGGAAAGTGAACCTAAGTAATAAGTAATCATAGATCATGAGCGAGTCTGAAGTGTACCCTGTTATGCTGAATTTTGATTGTATCCAGTAGTCTGAGGGAGACCAGGAAATCGCTGTTTCAGGCTAAGCAAGAGGCTTTCCGCTCTACCCGCAAGTAAATCCATTTTTGGTCCATCAATCGCAAAGTCTTTAACCAATTCCCAAGAATGTTTTGAGTTATGACTCATTTTTCTCGTGTCTCTCACATGTGTTCTTTTACGGAAGACAAAAATGGCAGCTTCCACTTGATTGGCTATTTCCAGTGCTTGATGATCCGACTTTATTCCAAGGGCAGCCACCAGACGTTCAGCTGAAAATCTCTGAGATGCCAAGTATCGGTACATTTTTTCTCCCAAACAATCCCTAGCATGCTAAGAGCAAATATTTTCAAATAAAAACCAGCAACAGAGTGAGCCTGTTGAGTAAAGAATACATAAAAACTATACCTTTGGGAGACCATCGTAGAAAAATTCAGGAACTTCCATGTCAGCTAAAGTCATATTGTTAATTGCAGTAACTGCTTTCAAGATTTGCTTTCCACAGTCGCGCTTATTTTCCAACATCTTCCTTGTATCTTTGCTGAGACCACAGGAGGGCACCTGTGGTACAGGCAACCACCATTTTTCTTCCAGACCTTGTAAGCTTTTGCTGGACAACGATACTACGTCATCATCCACTTCTGGGTTTGAAAGTCCTTTATCAACATACCAGAACTCGGTGTCAGTGAAACAGTCCAGTATTTCCTGTCGAAAGAAAAAGATAAACCATTTGAAGATGGTGGGATCAACAAGCCAGGTTATCATATAATCAGAATTTTACCAGCAGCATGCTATCTAATTTGCGAGTGCAGGAAGATTGGCTGCAAGATCACTCCTTGGACCGGTTGACATGATCTAGCAAAGGTACAAGATGTTAATTCCCATAAATGAACTCCGCAACGTGTCATATCTTGGCAGGGGCACAAATTTTCCTGATTTATACAGCTATATCTACTTATTAAGGGTAAACAATTAAAATTATGAATTACCATTGGCTTAACCTATTTTTTACCTCAACTTTGGACCCATCAGGATATATATGCCAAGAAGGACTTAACACAACAATGTAATCAGTGACACATAGAAGACAATCCATCTCTCTCTTCCACATAGATTTCTTTATCTGCGACAAAGGCTCCAATCTCCGTAGTTCTCCAAATACGCTAGCTGCAAATAGTGAACCAATCATCACACCATACTGAGGACTAATGCGCCATATACATTTCAATTAAGGAGATAACTTTACCACATAAATTGGTTATAGCATTGGATAACGCTAAAGCTGTTTGGACACCATTTCCTGAACCCGACATATCTTCTCCAAGCAGCAATTTAGAAAGCCTTTCCTTCACCATTGCAATCTCAGCCAAGTCACTCTCTAAAAATAAAACAATCAATTAACAATTACACGCATACTATAAAATTCGTGCAAGCAAAGAATGCGAGCCAGACAAGATCAATTACCTGAGATTGGCTTCCGCCATTTCTCTTTAATCTTCAATGGGATACCCTCGCTTTCCCCGTCAGAGTTGGGACTAAAATATTTAGCTGATTGAGGTTTATTATTAGCATGCCAAACGAAGGGTCGGGAAGCCAAAGAAGAAAATCTATCATTGGATTCATCTTCACTTATTGTACTACTTTCATGTGTATGAAGCTCCAAAGTTCCTTCTTCAACTGAACCACTACCCTCCTTCACAACATCCACATTAACTTGATTCTTTACAACCAAGCCCTCCATTCAAACCTTCATCAGTCAAATCATTCAACATATACCTGTAAATCTACAGCAAAATAATCTCGACCCAGATGAGGAATAAGCATAAACAGTCGGAAAGTTAAAAACTTTACCAAAACAAAGAACGACGAAGCCGTTAACGGCGATGGGTATGAATGCGATTCGGACTGATAAGTGACAGCCCGGATTCTTGGGATCTTTAGGTATCAAAAACAAAACTGCTTAATGCCAAAATCAACAACAATTATAAACAAAAAGATGCAGAATATACCAAGGATCGGTAGAAGAATGCCAACCGGAGATGACGATGATTGTAATTTAGGATCACTGTTACCTTAATCTATTTGGAACAAAATCGAGTCTAGATGGGCACCTTGTCTTTTCCCTTTTATTTATTTTCAGGGAAATAAGAAGAGCAATTCTAACATATCTTATTTTATTGATCTAAATAAAATTTCTCTGTTCCAATTTGTGTCTGATAAAAACACAAATCAGATTGCAAAAATATACAACAAGATAAGAAGAGGAAATGAGAGACACTTAAGAAAGAATACCCTAAGATATTCTCTCTTAAAATTTCAGATGTGTATTTGTTCACTCTTATAATCAAAATGTATCCATCTATTCATCTAGAACTAATCCATCAATCTGAATAACTCAAAAATAACCAGTCATTTTCTACATGTGTCTTGGTGCGATAGAATGTGTTTCCCTACTTTCGATGTTGTTAATTGTATTAAATAAAACAAAATTAAAAGTATCAAATGCATATAAGTTTGTGCATATTAACTTCATAAAATATTTAAACTTCTCAAAGTAATTTAATTTTTTCCCTTCATTTTATGTGGGGTGTATAAATTGAAAATTTTCTAATATTTTTGGTGAGCATTATTCTCTAAAAGAAATAGACACCTTTTACGACACAGATAAAACCTTACAAATTTGTAGGTCGACATGTTCGTTGTTCTCCCGAGCATGAGTGTTTCGATCGTAATGAATCAGTACCGGAGGCCCGGCCCAGTTGAGAGTGGCTGCATTATTCAGTACTTGAGGCCCAAAACTCCATTCAACTTTCTCCATCTGCTCTGTTTCACTTTCATTACATAGTACATACAATCTCATTAGCTGTGGAATGCTGCTTTGAACTAAAAGTTATTCAAACTCATCTTGCTCACATCTTCTATCAGCTTCTTCAGATTGCCAACAGAAGATCCACCAGGCTCCACACTCTGCCGAGATAATTTACTCAAGTCATCTGCTCGAGCCATCATTTCCTCCCTCTCATGATCACTGCCTTCCATCAACCTTCTTACAGCATTCTCCATTGTTGTATGATCACTTAAGTCTTTAATATCAATCCCAACCTTCCACACTTTTTCTACGCATCTACTGTTTACCTGCTGATCAGAGAGCCCTGGCCATCCTATCATGCGTACTCCAGCAGAAATACTCTCTAATGTTGAATTCCATCCGCAATGTGTTAGAAATCCTCCAACAGCTGAATGGGATAACACTTCTTCCTGTGGAACCCATTCTGCTATAAGCCCTCTCTCACTAGTGCCTTGTAAAAGTTCTGCTGAAATGTTACTCGAATCAGACTCGTCTAGAATAGAACCTGACCTAGTATTCTAGTAACCCACAAAAACGGCTTCCTGCTGTTCACTACTCCATGCCACAACTCCAATTTTTGCACAAGAGTCAGTGAGAAAAAGCTTCCAAAGCTGATGTATAATACAGAGTGTGGCTGTTGAAGATCTAGCCATGCCATGCAACTCCTGTCCTTTTTCCTTAAAGTACCATCTGACAAAACTGAGTCCAAAGTTGGAATAATTTCCCGTGATAAAGACTGAATTGGACCGATAGCGTAGACTTTCGGGAAGATAGAGCCAAGCCGTGAGATAGAATCATGTTCAAGTTCATCAAAAGTGTTGAGAATTAGAGCTGAGGCTTTGCTCATGGCACTTGTTTGGTCCAAGTAGAACTTAAGCATTTCACATTCATTATTGTTCCTTTGTCTGCAGAAACTTGGCAAGTCTCGTAGTCGAATTTTGTCCTCCAAACCTGGTATACATGTAACACTACAATCCAACTCCCCTGCAATACATCAAACATTACCTTGTGCAAAACTCCAAAAGTCAATAATTTGCACATTAGAGAATGCAAATTAGGCCAGTGACAATAACATGGTAGTTGCCATCGTTAATAACAAAGTTGGTGGCCAACTAGTTTGGCAACTAATGTTATTGATTTGGCAATACTCTGTGAGTTTAGGTTATTTTATTGTTCAGTTTTTGGAATACAGTGCATACCAGGGCAGTCTAGTACTCTAGTTTGTCTCTTCTTACCAAAAATGTTGAAGATAACTATGTATTTACCTTGTTGGAAAGGCATAAGATGTTGGTCAATGAGCTTCTGAAGATGAAAATAAACCCAAGTGCAAGTAGCACTGTAAGTCCTGAAAGTTATAGCTGGAATACCAAACTCAGCAGCCATTTCAATTGCAAAAGACATGATTCCATCTGCTATGATGCATGTCGGTGGAAATGACTCCCCTTCATTTTCAAAAAGAGATGCAAGAAGATCACGAAACAGTGGTGGAGTTACCTTTGTTGTGATATCAAATACCTTGGCGAGGACAGACTCAATACTGCCTTCAGTAATTGTTTTGGGAAGCTGTAGGAAATGGACTTGAACTGGAATGATGGGAAAGTGGAACAGAAGGAGGTCATGTCTATTTGTTTGACAAGAGAATCGAGGACTGCCACTGATGTAACGAAGGTGATGTGAATGCCAGCGTTTGAGAGGAGCATGGCGAGGTTCAGCATAGGCTTGACATGGCCCTGAGCAGGGAAGGGAAGGATTACTACATGAGGATTTTGAGGTGTCTTCATTAGGAGCAGGATAGACTTTAGCTAGCAGCTCACAGATGTCTATGTGCCTTTCAGCTTCTCCTAGCCACTGAATCACTTGTATTGTATATAATGCTAAGAGTCATGTGGATGGAAACAAATGTGTTGCCAGAAAGTGTCAATGTAAAACAGAAGAGTTAGAGTTGCGCTGCAACTTTATAAACGCCATCGTAATTTTTTTTTTTTTTTTTTTTTGATTAAAAGAGTACTAACACTCGGCAGTACATAAGAGGACTTAATTCCAATCGGTAAACGAAAGGAGACCTCGAACACAAAATAAAATTAAACTAAGCATAGGGTGGACGAGATACTTTGCCTCAGTACTGAAAAATAGTCGAACAAATAGGCTAAATCTGAACGTACGCCCATGAAGACTGTTGTCCGAGACAGCAATAATAATAATTTTGATGACGACGTTAAAGCTCCAAACAGATAGTCTCGAATGGAAAACAGACATGAACTAAAATTTATTGGCTCGAGCGAAAGGAAGCTGCGACCGTTGAACCAAGCATTGGAGTATTGAAAGTCAAGGCCCATTATCGATAATACCCAGGATGTAAATTAGGCCCAGCTTTTAAATGGCATAAACGGTGACTGACGTCAAAGTACTGAAGAGCTCGAAGCCCAATAAGGAAAGCCCATATACACGGGCAACAAACAGCGGAACGTGGATGTGGAAGTACACACGCGGCAGCTCAGCAGGAAGGAAACGTGGCAGACCAGCAGGATGTAAGCGTGGCAACACGTGGCGCAAGGAGTGGGCCGCGGAAAGAACCTGCTACCGCTGAGTGACCCACCTCCACCGACAGGCAAGCAGCAGACCAGGAAAGGAGGCGCCGCCAAGGGAAGCAAGTGACAACAGATCGAGGGAGACAAACATGCCATCACCTGCAACCGATGAAGAACGCCAACAACAAACACGATCGTCAGGAACGACCGAGAATTAAACCGCCGGACGTAGAGCAGCCGACGCAGAAACGGAACGCAGCAAGCCCAGCAAAGGGCCGCCGAAACGCACAGCAACAAGAAGCACCACCAGCCAGCAACCGAGCTGAAGCAGATCCCAGATCCCAACACCCGCAACAGCAGCTGAAGCCAACAGCGGAACGAAACAAAAGGACCAGCACAGACAGCCGCCAACAACCAAATGAAGGAGCTGACAGCAGTGAAAACAGAAGACATCAGGTGGCAACGACAGCGGTGAAACATCAAATCAGTGAACCAGCTGCCGCCGCCACCGGAGTGAGATCAACGGCCAACCTAAACAGACCACCCACTGCAGCCTCACACGACAGCCACTTGACCACTTACACCCGACCTGAAACAACCGGTCTGCCAGACGCAGAAGCGGAGAAGAGGACGGAGGAAGTAGGGACAGCCGAGGAAGGAATTTTAGTGAGAGGTCAGAGGTTTCCGTTATTGATAAACGCCATCGTAATTGATAATACGACATCGGTCTACAGTAAAAAGAAAATAATCATATGAAAATATGTTACAAAAACATTTTCCAAAGCTATGAACATTTTCCAAAAACACTTTCCGGTTTGGGTCGGGTTTTACGAGTCGGATTCGGATCAGGTTTTACGGGTCGGGTCGTCACGCTGCGCCACGCAAGTACTCTGTTTAATTCATTCGGTCGGAATTGTCGCATTGTCGACCCTCGAACTCAAAACGTTGTCACACACGTTCTCTCTCTCCCTCTCTTCCTCTAACCGCTTCGTCACGCTTTCATACCTCAAATCCAGAAAAAGTCGCAACCTTTTCTTCGTCTTCCGATTTTTTATACTAAAAAAATCAAGGGTTTGTTGTTTCATCTCGTCCCCATACCTATTTCGAAACTCTGCCGGCGCTTTCAATCAGGGCTTGTTACATTGAAAACGGAAGTGGGTGTTTGAGGAGGTGATCAATGTGGGTGCGGTTTCGCTGCGAATTGAGGTGGTGGTGATGATTATGATGGCTTGCTTAGGAAGAACGAGTTAGATTTGTGTTCTTAGGATTCCGAAACAAAAAAAGAATGACTCTTTACATTGGTCGAGAAGCTTCAAAGGTTGATTTTTACAAATATCACAATTTTACTGCAATGTGCATGTTTTATGAGATGGTTCTTTTGTGTTTTTTGACCATAATGTGTTGGTGCTGTTGTGTTTGAAGCTATGGAGGAGATTTTGTGCAGAGACGACGACAGAGATGAATCTACTTGCCGAGAATTGGAAGTATATATTAGGAGGCCTTATTTTGCAGGTTTACACATTTGTGAATTTCTTGCATGTTATCTGCTTTTATTAAAAGGTCAACGTGGTCCTTGACATTGTATTGTGTGTTCGTACGAGGTATCATATGTACATTGCTTGAATTATTTTGTACCGTTAATAGTTACTGATCAATAAAAGTGTTTCCGTTATTTAACTTAACTTTGTTTGATACTGAATCTTCGGTTATATATTGACAAGGATGAGAGGAACATGTTAGAAGTAGAGAGTACAAGGGATATATCTGCCTTGTGATCAACATGTTATGACTTATCAAAGGCATATGTCAGTGCTAATGGAGGAGTTATTCAGTAGTTTACTTTGTGTTATCTGAATGTGATGCAGTATGTACATGGAGTTGCAGCAAGAGGAGTTCACTACATTCATAGGCCCGGGCCAACGCTTCAGGATGCTGGGTTCTTTCTTCTCCCAGTCAGTATTAGTATTGTGCTATTATTATGGCTTTTGAGCAGCACATGACATCTTAAAGCTATCAATCATTAAACATGGCCCTTATTTATGTCACGTCCTTGGTTAAATGTAGGAGCTTGGACCACAAAGACATTATCTCAGCGAGACTGTGTTTACCTTCGTCTTTTTATCTTTCGTCTTGGTAAGTTTTTCAGTGAATCCCTTCCGTTACTTTGAGTTCCTGATACCAAACTTTGCAAATATTTGTAAAATGCACTATATCTGTTGATTTTTTGCATAATTAATTGACAATGTCTTTGTTGACGTTTTGTATTGGATTTTGGATGTAGAAGCTATGTCGCTGTAACATATAAATGTTCTTGTATAGCTATTGCTTACGCTAGGTTACTAAAATTGTAATTTATAAATTTATTGATTGCATGTTGCGAATGTCAGTGATGCTGTACACATCACGGGTATTTCCCTTGTCAAGTACGACTAGACTGCGTTCATTCTTAGTAGAATTATGTCCAGCACATGTTATCATCGCAACATCATGTGCTGAAATTAAATGGAAACTACAAAATATCAACAGGACATGTTTCCCAAAATGAAATGAATAATTTTGTGACTCAAAGTATAGACTTTGCATGTGATACAATATCAGACTAATCTGGACTTTCATTAATGTATAGCATCTATAAGTTGTAACAGTTTCTTAATTACTGTACTTCAACAATTCCATTATGCCCGTCATCCACGTTACTTGATGTCTGGTTTGTATGTCGCAGTGGACATTTCATCCATTTGTGCTCAAGAGAAAACGCATCTATACTGTCCTTATATGGTGTCGGGTCCTTGCATTTTTATGTGTAAGTTTTTATTCTAGCGATCTCTTATGTCTATAAGAGAATAAGTACTGTGTTTTATTATGAGTTGCCAGCATCAGTTAGATAGCCTGCTTTAATTCAATTCCATTGTGATCAAGTGCCATCAACTATTTGTCTCAGGCTTCTCAATTTCTCCGGATCATTACGTTTTTCTCTACGCAGCTGCCTGGTCCTAATTATCATTGCCGTGAGGTAGATATGTGTTTAAAACATGATGGTTAATCTACATATGCAATATGCATCTATCCTTTGGTTAATCATCCTTTTCCGTATATTACAGGGCTCAAAACTTGCTACACTCCCCAGGCCAAAAAGCATACTTGAAGTGTTTGTTATTAAATGTGAGGACCTCCATATTACATTCATAAGTCCAGTTTCATGTCTAACTTTTTGCTAACTGGATATGATGACTGGACAGTTCAGGGTGTGGTCTTTGGTTGTGGTGATCTGATATTTTCATCGCATATGATTTTTACCCTGGTCTTCGTCATCACCTATCATAAATATGGCATGCGAAGGTATGGTTTTCACTTTTCATCTTAACAAAAAAGACTAGTTACTTTTCGAAGTGTATTTTGGACATATTCAAGCATTATGCATGTGGATAACTGCATTGCATATGACTAGCAGTTACTGACGCACATCTTTGACAACTATATGAAGTATTCAATTAATAAGCTGCTTTCTGCAGGTATATAAAGCAGTGTGCATGGTTGATTGCTGTGGTGCAGAGCTTGTTGATTATTGCATCCCGTAAACATTATACAGTGGATGTTGTAGTTGCATGGTAAAAAGGAAACTGATGTTCAGTGGCCTCGAAGTCTTAACTTTTTCTCTGACTGATCTGTTCTTATGTATATGCAGGTACACGGTCAATCTCGTGGTTTTCTTTGTAGATAAGAAATTGCCAGGTACATGATGTATATTCTATCTTGTAATGATAGCACTAAATTATCTCAACTCTAAGTGTCCGTTCTCAAGTCCTGTTGCCAAGAGAATGACCTTGAGAATGAGTTCATAATTTGATAAGTCGTGTGAACCTTTGTCTTCTGTTGAACTGCTGAATTGTATGGAATGTGTGATTTAGAGCTCCCTGATCGGAAAGCCTCCCAGTTGCCTATTAGCAGCAAAGACAAGGAAAGTGGCAGGCATAGAGAAGAAACTCATAAGCTCTTGAATGGAAATTCTGGGGATCCTTCGGATAAGGTAAACGTATGAACATTCAAATCCTTTGCCGTGCTCATTGAGCCTTGTTGCTTGACTAAATCGTTATTATGGCTGGAATTGACCTAACCAGCGACAGAGACAGCAAATAAATGGTAAAATGCCAGAAGATGGGAATGGGAACACAGTCCATGATACAACAATGAATGTTTCGTAAACAGTCTCAGACAAATGGACATGGCTTGAACTGATTAAAACTCAGGATTGAGGCCTCTGGAATCAGCTTTAATTTAGGCTCGTACACTGGGCCATCTAACTAGTAGAAATATACTTTTATGTTAAGTAAGCACTAAGCAGGTAGTACTCCTTATCTTTAGAGCCCTCTAGTATAAAACGTCTAGTGGTAGCTTTGTTCATATCTGTATTCAGCCAATGGCTTAGCCTTAGTTTTCTCATTCGAAACATCCATTTTATCATGTAATTGCCCTATACGTATTTGAACAGTGCTCAGTAATCTTCATGAAAATCTAGTGTAATCTGTTTTTTTGTAAGTTGCTCAGATGAACTAAAGTTGAAGAGCAAAAAACACCAAATGCAATCTGGAAAATCCTGAACCAGTGGCCTTGCTGGTTAGCCATGTGCAGTGTTGTCGTGTCTGCATGTCTGTATTGTATCATTTCATTCCTGAAAAACATGTCAGAACTTGCTCTGTCCTTAGTGACTTCTCCAAATATGTGGACTAATTCAAGAGACTGGTTTCAATTCCATTTTGTTGTCATTTCTCCGAAAATAAAATTCAAAAGTTCTACGCAGTGGGTCTTTCATTTGTTTTAGTCATGTAGACACATTAAAATGAAAGAGCCAAGAGACCACAAAAGCGAACACCATGCAACCAAGCAGGAAATTCAGGAACCTGTGACCTTGCCAACAGCTTCTCATTTCGGGGGCAGATGATGATGGTATGGCCACTGCAACGTCATTACCCTGTTGTTGCTGCTGCCCCGTTTCAGGCTGCTCGTTCTCAACTGTTACGTTTCGTGCAACAGAATTGCAAATCTCACAAGTCCTGAAATTCATCAAAAGAAAGCCATATCAAAATCTCAATACTTTCAAATCTCATCCTTTCAAATAATAAAACCATAGCAATACAGGGCAAAAAAAACAAAAAAGATTCCATCAAGATTCATGACAGGTTCTGTTCCAACATGTCTTCACAGAAAAACATAGTCATTCCCTGCTGTTTTTCACTTTTAGAATTACTAGCTCTGTTCTGAAAAATGTAACTCACTTTTACAGTAACAATCAGCTTTGGAGTTTTGCATTGTCCTGTCGTGTTTGCATCATTTCAATATTCACTCACCCTCTGAAAACATGTCAGAACATAGCTCAACATCTCCACATGTCTCTTTAAATAATTGATAGTGTTTGGTAGGCAAGACTTTTTGTTTCTAAGTTATCAACCACCTAACTAAAGAAGGTCATGCAAATCATTAGCCTAAATGTTGACCCATGTTTGGAATTCCACTCTAATAGCAAGTCATAATTTTATCTTATCTTCTCAATTACTTTATCATGACTTGTGGCTTACTTATCCTTAAATCATGGTACTCAGTTTTAGGACATGTCATGAGATACCTAAGAAACATGCAATAAAAAATAACTGAAAAATGCAAGTAATTACTGACTTGTTTCCTTTGATGCTAAACCACTGCTCAGCGCAGCCCTTGTGAGCCACCGCAAGATCATTTTTACACGAGCAGCCAAGTTCAATGGATACCTCTAGAGATTCATCCAACCCCAGATGACAAATCCTACAATCCTTGATCATCTCATCCTCTTTCTCCTCCTGTTTCCCAATCCCTCCACAGACCTTAATCTCCTCCAGCTCGAATCTGAACTCATCGTATGACCCACCTGCTGAATAGAACACTGTCGAGTAACACGATCCCTCTGATGATGAGTCACCATCACCACTCTCATGATCCGGCTGAGACATTTCTGCAATGAAGTTGATAAAAGTTAAGGACTATCAATATGTAGATGCAAAGGGTGCATATTGTAGTTGGTGAATGGAATCTGGATTAGGTGCTCTGCTGCTCCATTGAGTAAATCAAACACAGAGTAGGTCAATGAGGCCAAAATGTGGAGTTGACTTGGAGAAACAATCTGAGGAGGAATCGGTGAAGAAGATTGGAAGAGAGATGAAAGCAAAACAGGCGTGCAAAAAACAGAGTAATTTCAAGTGATGACAGAGCACTGCAATAATGAAGTGTCTTCAGCAGTGTCGCACTCCCACCAACAAATTCATGCTATAAGAAACTATTTTATTGTGCTAGTTCATTCATACTTTTTTAATAAAAAATTTCATTGACTTCATTCATACTCCAACAAAATGAAAACTTATATACAACTCTAAATAACTCGATGCTTCAAACGTGAAAAAAATTGACTATAAAATATGAGCTAAAAGGCTATAAACCAAGACAGAATTTCATCTTGTGCCACAACTAATAGTAAATAATAAGAAAACAAAGGGTTACTACTAGCCATACCTGTTGGGGCGGAGTTCTTATTTAATCCAGCTTAAGAGATGCAGGCGTCGTCTCTAAGTCTACATACATGTACTGCTGTCATAGACTGCATCTGAATAACATTTAATAGCAACATCATCAGTATTAGTAACTTTATTTTTTCTTAGCTTACTGATAAAAAGAATATGCAAAAACTGCAACATAAAAACACAGTTGCTTGATCCACCTGAAAAAAATGAAAACCACAGTTAACTTGACATTGCTAAATAAGCAAATAAAAATTGGCAAGGGTATCTCAGGTAAAAAGCAAGGTCCAAATTTATCACGCACCCTCAAAAATGTGTAAGAATAGTCCACGGGGAAAGTTGATTTGCAAGCAGATGAGGCTTTGAAATAACTTGATCCAGATCAGGATAATGTCCTCTACATGTGATGCCTATCAGTCCCCTAAGAAGAAGAAAACACAGTTAATTATAATCTAAGTTATCTTCAGGGCACATGGAAGATAAACAAGATTAGAATAAAAAAGAACTGCCTTATGTTAATATGACAAACCATTTTTATAAGCTGTCCACGTACAATATTACAATTATAATAGAATAAGTCAATCCCATACATATTCATATGAATGTCAAAATGAACTTGCCAGACCATCTTCCCAGTCCATCTATCCTTCCCAAATGACTGAAATAAACACACTCGACTAGCAAGTTTAAAACTATTTCATTCAAATCCTCCGACTGCACTGGTGGTAACATCATGAGTGACAACAAAACCAACAAATATATTTGGAGAATATAATTCAACAATGAAAAACATATATCACTAATGACAAAACCTTTCGGTATCTTTTCAATTTTCATATTACCATGTAAATAAGAACACTCTACTTTTACAACAAAAATGAGCTCACTATGAAGTTTGCAGCCTCTCAGAAATAAAATCATAGAAAAGATACTGAAACTTGCGATTATGAAGTAAGCACAGGTGCTACTGACAACTACCACAGCTTTGCGATGAATATCTGCAGCAAAAATCTAATTTAACTAGCAACCGTATAAGTCAACAGACGGCTTATTGATGAGAAATAATACTGACTTTCATCCATTGCAAGACTCCACCTCCAAGTCCTGAAATGTACATCAACAAGATGTTACTTTGAGTGAGAAAAGGAACTATGAGACATAAATTTAAACGTCAAACCAATAAGCCCTCGGATAAAGAATACATCTCCGATGCAGTTGATAATGGTGTGGGCCGTATGGCCACTGCAACTTCATTACCCTCTTCTTGCTGCCGCTGCCCCATTTCATGCTGCGTGTTCAGCATTGTATTTCGGAAAATAGTCGATGTGCAACCAGATGAGGTTATAGAGTTTGTTGATTCAGATCAGGATAATGTCCTCAAGATATGATGTCTTTTCAGTTCCCTGAGACAAAAGATGGATTACGTATCTCAGAATACAGGGAAGAAAAACAAGAATAGAATCGTGCAAGAACTGAATCATATGACAGACAATAAGCAGTCCACATCATCACACTGCAAGAATATATGTGAAAGCAATTCATTTTGACAGAAACAATTATCCAAACCAAACCTAGGCATTTGAACTTAATGCATGGCCTATGTTATGTCAAATGAAACACCGAGAACTAGAATGTGATAAAAACCAACAGAAGCATTTACAATTTTGGAGAAATACTATCGACACATTGAACTACCAAATGAAACTGGAATCAAAATACACAGAAAACCAAATCTAACAACATCCAGTATGAAACAATACGCACAATAGCATAGTCATGCCTGCAACAACAAACTGAAACAAATCAATGTAGTTGAACAAACACATTAAAAGAACACACAAATTCTAAAGAATGACAAACTATGGAATCATCGGAGTTCTGAAATGAACCAATGCGGAACAACTGAGCCAATAGGACTGAAAGAAATCGATCGACGGAATTACATCAGTGAGAAAACCTAACGGACGGAACAATTCAGACTGGATCCGAGCCGACCGACATCGATCGTCGGAGTTCCGAAGCCCTAAAAGAACGAGCTAACGACGGCTACACTGAAACTAAATGAGTTGTAAGTTATATTTATAGACAAATCGAGTCGCGTTAATTTCACGATTAATTTCTAATTAAGTCGGTTTATCGTTTATGTTATGTTTTTGCTTTTTGTCTACGCTACTCAAATTTAATTACGGATTAAGATTTGAATAAACATGTTCAAAACAAGACAAACATGAAATTCTTTCTGCAAAAAAAATCCAACAACGATGATACAATAGACTGACAAGCTCAATGCGGAACATTGCGCAAACTGCGCATAAATTCCGACGGCGGTACTCTTCTCTTATAAACGACAGTATGCGTAAAGAGAAATATATTGAATTCCATATTAATTAAAAAGAGCATCAGTACGCCAGCTTATATCATGCTTTAGAGCCAGAATGGGGATGGGGCTACAGCTGAGTCTAGGGACGATGATTCGGCCGAGGCAGGACCAGGGGATGCTTCTCCATTGCTCGTCAGCTCGGTCATGGCTCTGTGTGGGTTGCTCTGTAACTTATCACACAACTCTGGCAAAAATACTCCTGCATATTTTACAAGATGTGTAAGTAATGCATGATTTTTCGAGTCAAGTAAAATGCAAAATTTGCGTAACATTTTTTACCTTCTCCGGCGGCCAAGTTGAAGAAAAGGTCAGCTAGGTTGGGGCAGTTTTGGAAGCAAGCGGCGGAGCAGAGCTTGGCGGTAAAATGTGGCTCCATAAGAGAATCTGATGAAATTCCCACAGTTTTCCTTTCAACCCCACAAGCATTGATGCATTCATCGGTCTCAATATACCCTGAAAGCTTGTCAACAATAACATCTGATGTCTTGCATT
The DNA here is from genome assembly GCA_006409495.1 of Sedum album. Lineage (NCBI taxonomy): Eukaryota > Viridiplantae > Streptophyta > Magnoliopsida > Saxifragales > Crassulaceae > Sedum > Sedum album. The sequence goes on along the minus strand of QZGG01000069.1, from coordinate 139,285 downwards.
GGTACTCAATAAAGCCTCCCCTGCTGGCATATGTCTCTAGTAAACAACGCTTTCCGGATGATGCGATCGCAAATGCACATTTGTCCTTTGGCAAATCCTCACATATAATCTCAGCTGCAGAAATCACATTAAATTGAATAAGAATGCAAGAATGAAACAAAAGAGTAAACAGAAGTTTTTTTACGTACCAAGAGCGACTTGAAGGAGAAGAGACGAGGCGAAGAACAAAGCTAAAGAGAAGAATTTGGTGGATGAAGCCATTGGTTGATGTCAATGAAGTGTTGTGGAAAATGGAAGGAGTGGTTTTGAGAGAGGGTAGGGATGAGAGGAGAAAGCTCTTGAAATGAGAGGTTACAAGTTTGGTATTTGCATCACAACTTAGTTTCTCTATATATAGCCTCTATTTAGCTCAGTAGTAGTTATTTTACTTGTTATACATTTCTGCATCATTTACAACCATGTACTCTAACTATATGGCCTTTTCGTGTCGGTCTACATTCTTCGAAACGTCATATTTCTAGTAATTTCATTTTCTATAGGAACAAGTTGACTTGAAGATATCACAGACTGGCATTCTTGTATGGAGAAAAATATATCAAACAGCTATAAACAAAGACGTGTGCGGATGTCTTATGCAATGCTGATGAATCTGAAGGTTCATAGGTGCAAGTCATGGTTTGGTTGTAATGTTTTGCAGCTAAATGATGAAATGTGGGATTTTGCCGGAGGATCCTTGCGAAACAAAGACAGCTGAAGTTGTATAAACAATTGAAATGAAAGAGTTGAGCAGGCCAATCATCCATGATTGAATAAATTGACATGTAAACTACTAGCATTCATTACTAATGATGGTATCCTGAGATCTTTGAAACATTTAAAAAAGTCATAAAAAATAATGAGGAAAATTAAGAAGAAGAGCCTTAGAGAGTATCAAATGTTGCCATCTATCTGTAAGAGAATGATATTTGGAGAAGATGATCATATGCTTGTATTGCTCATGGGTATATATACAATATTCTGATCCATATATGGATTCATTCTAATATACAGTAACGGTAAACAATCCCTATAATTATGTGTGCATGGTTGACCAATCCCGACAATCACGTTTGCTGTCATCCCCCCGCAGTTGTATCCGGAGCTTGACGAACGCATAAACTGGTCCGAAATTGATTGAAAAGTGGATAAGGTAAACCTTTAGTGAAGATGTCAGCAAACTGATGGGAGGATGGAACGTGGAGGACACGGATTTGACCAAGAGCTACCTTATCTCTTACGAAGTGAAGATCAATCTCCACATGCTTGGTGCGCTGATGTTGAACGGGATTAGAGGACATATAAACGGCACTAATATTGTCACAAAATACTAAGGTGGTGGAGGTGATCGGAGAGTTGAGCTCGGTCAGGAGGGTTCGAATCCAACACGTTTCGGCAACAGCATTTGCAACTGCTCGATATTCAGCTTCGGCACTAGATCGTGCTACTATATTTTGTCTTTTGGACGACCAACTGATGAGATTATTTCCCAAAAAAACACAATAGCCGGAAGTTGATTTTCTGGAGTCGGGACACCCTGCCCAATCCGCATCAGAATAGGCTGATAATTTGGTGAGTGTACTACGTGACAGTTGAAGGCCAAAGGAGATAGTACCTTTGATATATCTAAGTATTCGCTTAAGGGCAGAGAAGTGCTTGTCTCTTGGATCATGCATAAATAAGCAACATTGTTGCACTGCATATGATATCTCAGGACGTGTGAATGTCAAATATTGAAGAGCACCTGCAAGAGAGCGATAAAGTGTCGATTTGGAACTCTTTCACCTGCATCTTGACCAAGTTTAATGGTGATATCAGGGGTTCTGCAGGGATTACAATCCGATAAGCCAGCTTTCTGCAAGATTTCACGTGCATATTTTTCTTGACTCAGTAATAATCCATCTTTATTTTTGGTCACCGAGACTCCTAGAAAATAATGTAGATCTCCCATATCCGTCATTGCAAATTCCCTGCTCAAAATTGCAATTATGTGACTCAAAAAGGAAGGGGTTGAAGTTGTAAGTATAATATCATCTACGTAGACTAGTAAGTGAGCCTCCTTATTTTGCTTTTTGTATGTGAAAAGGGAAGGATCTGACTTGCAATTTTTGAAACCAATACGAATCAAATATTCCGCAAATCGTAGAAACCATGCTCTAGGGGCTTGTTTAAGCCCATATAGTGCTTTGCGTAAGCGGCATACGTGGGTTGGGTGAATTTTATCCTCAAAACCTGATGGTTGTTGACAATAAACAGTTTCTTTGAGTGAGCCATGTAGAAAGGCATTTTTGACGTCGAGTTGGTGAATCGGCCAATCACGAGCTAAAGCCAAAGATAATACTGTTCGTATAGTGGTTGGTTTAACCACAGGAGAGAAAGTTTCTTCGAAGTCAATCCCATGTTGTTGTGAATAACCCCGAGCAACCCATCGAGCCTTGTAACGGATGAGGGTGCCATCTGATCCAAATTTGTGCTTGAAAAGCCATTTTCCTGAAACAACATTAGCATGCAGAGGACAAGGTACAAGATCCCAAGTCTTATTTTTAATCAAGGCATTAAATTCTTCATTCATGGCTTGACGCCAATGTGGGTCATGGAGAGCTTGTTTATGGGTTTTTGGGACAGGGGTCACTGATGTGGTTAGATTGAAAAACTGTTTTGGTTTACTAATACCATGTTTGGCTCGAGTCATCATTTTATGTTGTGGATGACCGGAAGGGATTGGAGTAGGGTGAGTGGAGGCGGGGCCAGGTGAGGTTGTATTCAAGTGAGTGGGGGTGGGGACACTTAAGGGTAAATTGAGTGTAGTGTTTATTTGTGGAGAGAGTGATTCTGTAGGAGTTTGGTTAATGTCAGGTGTGGGGTCGGCTGAATTGAGAGAAGATGAGTGATTAAAGGGAATTTGAGTTTCACTGGGATGAGTGGGTGGGACCGGGCTGGTTTTAGTACTAGGAGGTTGAATAGATGAAAATTGGGTATTTTCCATTGAGAACTCAAGAAGTTCATTGGATGGATCCGCTGAGGCCTTTTTAAGGTATGGAAACTGGGTCTCATCAAAAGTGACATGTCGAGAAATTATAATTTTATTACTAGATAAGCTGAGACATCTGTACCCACGGTGGTTAGGAGCATAACTAAGGAATAAGCAAGGTGTAGACCGAGGGGATAATTTGTGTGAAATTGTTGAGGACAGGTTTGGATAACAGAGGCATCCAAAAATACGTAAGTGATCATATGTAGGAGGAGTTTTGTAAAGTTTTTCATGGGGTGTAAGGGACTCAAGAGATTTTGTGGGAAGTAAATTAAGGATGTGAGTAGCAGCGGAAAGGGCTTCTGCCCAAAAAGAGAACGGGAGATGTGCCTGGAAGAGGAGAGTGCGCATTATGTTGTTGAGTGTGCGTAGCATGCGCTCGGCTTTTCCATTTTGTTGAGAAGTATGGGGACAAGAAAAACGAAATTGAATACCAATTTTCGAGAAGAGTTGGTGGAAATTGGAGTTGTCAAATTCACCTCCATGATCACATTGGAGATGTTTGATTTGAGTGTGGAATTGTGTTTGGACAAAGGACATGAAGTGGCAGAATTTTGTAAAAACCTCATTTTTGTTTCGGAGAGGAAATGTCCAAACGTAGTGAGAAAAATCATCTAAAATGACAAGATAATATTTGAAACCCGAACAACTGTAAACAGGAGAGGTCCACAAGTCACAATGAACAACTTCAAATAAGCTGGAAGTGTGAGATTTGGATGGATAAAAAGGTAGTTTTTGATGTTTTCCAAGTTGACATGCATGACATAATGAAGTTGACTTAACAGAAGGACTAGTGATGAAACGATTTGAAGTCAGTTGTTGGAGGATAGGAGCACCTGGGTGGCCAAGACGACGATGCCAAATTATTTGGGGTTGACTCAATGATGCCGAAAGGGCGACAGAGCTTGATTTTATGGGAGACGAGATGAAAGGATAGAGATCACCTTGACTGTTACATCGGGCTATCTCGGTCTTGGTTGGTAGGTCCTTAACAGAAAAACCAAGGGGGTCAAATTCAACTGAGCAATTATTATCAACAGTAAATTTTCGAACAGATATCAAATTTTTGATGAGACCGGGGTGACAAGTACGTTTTAAGGCTTAGGGAAGGTATGTTAGATAATTTGGTATGGCCAACATGGGTTATAGGAAGAGTTGCTCCATTTCCCACAATTATTTTTGAAGATGAAAGAATGCCAGGATTAAAAATAGATGAGAGTGTACCTTGATTAGAGGTCATGTGGGAAGAAGCTCCTGTGTCCATATACCATCCCTCATTAGGTTGTTGTATGGTCATGTTGTTGAGTGTGTTGATGAGTGCTTGTTGGTCCCACTGTTGAGAAAGCATGGCCTGTGGGGTTTGAGAGGGACGTGGTCCTCCACCAAGAATGCCAGGAGACCAAGTTGATGGAGGGGGTGCCACGTGGGGGCTTGCTGCCATTGCCAAGGTGATGTCCAATTGGACCAACTACGTCCGCCGCGACCACGTCCGCGATAACGACCCCGGCCTCGGCCTCTGTGTATGTTTTGTTGAGAAGGTGTATGTTGTGGTGCTGTTGGAGGGGTGGGAGTGACTGATTCAGAGGGTTTGGATGTAGGGGTGAAGCTAGAGAGGAGTGCCGTTTCAGTGGTTGAGATATGTGCTCTACGAGATTCCTCGAGTATAAGCATGCTTCGACACTCCTGGAAAGTCGGAAAAGGTTTTTGCATGGGGATAATGGCTGCCATTGTTTGAAAATCATTGTTTAATCCACGAATAGCCTGAAGTACAAGCGTTTCGTCAGATATGGGGTTATCAACATCATTAAGGCTGTCAGCAAGTACTTTGAGCTTTTGACAGTAATCAGTGATTGATAAGGCTCCTTGGACAAGGCCGCGGAACTCGGTCTCCAATTGAATGGCTCGTGCCTTTTTGTTGTCACGGAACAAATTTTCAATAGCATCCCATATTTCTTGAGCTGATGCATCATGAGTTTTTAAGACAGTGTCCATGATGTCGGGAGTGATGGATCCATAAATCCATGAGAGGACAGTGAAGTCTAAAAGCTTCCATTCGGGATCAATGTATTCGCTGCCGAGTTGTGGTTAACGTGGTCTAAAAGGGCGAACTTTCCAAGAGTTACAAGGAACAAGGCACGCCACTTGTTGTAATTGGACTGCTCTTTATCAAGGAGGAAAGGGACATGTGTTTTAATTGATGCTACATGAAGAGCTTGGGCCATGGCATGTTGAGCAGCCGTTCGATGAGAACTTATGTCGATAAGGGAAGAAGGTGAATTTGCTCCGTTTGTGGTAGTGGGATCTGGGTTGAGGGTTTGTGTGCCATCAGTGGCCATGAGAACGAGTATAAAGAAAGTTGGGTGAGGGAGTGAGAGAAGTGATAAAAAAATCAGTCTGATACCATGTAAGAGAATGATATTTGGAGAAGATGATCATATGCTTGTATTGCTCATGGGTATATATACAATATTCTGATCCATATATGGATTCATTCTAATATACAGTAACGGTAAACAATCCCTATAATTATGTGTGCATGGTTGACCAATCCCGACAATCACGTTTGCTGTCACTATCAGCTTGATGATCAATTGGAGTCCCTTGTCAAAGAATATTCATAAATGCAACATTTGCTTACAAATTTGTTTTCAGGTTGCTTACAAGGAATATATTGCATTGATGCATTGGTATCAAGAAGACTCTTTAAACAAACCGGAGATACGACGACGACTCTGCAACTCATGAAAACGAAAACACCATAATAGCCGACAGTATTCTGTTAATGCAATAATGTTTTGTAAGAAGTCTGCATATACTCCCATTTACAGTTTTTAAGTACAAGTTATTAACATTCATGGCTTTATGCATTCAGAAGGGATATTTTCCGACATGCTGGAAATTTTTAAGGTAACTGTATTAAGTTTTGATCGACTGTAAGGTTCCTGTCTGAATTATACTGGTAGGGATAAATGGTACAACAAGATACTCAGACAACTGTTGACTGTCTAGCACAACCAATAAATATTTGAGGTGTACAAATGAAAGAATTACTAATTTGTAAGATGATGAGTCTCTCTGTTGCGACTCTTTCAGAATTACTACTCTACAAAAAATATTTCCATATTGTTCGAGTCCCGACTTGAACTGTTGAGATTAGCATGCTGAGCAGCAAGCATTGCAAAATAAAAATAAGACCTATATTTTTGTATACGTATTTACTCAAATCACCTTCTGACTCCTGACCTTCTGTCAGGTTTCGGCTACCTACATACTCGTGGTGTTACAAAGACATCCTGGCATTGGGTTAGCATGAAAACTTTCTTCAAATTTAGGATGCTCTCCTGCTTGTCTAAAATATGGTGCTCCAAGTCTGTTGGAATGAATTCTACGCACCTCTGAAGAAAATGTATCCCAAGTTATTTTACCAGCGTCAAACTTATCGATCAATTTGACGAAGATTTTCCTGCAGTGACAATAAATGCATCAATCCATGTACTTCCAACATGGATTTTAGTTGAAGAACTAAAAAATTAAGTGAGGTAACCTGTCAGGGTTTATAGTTTTCTTGAACCCTTCAAATCGCCGGTGCCCTTGAACAGCTTTGGCCATATTTCCATCATATGTGTAAACAAAGACATCACTTTGAAGTGCCACAATGTAATCCAGTGCAGCAAGTTGATTATAAAGTTGTCTAAATGGCTGCAACTCTTCCTCGGTCGCTAAAGTTCCATGATCATGTAAGTTAGGGTATTCTAAGCGTAACGCGTCAAGGCTGCTCTTTCCATAAAGTGTCCCAGCAACAATGTAGACCGTCGTGGTGGGAGGATATCCCATTGCTTTAAGAAATACAGCTGCTTCTCTTGGTGTCATTGGGCATCCACCTTGAATCCTTTTTTCATCACCATTTATTTCTTTTTCTTTCCAGTGATCCACCTTGTATCTCATATCCTTGAGCTCCGAAGCCTCGTCTGAGGTCAGATTATGATTGCAGCCAGTGAATGCAAGCATGTCTTTCTCATATCTGCACACATTGTCATTTCATGAGACTGTAAATTTCTCTACAGTAAATAACTTTTTCTGAATATTTCTGCCAGACAACCTTAAGTGCAAGGCAATGTATTGATCCCCGTTTTTCCTTAACCTATATACAAGAATCTTCCCAAGTTCCTCGATTTCCTTGTTGAACCGTAAGGCCTGGTAGTTCGCGCGACACCTCAACATCTGAATGGATCCAGGGAGATTATTATTATCCAAGCGTGAATCTGTGTGTGTAAACTGGATCACTTTGTGTTTCTTCAAATGTACAAGCATATCTTTTTTGTAGTAAGTAGCCTGTCATCATAAAAACCTTACTTCTCAGGTATCCATTAAATTTGTAACAAAATAATGATGGTTCAAAAGAGAGGATGATTTACTAACCCTAGACCATGAGATTGGAGCCCTTTTAAAAGGTTTCTTGGTTGCATACTCCGGCGGCAGAGCCTCCACCACCTCTATATCCTCTTTCAGAACATCAATGAAGTGTTTCCAGTCAAATATATCTTTAAACTCACTGCAAAACCATCTAAATTAAGCAAGAATTTTTTGAACTATGAAACAATATTTTTTTAGTACCAAAACGTTTTCCTATAAATTACCTCGGATCGTTCCAAAACGAGTTATGGTCTAAGTAAGGCAAAACAAGAGTTGCATTCATTAGTTTCGCTACAGCTACCATGTCCGCAATCTGTTACAATCAAGTAACCACCAAATAATTGATTAGCATTTCTTCGACGAACTTGTGTCATAATGGAAGTTTAAGAATTTCACATTTGGAACTCACTCCGATTCTCATTTGATTCAATCCACCATTTGCCTGAACCACAAGGAATCCATTTGTTGGAGAACCTGGGATTCCTAAAACACCAAACAAAACATCTTTAAATTTCATTCAAATCCGACATTCAGTACATGCAATAAAGCTAGTGATGAACCAACATACTATTTTATTTCTGGGCCTGGAAATACACTGATGATATCCACCACTATCAGGATTCCTCCAATATTCCGGCAGCTGAAAGACACAAAAAATCAACAAAAATCTGCACAATTTTTTTGAAAAAAAACAGAGCAGGGACTTACGAAGAACTTATTGGCAACAGTCTCCGGCGAGGTGAAATCCTCGTCAACCACGTTCTGAACATCCGTTGTGGAGTGGTTGTTCTTGTGCACATGCAGTACAACTAACTGCTCGCTCCACGCACCCACCACCCCTGAATGCCCGCTCAAGATTGCTTGAACTCTCAAAACAACCAGAAACACCATCGAAAGTATAAAAAACGTCGCCAGAGATTTCTTCCGGCAGAGCACGAATTCCCTGAAACAGAGTAACGACCACCCGAATCGTCTACGAAAAGCTCTTTGTTTACCTTCATCTTCTTCGGAGTGGGTTGAGTATATCTCGGAGATGCGGCGGCGTGTGGTGGTTGGAGTACCGGCGCCGCCGGGTTTCATGGCGATAAAAAACAGAGCGTTTATATCTAACAATTCTAAATCTTAACTGAATCGAAAAACCAGAGCATCAGTTTGGACAAAACGACGACGTTTATGCGTTTTTGGAGGGTAGTTAGACGGAGATAATGGACGCAACAACACTCAGCTTCTGCTGCGAAGGATGAGTTCTCAAACGTCTGATTTTCATGTGTATTTATTTGTTTTGAATTTTCATTTCATTTTATTAAATAAATAGTTTTGGGAAATTTAAAAATAGTCAATACAGTTAAGCATGTCTAATTTTTATTACCTTACTTATATCAAATAAATTAATAATGGTTTTAAAACAATTGAGTTTGTGGTTTATGGATGTGTATATAAAAAGCAAAAATGCAACAAAACTAGAAAGAAAAAATTGATGGATAGATTGATTTAAACGTGAGATGCATAAATGCAATGCAAATACGTGCAAGGCAGTAACCTACATATGAAAACGATTTATTATTTGACTCATCAATTTGGTTCAATTATATATTGCTCTAAATTTGCTACATAAATAAACAATTAATATTAAGAAAATGAAATAGATTTGGGAGAGGTTTTATATAGAAATATTTAGAGGAGGATTTAAGAAATAATTTGGTTTTGAACAGCTGTTAATAGTTGCGAGTTAATCAAGGACAGCAAATTTTCTTACTTTATATTGTGATTCAGCTTCAGGAAATAATTTGAAGAAATTTCATTAGGTATTTATACATTGAATTTACTAAATTGCTAATAACATATATAGATGGAGAAAAACTTGAGGCACCAACACCCAAATGAAGCTTTAATATTTCAGATGATATTCTTAACTTTGAGGCATATTGATGTCAATAAGAGTGTAATTTATTAGTTAAATGTGCAAAAAGTCAAGATAAATATCAACCCAACACAATATTTAATTGGTTAGTTTATTTAACCAAACAATTAAATGAGATTCCATGGTATTTATACAATTATCAATTACTGGATTAGTCTTGAGCATGATAGATTTGATGTGAAGCAATTTGTTTCCATTTCTTTCAAGGAATCAGGACAGCATGGTTACGTGCAGCCCTAGTGCAATTACGTTTGCATGCAACGTGAAATAATGTTGAACATTTGGTTTTCGTTATTCCATTTGATGATCAATGATGCCTAATTTATATTCCTTAATGTTCAATACCACTACTACACTCAATCAGCATCAGTTATATAACACGCTATTTAGCATATACGAATTGGGTAATCCTAAAGAAAAACCTCTAGAAAAAATACGTCGTTGGATCGATCAACCTTGCTTGCATCAATATCATTTTCTACAATCATCGATACGTTTTTCAAATATAGAATATTCCGTAACCTCAAGAATAGCCTATAGATTAAAGATTGGTTTAGTTTCTTGCTTGTGTAAATTGATCCGGTTGATTGAAAGTTTTAGAGTTTATGAGTTTGAATGGCACGACTGAAAGAGCTTTATTTAGAAGGATCACTAGCTAGGACCTCAACAGCCAATTAGCCAATTTATGAAGCAGGGAATATTTATTAGGTCTAGGTCATTAGAAGTTTCAGACTGTACATAACTGAAATGAGGTTATGATAGTGAGAATTGATGTGGATGTTTGGAATCGACATTTGGTTTGCAAACATTCCTTCTTAGTCTGATTTCTATCGTCATGGCTGTAATGGTGCAATAGACACCATTTTATCATGTGGTGCTACTTACTAGGTTTGCATCTACCTTCATTTGGTATGTTACAAATTTGAGGACTCAAATGTTTAAGAAAAATAAGTAAAAGTGCTGGACAATATACCAAAAAATATGAATAAAAGGGAGAAATTCAAAAAAGACATTTATGTTTTCGTAGAAAATCATCTCAATCGTTGATTTACATCAATTCAACGAGCGAGATGTAAACTAAAAATAATCATCAAATCCAATCGTTCGTGTATTTTGCAAACTCAAACATACATTTTAATCAAAATCCAACTTAAATCTTAACTATCGAACTAATCGAATCCACCTCATAAAATATTTAATATTCTCCTAGAATTTACCTCCCAAAACAAATTGCAACAACATAAACAGTCTTTTTTTCTATAAATTTATGTTATAATAAGAGTTTTTTTTCAAAAAAGAAAAATCCCGAGTAATTATTAATGTGTAATATAAATGAGATCATAAATGTAAAACGACAAATACTCGGCCCAGTGATTAGTAAGCCCAACGAAATCAGAATAGAGAAAAGCCCAGCCCACCAGAAAACCAGCAGTTCTACTTCTAATCAAATTTATTATACGAGAATATAATCAAACCCTAATACCCGACCGGTTGAACCGGAAAACAGAAGACCACATGTAGACCAGACCGAATATATCGTCTAATTGCGTCTAAAAATTTTATTTAATATGTTCGTTTTACTAAAAACAATTAACAATAAATAAGACATGACACAATTTTCAACCCCATTATTTAGTTAACACATTTTTAAACACATGGAAATGCAAAATTAGTTTGACTCATACCGACAAGAAGCTATAATTGTATTTTAAAAAATATCAATTTTCTTTAAATATTTGAAAAAATTAAAATATAAGAAAAACAATTTTAATAAAAAAAGTAGGTGTTAATCACTCTTGAATTTTAAATTTGTTACAGATTATAAAAATTTTAAAAGTTGAGTATACTGTACCAAGAAGGCCACTTGAGGAAGACTGCTTTGCTTCAGATATATTTTAGTCTTTGATATCTTCTGGTAGTTTTGTGAGCTCCTTGTTCCATTGATCATGCTGATCAATTTTAAAAAAATTGAATGTTCCATTCCAGGGCTATAAAGACGAGTTGCTGATGAACGATGCGTCAATTAATTTCTGTATATATTTTGAACTGTAGCCCTGCACTTGCAATTGAACAGCTAGCTCTCTATAATTGGTGAAATTAGGCGAAAAACAAGCGTTCATTTGCTCCCAAAATTGCTTAAGCACTGTAAGTTGCTGATGATCAGACATAAACCCAAAATAGTAGAGTACTAATCGAGAGATTTGTGTTTCCCATGACCATTGAAGTAAATAAAAATATGGTCTTTCGGTCCATTGTCCAAAACTTTTCAACTGTCGCCAGTCAGACCGGATCTATAGCCAAGTATTACGTTTAAAGATTTTCATAAGTAATCCGTGTAATCCTACACATAACCAACAATAAAACGAGAATACAACTAATAATAAAGTAAAACATCTTAATATGATAACATTTTTATAAAATCAGCCCCATTTATTTGGTTGATGATGACTACTTTAAGGAATTTATTTCATTGTAAACAATATCAGTAATAGTTAAATATGACACTAATTAAACAGAAAATTCCTATAACTAGAAGTCTAATACGAAAAATATGTTATAATAACATAATATTTAAACAATTACAAACAATTTCACAACATATACATTCAAATAAAAAAACATACTAAAGATATATTTAAAATGGGGCAATACAAATGCATCAGAAGAAAAATATACACATATGTACAAAAAATCCATAACAAACTGAGTTAACCCTCAAGTAAATCAATCAAATTTGTGAGCCACAAGATGCTAACTACCCAATATTTAAAACTAAATCAAACCTAACCCAAACCAACAAGTTCCAAAAATCCTCCTCAATTCAATCATCACCAATTCATTAAATAAATTGCTAACCTTTTACTATTAGTCAAATTGTCCCCATTTAATCATCCTTTAATGATGTTACTTGTAAATTACCAACTCCCTGTTATTTTCTACTTAGTCCATGTTTGTATTCCAAGCCAAGTCATAAAGTCTTTAGTACATTTTTTTGACAAACGTATGAATACATTTAAATTTTATGCCCTTTAGCTTTACTCGCTCTTCTTTGACCCATTCAAACGCGTTCATTTTATTCAGCATGCCAAGCCAAGTTCTTCAATTTGTGTCTATTCTTTGCTCCCTTTACTTTTCTTGTTCTATAAATATGTGACACTGTTCTTTTGTTTCATAATATTGACCGACCCAACTTCTTTCATCCAAGATTCTCTGCTTTTCTACCAGAAGAAACATGTCCGCAAAATCATGTCGTCGGGTAAGTTTCAGTCCGGATACCGACGCAAAGCCTGAACCTCGAAGACAAGTTGTTAATGATCCAAAAGCAAGAATACTTAGAGGTGGGTTTAGGCTGAGGAGCGATTATCAACGAGAAGCCGGATTCATGAGTCTACTTAAGGCCAGACTGACTAGAGTTCTGTGTTTTTCTTGTTTAGCAAGTGTGGGTAGTACAAAGAGGAGGAGGAGCTCAAGAAGAGTCTGTTCTTCAAGTTTAATGAGGTCAAGGTCTTATGCAGAGCCATCTATTGATTCTCATAGAGCTGAGGCTGTAGAGGATTGCATTGAGTTCTTAAATGCTTCTTCATTTTCAAATTTTAAGAGATCATCCAGCGTGAGGTAGCTTGTTAGAGATAGTTTTGTGGTGTGAACATGGAAACAACTTGCATGTTTTTTGTATATGATTATGCGAGTTGAATATGTCGTGAAAGTTATGTTTGAAAATTTGCAGAAAGCAAGTTATTATTGTTTTATACTTACATAGATTGTCGGTTGGGCGGGTTGTGGAGACGTAATGGACGGAATCAACTGGGTGGCGGAGTTGGTAGAATCCTTATTCACTTTCGGTCGTGTTCGAGATTTGTTTAAGGGGCACAAAACAGAACATATGTCACACAGCATACAAACACGAATATATGAACAAATTAGTATGTCATTTGAAACAAATAATTGAAATAATAAATATACCCATTGTCTATACTCCCTCCAACTCGTCACACTCTTTACATCAGACTGATTAGTTTACAAGTAAAATTTACAAGCAACTAAAATATAAAATACAAGTAAAAATACAGCTTGATGCCAAACATATTTCCCATCTTGATTCAATATACCAGAAAATAAAGATTACCCTACATTTGGTCAACAGTAACTTCACTTCCTGAGGTTCTACATATTCTAGTTTGTACAAATACGGTTTTTGTAAATTCATTTTCGCATGTACGCCTTTACCTACAAATGAAGAAACGACAGTAACAATCAGCCTGTGTGGAACCAAGTCGCGAAAGATGGGCAAGAGCATTAGTATACTTTGCCTAATCATGAACTGCAAGAATTGAAACCTCAGATTAATTTTCAGGATTGACAGTCACATGTATCACAAAGACAAAATATTGGCAATCAAGTAATGAAATCAAAAGTTTAAGCAGGTTCTAGGGAGACGGACAAAACTGACAACAGATAATCAGTAGTTATGCTATGAAATTGAGGAAGCAATAAAAAGTAGAAAACGAAAGGAGGCTTCACCTTCGATATTATGTGTTTGCGCTACTCTGATCTTATCACTTCACAGTCACCGCTGCTCTTTACATTAAACTACTCCATTTTCGCTGCACCGACTGTCTGAGCTGCCATTTCCTACCTCCAAGGTAAAGAGCTTAACAACAGAATGAAGTTACATTACGCTCCCATTCTGTGAGAGAAGGGGAAACACAAAATTTGCTCTACGAATTTAGATGGTGAATCAATACTCAATAGTCATGCCTCTGTCAAGTGTCAGCTACTTCAGCTTCTGTGTAGCCACAGCTGATCATAGAATGTGAATAGAGCCCGACAGGTTGGAGCTTTCCTAAACCTCTCTTCCGTCCACACCTTCTCTACTGACAAAAAGCCTACCACCACCACCACCTTTCAATCTTGTTTATAATCCCTTTATAAGCATGTTATCATTATCAACAAAATTTCTTCAACACTCCCGATTCATCTATATTTCTTAGACTTGAATTTTTCTTTCAAATAAACCAAAGGATCATTCCCTAATTTACACAAATCAGCAAATGTCACGCCCCTGGATGATTTCGAGCAGACCTTGAGTATACCGTTTTGGTCCACATCCATCTCAGCAAATAAATAACAAACCAACTATTTCCCGAACCAGGATCCCATAGCAACACAGCTACTCACAAGAACTCCAAGATGACTCAAGTATGTCATCTTAGCAGCAGTAGAGTGCTCCATTCTGCCTTCCAATCACCAAAACAACTTTAACAGTCTCCTTCTAAACAACAAGAATGCAATTCTCCTATTGACCGCATTCAAACAAACCATACACTTAACTGTCCAAAATCAGCAATATAACGAACCCTAGCTTTGTAAATCATCGGATCAGGCCCGCATGCCTTCCGCCAAAATAGTAAAAACGCATTCCGGCAACAGAATTGGATCCAACCGCTGTAACATTAAGCCAGACTCTTCGAATCGACGTGACGTTGTCCATATGCGTCCGAATCGTACGAAGACCAGTCAGATGAAATGGGCCGTATCGGGCCCAGTTTATGAATTTGGGCTGAAAACCGGAGATGATTGACTTCAACCCAACATATTTGGACTCCTTAATTCGTTCCTTTCATACAAATAACCTCTAAAATATTAGTCAACCCCAAGTTTGACTTTTATTAGCTCTCAAGTATCATCCAAGTTCTGATAACATAGGAGTTAGGACTGACCACTAGTTACTGCATTATCCATTTGTTGTATGAGTGAATAACCTCTTCCGATCGATCACCGTCACAAATCCTACGCCATTTAATACGTATCGAACCTAAAATAGTACACATTCTGATCAGACAGACATTTAAAGACTTCCACAATCACTCAATATCAGCAATGGCAAGTAGTGCACATGGTACTTATTTTCTGAGGTTAAATGGATGAGCATTTACACTTCAGACTATGATATATTCCGTCCATTCATCTCAAGTTTTGTGGCTTAGAATTCACTGGGGCTACCGAAACAAGTCCATTTGGGTAACCATCTCTATCTTCTTGTTCAGCAAACTCATTTGTACATTTCTGATATGCTTCTGTAGTTTTACAGGCGTCCCGGAATTAATGATATTCCTGAAACTTCTCAGAGTTGTGCGAGTTTCCATTAATGTCATCTGAGAGATTTTGGCTGGTGTTTGGAATGACATTATTGATGGAAGCTAACAGTTATAGATTGTGATCACTAAAATCAACTTCTTGATGAATCTTGTCTGGCTTAATTATTGGAATGAACTGAATGTGGTGGAATTTATGATCAACAAAATAAACCATGTTGGTTGTATTAATGGGATATTAGCCGACAAAATTTAAAAGCAGTCATTTCGGTTGATTACTTTCAAAACAACGTCTTTTTGAAATTTTATTATTCGGCGTTGCTATAATAGTACGAAAAATTTGAGAGAAAAAATAAATGCATTGATTAATATTGCCATCGGAATATATGAACAATCTACATTACATGTTTTAGAATATCATTTTAACAAACCTTATTTCACGTGTTCCTTGAAAACAAGGTAACTGAAAACAGCAATGGAGGTTTTTCATAATTAGGGTGGTAGTGAACAATTTATATCTTTTCTTTGTTGGATGGCTGGAGTTGGACGCGGCCGTCAGTTCCGGCGAGCATGAAGTACTTATCTTTCCTTGTCAGATTTGTGCACTCGAACCCCAGTGTTCTGGCCAGCACACTCTGTATATAGTTCGCAACTTCAATAGGTGTTTTCCCACCTTTGCAAGTTAGCTCCATAGGCAATTGGTTCAAAAATGTAATCTCGTACGTTGGCCTCGGGTTCATGTACACAAAGTATGGGTCTAGAAGCTTGTAGCCGCGAGTCGTGGTACCATAAAACACACTTTGTTTGGTATTTATCGCCACGGGCACGATTCTATCAGTAAGTTCTGCAAACAAGGCACTAAACCTTAGCAGAAATGGTTCCCTACAAGTTGTTCCTTCCGGACAGATAACTAAATCGCCTTCCTCCAACAAGCTTTTGATACGCGCCGCATCCCTTTCACGTTCCCTCGATAATGCCACGGCCTTAATAGGAGATATCATTTCCGAAAATTTACTAATACTATAAGTCACACAGCTTATTTTTCGTCCCAAAGCGACAGCCGTCACAACCGGGTCTATAATAGTCCTATGGTTGCATACAAACAGGACACCCTTTTGGCCTTTTCGTGGCGGTGGAGGCGGAGTACCCTTCACAATAAGTTTGATACCAAGAATTCTATAGTTATAACGGACAATTCTTTCCGGTAAAGGAATGTTAAGGTATATCCTAAGGATTGAGAGACAAATTCCAATAGGCATCCATAAGAATGTCAAAAGGGTGACTAGGGGAGTCGGCCGTTGGACTAACCGTCCGTCGTGAAATATCACCGGACTTAAAAGCTTGTTTCTTGACAATGGCTCAACTTTTGTTCTTGGCACCATAAAAGCTTCCTGCAAAAACTCAATACAAACAATTCTCACTGTCATCATTTTGTGCCTAACATTTACAATACTAAAAATAATGCTAATCCTATGATATACAATTATTTAAATTGATGACACAAGTTTAGACATACATATACAAGAGCTATGTACAGATTGTTGTACCTACTGATTAACTACTAACTACTTGGAACATAATAAACTCTACAAACATTTTGTGCTTCTCTTTTAGCATCAGCAGACAGCATTCATGTGAGTGTACAACAATTCCAGTTGGGTAAAAGCAGGAACTAAAAAGATTAATAACATGAAAATTGCATGTTAATTTTAAGTAAATACATATCAAATGTTGAAGGCCATGTGAGAATCATTCAATTTGAATGTGGCTTTTTGCAAGCAATATTTCTTTTTACAGTTAGCTAGGGATATCAATCTCACTCACTATAAAAAGCTTACACAACATGTTTATGCATTTGATCAGAATTTAAACTCCCACCAACTTCTTTTCCAAAGTTGTAATGACAGTTATGAATCACAACTAGTTTTGATTGTTTTTTGTCCAACTTTATTTATCTATCAACATCTAACTTTTCAAAAAGAACATTCATTTCATTGCCAAAATGAAAAAAGTAACTAAATTTTAGGTTGTTAATGTAACCTTAAAATGTGGTTAGTTATGTTAATATTAGTACTAATATTATGATGTTTTATTTTAATTAAGAGAGTTTATGTTTGAAAACTGAATCATGAAGAGTTGATCAGTATACAAACCTTGCAAATGGACATGAAATGAAGGTCAGTGTGACTATCACCCAATCCTAAGTCAGGGAGCTTCTTGTCTGCAAATTCCTTTTGCACAGCAATTTTTTTACGATCTCCGACGAGTACACCTGGCGGTTTGACAAAACCGGTAGCCCTACCGGATTTTGTAACTTCAAGTTCAGTCCTAGAACTTTATCAGCTTCCAAGAACCCTTTGACAAAAGGCTCAACCATGATCCTTGGACTGGCAGTAACAATGTATCGTTTTCCGAATGAGTTGAACACTTTCCATGTGTCCGGATGCACATCTTCAGCGTAGAATTTTGGTAGCACTGATCGAGCTACTAGCTCAATGTCACGTATTTTAAGCCGCCAAAATGATATGAATATGAGCGTTTGAATGGCTACGGATTCTGATATGAAGAGGTAAGTGAAGTAGACGAATGGGACGGAGGCTAGTAGGATCAGTCCGCGTAGCAAACTACCCGCTTCAAGGGCCATAAGCATGTAGTAAGGGAAAGCATTACGCGAGACGAGTAGTGTGCCATCTAAATCTGAGGCTACCGTCTGATCCGATCGTCCTCTAGAGTCACATTTGGTTACAGGCTCGAAAGGCGGACGATGTGCCATTGCTAAGAGAATTGAATGTTCTGTTTTTTGAAACAGAGTGAGGAAAGGAGATAAAATGGATGCTTAGAGTATTGAAGTTTGAGGGGTTTAAAAAGGAACGAATTGCAACATGGAGCCATGAAAATGACATGATGGAAAAATTGGCCTTGCTTGGGACATTCATTTATTTACTTAACACTGTAACAAAGAATTATATAGTTTTATGATGTTGATTGATAATAAAAATAAAAATTGTTTTTTTAAAAATTACGGAGATTTAATCCGTTTCGATTCCACTTCAGGCCGTGAAGTGTGTATGCTGATTAGATAAGATATACCATCAATACATAGGTCTTCAAAATATCATAGCTTTTCGAAGATAAAATCCTAAATTGGAGTGACATACGAGTTAGGACGCAGGTTTATAACAATTTAGATATTTACACAACTTGTTACAAAGTGAGTTGGAATTCGAAGAGATTGATATTTGATGTAAAAATGATGAAGAACGACCCTTGTGGGGATGGATGGAGTAGTTGAAAGTTGATGACTTATAAGCCTCTAGTTTTGTTCGATAATAAAGGTGCCTTTATTAGTCTGGCCACGTTGGTTCATATTATTATTAAACCTTTCCCTCACTTCCATGATTGATCAATGTATGCCATTGGCATGATATTATGGTTGCACCAAGTTTGTCGATTCATTCATTTTTGCTTTTTCGATCATTTTCCAAGCTCTAAATATTAGTTACCTAGAATGCACAACATCAGTAGACAGTACCAACATGTTAAGATGCTAATAAAGAGGCCGCATAGCAACATGGTGATCTCATACACATACCTGTTTAAATAATCCAATATTGGCTTTCAGAATGTGATACGTACCTAGACGACGTGCCAATTTCCAAAACTACCTTTTATTGTCTGTGATGATATTTGGACAAATTAAGGAACAAGTAATCGAATAGTTAACGATTATTATCAGTTAAAACTATGGGAGTCTGCCAAACATGGTTTGATATTTCAGACCTTAAAGTAATTTGTTACTCTAATTAGGCATGATCTTATTTAACCTCTGACTTCTGTAAATGACAAATATTCCTACTGACATGTTTCGTAGAAAGACAATGGTGGTTGTACGTACTGGAACTTTATCTTATTAGGCAAGCTGCATGTACCTACGACATACATATATTATTTACATGTGGGAATAAACATGTTTGAGTAGAACCCTTTTCCCATCGTTTTAGTTTTAAGTAAATTCTAAGAAATAAAAACTTATTTTATCATAATTTGAGCAAAACTAAAGTTTAAAACCCTAATTTGAAGGTTAGGAATATTTTCCATTTTACTTGCACATTAAATATGAAACACCACATTCCAAATATGTAATACCTGCAGCACATGTGCCTCTAGCTTTAGCAGTAACATGAGAAGGATAAGCTTCTTTCCGGTAACACGGTCGGGGAGTTGGACTATGATCTTAATTCTTACAGATAGTGATCGTTTGTTTTGGAATTTAAAGTAATTGGACGACCTAGCTATTTGGCAACTTGATCAGGAACTGTGAGTGACCTTGATGCGATGCTAGCCCTTAGCAAGTAGATAAATCTCAATACTTTTGACTAGTCTTTCAGTTATCCGCAACGTATCATGGCTTTCTTAATCGTGCATATCTTACACCAAATGTCAGTATGCCTCATTATTATTAGATTTTTCGGTTTTAAAGAAAATGATGCAACGGCACCGGATTTCAGGTAATGCATAGATCATTTAATGTTCATTGGTAAACCTAAATTGTCTTTAAAATAGCATCGATTACTGGTACAAGAAGAGAAGATGCAAACGTGTCTTAGACGGAGATTCTATTAATTAACGGTCGACGGTTGTTTGTTACTACGGAAACATGCTACACAAGCCTTTGAGTATTTGGGCCGAGAAAAGGCTGAGTTGGCCCAGATTTCTATGCTACTCCTAATATTTATAACTAGAGGGGTCTAGAAGTAATGCCTTGAAACTTTCTAGCCGCAATGGTTAATTCTTAATTTTCGGAAACTTTGTGAAATTGAAGGGCTAATGTGTAATTAAGACTAATTTAATGATTAACCACTTCACTACGAGTCGGTTCTTTAAACACGATGTCGTTCTGTAGATTAACGGTTCAAGCTGACATTGTGATTTCCAGAATTGAATTCGACCCTCTTTTCAATTGATTTCAAACTTTGATCCTGACCGTCCATTCCATTTGATCTTAGCTGTCTATCTGATTTTGAATAAAACCCCGGTCTCTCACATCTCCCCAAAACTTCGTCGTTTCATTCACGATTTAAAACACCATTTACGACGAGGCGCTCTAAGCATTACTAATTCATCAGCGACGAACACTACGCTTCAGCAACGAACCTGTATTCAAATTTTAGAGTAGAAGATATGACAAGTGATCACAATATCAATACATTTTCTTGTTGTCTGCCACCATCATCTACATATTCAATCCATCCGTGCGCGCATCAAAGTTACATCCAACACCCATTTTCTGATAAGAATTTAGTCCTTTTATTCACCTTAGATTTTCTTTTGATGACAAAAAACAAACAGTATTGTTATCAGCCAGTGGAAGCCGGTCCCTTGAACTGAGGGACATGGACAGACAGCTTGTCTTAATAAAAATTGAAATAAGCTCTGTTACTCGTGTGACGAAGTGGAGGACAGTGACAAAATACGGAATGCTTGGGCCACTTTTAGCACTACCATCAGGCAATGAAATCTTTGATGCACAGCAGATTTGAATGAAAATATAGGTACTCAATTAGTGGTTTTAATATCTGAGTTATTGCAGTAATGACAAAACACAGACATTTGCAAGCTGTGTCTACAACTCAAGTCCAGCACATTGTTGGCCACACTCGACGTCTAATATGTTTCCATATTGATTCTGGTGAGGGTTAGATTGTACTTGGCATTAAGCCCACATTTGAAATTACTTTACAGTGTAAGCCCATTTCAGTTTATGAGTGCCATTGACTGTCTGAACAATGATACAATATTGATGTGAATGAATCAGATCAGACCACATCTTAAGATTTTGATGCCTGTTTAGTAAACCCTACTAATGATGACTTGATAATATTGAGCAAGAATAAGATCAGGACAGAATGCCTGGCATATGCTTGCAAATACATTGTCCATTAATGTGTATAAGACACACTTGAGCTGAGCTTCATCATTGGATTCTTGGTTTAGTGCACCTAAGTATAAGTCTCATGCTTTATATAGGGCCATATACTTTTTTGAAATTATATTAATATAACAGCAATGCAATATCATTGGATCCAGTTAATAATAACTTTTCATCAATGTCCATGTCCAGAGGTCAAGCTGCTTATTAAGCTATAAAGTTTATAAACAAATAATTAGGAAGCATCTAGGACCTCATCAAAATATATATGTTCAATATTTAATGCCATTTTCATAATTTATTTTTTCAAAACATCCAAGAAAACATATGTGGTAACACATCAAATTGTGTTCAATAACAACCATGCATGCTTAGATCATCTGTCTTTATTAATTTTGGAGTTTAAAAAATCTCTACTGAGAAATGGCATAACATTGCTTTTAAGAGAAAAGATGTCAGTAGGGTTTTTCTTGTAAACCCTACCAATGAAATTAGATTCTTAAAGATATCTAAAAACGATTAGGATAGATTAAATCAAAGAGAAATTAAGAGGCATGCTTCAAACTCAACTTTTCTAATTCATTGCATAATCATCATTACATAACCACTTAAAGATAGAACTTAGCTTTACTTGCATCGGATATTATACACATGTATTTTATAAAACTTTACCAAAGCTACTTTGAGGTTAAGCCTTTTCTTTATTCCCGTTCGAATTAGAGAAAATGTACACACAAGCTCGATCAAAAATATCGTCATGCTGACGCAATACACGGATTTTCGTAACGATACGCTCGATTTTTTTTAGCAATATGTATGTAGGCAATGGAGTTCAACATGTAATTTTTAGGATCGAATGTATCCTGTAACTTGTAAAGTAAGATCAGTATCAATTATATGCGGTTTGCAATACAATGTGCTATATAGTGTTGTGGATATTCACCTGCCAATTTGATTTAGGTGTCCAAGTTTTAGGTGAGCTTTTGTGTAGAAAATGGATTTCACCAAACAAAAGCAATAAAGGGTAAGTCTTTCATTGTACGTATAAAAGTCTTTATTTTACTTTGGAAAACTTTAGTTTGGTTTATCAGCGTGGACTTGATACACCATGCATGAAGATGAGTCTTCTCGTGATTGTATCTCTCTTGATATATATGTCAATCATTCATTGATAGAGCTACATATTTCTTTAATTAAGGGATCTAAGATGATCCATGATGATTGGAAACAAAACATGATCGCGAGGGCTTAACGACAATTAACTAGTTTTGTATGGTTGTTGTTGTACTGATTACTAGTAGTATGATTTCAATTTTGAGGTTCATTGAGGAAGTCAATAATGCTACCAAATACATAATGTCCATAGTTCCAAACATTACTAGTTTATACATCATTTTACAGCTAGATGTTGCAATAATGGCAGTTTAATTAAGGTTCAATCCAAAGCGGCCTTTTATGGAAGGGAAAGGGTGGCCACATTCCTCAAACATGGATGTATCAGTCTTCAGGCTCCCCTAGTGATACCCTATACCACCTTACTACTTTTTTCATTCAATAACACTACAAGTGCCTTGCTAGATTATGTATCAAAATTCAAAATGTTGAGTCATTAAGTTTTACAATGTTAATCAACGGATTCCAAACAAGCTTAGCTCCTCCATATTGGCATATATTAATACAACATGTTAAATATCGTACTATAAACAAATTATCATAATCATCATCACATGTGCTATGAGTTGTAGTTTTAGCATGTTATACTCTGTTATACATTTTTCTTGAATGCATTATATTTTCACACTAAATCTATTTGAAAATAGTTGAGTATTAAATAACTAATTTAATAATAATTTATCTATTTTAATATATTAATATGTATATGTGGGGGAGAGACTATGATGCTGTATGTAGTGATTACAGCTGAAAATGCGTTAGAGGGTGGATCCAACTCCAAGGAACAAACTTCCGTAAATTCATATACTCGTGGGGCAAATTCGTAAAAAATGATTTAATTAGGGATAGACGTCTAATCTTAAATATACGTTCACTAATCATTACTTTTCCCACTAATCCTCCTCGTAAAGATGTTGTTTAAGGTGTTGACTACTTTCTCTCTCTTTTTTCCATCTTTCTCCCACTCGAAAATTCTTCTCATGTAAATCTGGAAAAAAACTGTTTATGAAAATGATATGCACAAAAAGGAGATTCACCAAAAATCCATCTTCAATATCTCAATCAAGATGCGTGCGAATCAGGAGAAAATATTTCTAAAGAAGTGGGCAACTGTCAACTGTCACATATTTATGATTAATTATTTAACAAAATCGATAATGATAATTCTAAATAGAAATGTCCATTATAAAAAAATCTAATGAATAATTAGGGACACACCCAACTTAAGATCCAGCTTTGCATCAAAACATCCACCATCGGGTCCGGTCTAGTCCATATTGGCAGCCGCCATCACACACTATAATTTTTATGATAAGTAGTGCCGTCACCTCACTCCCCCACACCTCCATATTTTCCGTATCTTTTGTTTTCTTACATATTAATAATAATAGATATTCTGACTAGTAAATTACGTGTAATTGGCAATTTACATGATTTATTGCATGATTTAGACTTGAATATATAAACCACAGCTACAACCTTAATTTAGGGATTCAAATTATGAAAGAAATAAATAAGAGCAGAGCTAGCCTCGTCTCACAAAACCAGCATCACATATCAGTAAACATAATTTCAATAGTTATGCATTTTATCACGTAACCAAAAATATGGGACTTAGTTATAAGTAAGGTATACATATGCATCAGTTGTTTTCAATATTTCACATTTCATGTGTCGCATGTTGCAGAATATGTTAAGATATGAAAGCAACACATGACCGGCCATTATATGATCCAATCCTACCCACTTATACAATATTGCACACATCATTTTACCAAAGAATTTCAGGTCTATTTGAACCACCTTTGTAACAAGCAAATTTCTTGAACTCAAATTAATTTAAATTATATTACATCATCTTACGTAATCTCAATTTGTAGCAACTAAAACGAACCAACGATTGGTTGGGACCCGAGCGGTCCGCCGAAATAGAGGCATAAAGCTATGCGTGTGCTAAAAACCAACTCATGCCACAAACCTCACACTCACTCGATCACTAACCAGCAGCAGCAGCAGCTCCCGAGTGGAGTCGAGTATAACAACATGCTTCAATTGACACTCACTGCTGGTGAGTCGGCTAGCTTTATAAGCGTGCGTGTGACGTTGTTGTTGCGTTGCGGGTCCATGTCGATATTTGGCTCGCCAAAACACCAACATTAGCGCATACTCTCGAGTATATATGTGTCATGTGTATACACATGTTTAATCATTACATGGTCTTGTTTTGTTTGTTTAGTCCTTTTGGTACGCCCTCTCTTGACGGATCATATTGTCACTTTACAAGCTCTCTACATTCTTTTGGCTCATCAGCACTCCGGCTGGTCGTCGTTGACTTCTCATTGATGTGTGGGACTTAAAGAGTGCGGTTACACACTTGATGACCGTCCCATGCAACATTGCAAATCATACAAATAAGTATGTAATGCGTGAATCTTGACATTATAATGCTGGTTGTAAATTTAGACTTAGTCAACTCGCAAGTGACAATTTATTTACATTAAATTAACATATGTTAACATGTGTGTCAGTTATTAGAACATGTAAGCATCTTTTTTTGAACCTAATGAGACTTGTACCTCAAGTTAATTATGTACACATTGTGTAATTTATTCAGATACAGTTTGAAGATAAAATTGACTAACATGCAGTTAATTACATTTTACTCTTAAATAAATAATCACAAGTTGGATTTAGACCAAAGCACACTCAACGTGGTTAAGAAGCATAGAACAAGGCGGTCAGGAAGATGACATTGAATAAACACACACGACACGACTCCCAACACAATATCTGTTCTGTTCGCTGCCACCATGCTCTATTGACTCGCTCGTCCACTCGTTAAATGCACTGATCACTCCGTTTTTCATGCATTCGACTTGCCCTAATTTCTACCATATGCATGATTTCTTAATTAAATAATCACTCCTGATTAAAAGATTTCTCAACATTGATGATGTTTTCTTTTTCTAGATAAATATTTTTTGCTTTTTGGAAGAACCGCATAATGTCAACTCTCTTCATTAGAAACTTTACTGTTAAATGTTGGGAAAAGGGCTAGAGATTTACGTACAAATTACAATACACTTTATTTTCTTGTACTTTGGCTTTCATATGACTCAAACGTTTTTTAATTCCAATATGTTGTCTAAATGGAAAATTGATGTAAATCTTAACCCTAAATTATTTATATTATTAATATTTAATTAATAGGAGAATAAAATGGGGATGGATGTGAGGGGGACAAATTCTGGCAAATGGAAATAAAAGAGGCCTGCAAATAATCACACAATCCCAATCTCTATCCTTACATTTTTCTACTCACATAAATACACCCCACTTGTTTATTAAATTGCAGTTACACCCTCCAACTATTATCAATTAAATATATAGCCGTTTAGTTCCACCATAAGAGAGAAGTTATATAAAGTGGAGATGTGATGTTCATCTTCCTCTGCTCTTCATACTAATCAAAACAGAGCAGAACAGAGGCAGAGCACAACACGCTCTCTCTCCCTTTAAAACAGAGCAGGGCAGAAGCAGAGTAGAGACACTCGCTTCGTCTCAGCTGGATATAAGGGCACACAACAACAGCTACGAAAGCCGGCTTACTAGGACTAGGAGAGGATTTCATTGAGTGGGTAGGCGGCGCATTTAAGATCGGCGTTCATATTTGATACACCAGATCCTTAAGAGAGTAAGTATTGCTGTCTCTAGTCTTTACTCCAGTTGTATCTACCAAGCAGTTAAACCCAGAACGAATAGCTTTGGTTCGATTTGCGGAAACCCCATTTCTTCAACTCTGTTCTGTTCTGCTCTGTTATTAAATTCGATTTCGGTAGCTTCTCTTCTTTGACAGCTTTTATTTATGTGGATCTGGAAACAATTTTATTGATATTCGTATTTATATACTTCTCCTCGGGGATCGGTTTGCGGGGAATTTCATTTCATTGATTTTGATTTTAGTACAAAAAAAGTAGAGGGAGAGAGACAGAGTTGCTCTGTTACTGTCTACTCTGTATTTATATGTACTTATAGTACATTTTTGTCTCACTCAGATCTACTTCGTGAGGAACAGAACAGAGCCGAAATGTCGCCTCAAGCAGAGGAAGCAATCGTTGCCAGCAGCTTCAACGAAACAGATCACGACGGCTCTACCGTCAAAGATGTACTCGCTGAGGAAGAAGAAGATCACTCTTTCTTCAACGTTAAAAACTTTCTATGGAACGGTGGCTCCGTCTGGGATGCCTGGTTCAGCTGCGCTTCCAATCAAGTTCGCATCTTTTTCCCCTGTTTTTAATTTCTCTGTTTTTTCTTCAAAGACTCATCTCTGTTTTCCGTTTTCGCAGGTTGCTCAGGTTCTGCTGACGCTACCTTACTCATTCTCCCAACTAGGGTTCATATCAGGGATTGTGTTTCAGATCTTCTATGGTCTGATGGGAAGCTGGACTGCTTATCTCATAAGTGTATTGTATGTTGAATACAGAAGCCGTAAGGAGAAGGAGAATGTCAGCTTCAAAAACCATGTCATCCAGGTACAAACCAGTTCTTGTCTATTTCAGTAAATCATAACGTTAATGAGTTTCTCATTGTTCTGATTTTTGTCGATTTTCTAGTGGTTTGAGGTCTTGGATGGCCTTTTGGGTCCTTACTGGAAAGCAGCTGGCCTTGCTTTCAACTGCACTTTCCTTCTCTTTGGATCTGTCATCCAGCTCATCGCGTGTGCTAGGTAAACTCTAATCTTGAGTATGTAATATATTCGAGAGTGAACTGATCTGGAGTCTGGACTAGGTTTAAATGTTTAAATGTAATTGTTTGATTGCAGTAATATTTACTACATCAACGATCATTTGGACAAGAGGACATGGACTTATATTTTCGGAGCATGTTGTGCAACCACTGTCTTCATTCCATCCTTCCACAACTACCGAATCTGGTCTTTTCTTGGTCTCGGCATGACTACTTACACTGCTTGGTACTTGACCATAGCCTCAGTCATCCACGGCCAGGTTCATGTCCTTCCATTCCATGTCGTGTTTCGTTAATATTTATATTGTCATGTTGGGCATGGATTGAGTTGGTTTGCTGGTTCTTTCAGGTTGAAGGTGTGACACATCAAGGTCCAAAAAGCTTGTGCTATACTTCACCGGAGCTACGAACATTTTGTACACGTTCGGAGGACATGCCGTTACTGTGTAAGAAGCTTTGATTCTACTTTTAATTTGTTACACTGATCCACCGCCACTAAAGTGACAACGTTAGAAGTTGCTGTTGATCTGATTTTACCCTTTGCCTAACTAGTAGTTGATGGTCTAGTTGAATCTGGTCCAATGAATTTCCAAACATGTCACTTTCACCATGTGATTTATCGAATCCATTGGTGTGTGTTTTAGTCAAACTATATGATTGGATTAAGCACTAAAATTGATTGTAAACTTAATGTTGCATTATTGGATACTGTTTTGATTGAGTTTTATGATTGATAACAGTGAGATAATGCATGCCATGTGGAAGCCTCAAAAGTTCAAGTATATTTACTTCATCGCTACACTGTATGTCTTTACCCTTACACTCCCTTCCGCTACCGCTGTGTACTGGGCTTTCGGAGATCAACTGCTGAACCACTCCAATGCCTTCTCCCTACTACCTAAGAATGCATGGCGTGATGCTGCAGTGATTCTCATGCTTATCCATCAGGTTCAGTTCTTCTCTAGCTGCATCATTTGACATTTTGGAGTTTGTGTTTTAGTTTGTTTTTCTGTTCCTTTTCTGACACTGATATTTGCGAGCAGTTTATTACATTTGGATTTGCTTGCACACCCCTCTACTTTGTGTGGGAGAAAGTGATCGGAATGCATGACACAAGAAGCATCTGCTTGAGAGCACTGGCCAGGCTGCCTGTTGTGATCCCAATCTGGTTTTTGGCCATCATATTCCCTTTCTTCGGACCTATCAACTCAGCTGTTGGAGCACTTCTTGTCAGCTTCACTGTTTACATCATCCCAGCACTTGCGCACATGCTCACTTACAGGAGTGCATCTGCAAGACAGGTACTCAAACTCATGCCCATCTCATATTACTCCAAATTTTAGAAAGTCATCACATCAGATTAAAAACTTTGAGTATCATGGTAAGGGTATTTCGAAACAATTATGAGCGTGTGGGGATACCTAGACTAGTAGCTTAGAATGTGGGCTATGTTTGTATTGAAGTCTTAATGTGACAGTGCCTAAAACGTAATAGAAACACACCCATGCCGCGAGGCTGTCACGAGTGTGCCACTGCGGGGCCCACCAACTTATTATCTACTCCAGTTCGCATTGAAGTCATTAGTTTACAAACTGTTTGTTTGGTGTTTAGTCTGTCATCCACTTTGATTCTACAGTTCATATTTTGTTTGGTTTGTAACAAGTTCACTCATTGTCACAGAATGCCGCAGAGAAGCCACCAAGATTAATGCGTAGCTGGACAGCCATGTACATGATAAACATATTCATCGTATTTTGGGTACTAATTGTCGGATTTGGCTTCGGTGGCTGGGCTAGTGTGACCAACTTTGTCCGCCAAGTCAACACATTCGGACTCTTCGCTAAATGCTACCAATGCAAGCCTGCTGCACCAGTTCAACATCATTAGAGTGGTAACTGAAACTCTGAAATCAGTTAGAAATCGACGGAAACCAAACCGAACCCTGACGGTGTTATTAGTAGCTCTTCTTACTATTACATTTCCGCAACCCATATTTTTGAATCATTCAAATATCAGGATGGACAGCAATGTGCATCTTGTCATTTGATGATGTGTGATCTCTCCTCTACTTCTTCTCAGCTTCTTTATGATTATTATCACCTTCATATGGTTAATAGTAGTGTGCTTATGAATGAAGAACATGCTAAACTTAAAGCCTCCATTGTTATACAAGCTTCAAGTCTTGCTTTTTTATTATTTAATTTTTCAATTTTTTTGAGTTGAAAAATGGAAGTGTGAATTGGAATTTCCACATGGGTTGGTGGATTGTAGATAAGGGCAAGGCCCACTCACATGGCATCGCCTGCCATGCACGTGCCAGTATTTACTCTTCTACTTGTGGATGGATATAAATATAATTATGCATTATTTATTAAAAGGAATAATCAGATTGCTTCTTTAGTATAGTTTCACATGGACTTCTCGGATTGGTTTTTCTTCAAAATTGGAAAATGAAGTCAAATTGAGCTGGTGAAGACCGGACTTTATTCGTAGGTTGGTTATGGTCTGATTTAAAACATGTTTTCTTTTTCAATGTATAATAAATAATTCGAAAAAAACCACGTGAAGTATACATGTTCTTCTGTGTTGGAAAAAACATGAAGATTAGGTAAACTGCCTGAGACCATTATGGTTTGAATTTGAAGATGCCATGAAACAGAATCCCATGGTTCGAATATTGCCACACATCATCGGATTCGCGGTTTCGCATCATAAAGCAAGTCAAGATGTGTAACTAACATGGGAGTGTTCCAATCCAATAAAGCATGTTAATCGAATAAAACCTGCACATATTTTAATCCAACAATTATTCATAGGAATAATACGAAGATAAAACGTTGAATTGTCTTATTGGGCTTTATTTCAGCCCAAAAATACCATTATGGAGCTGTCCTATTAAGCCCGCGTAGTTGTTCAGCCCACAAGACATGTAGCCCAATCGACTCATCTTATCTTCTTCGATTATCTTCGCTCGCTCGAACGCTGCCTTATCATTTGGAGTAGTGATGGCGTCTCTGCTACTTGCATCTCCTCCTCCGCAGACCCACCGCATCTCATTCTCGCAATCACTCAGCTCAAACCTACCGATATCAAACGGGCAGGTTTTCTGACCATTCGTCCGACCGCATCATCTCCACTTCCGCTCCTCGGTAATCAATCGCCGATCATCTACAACTGATTTAGTTGATATGATTTTGATTTATTGATTGTTTTGTTTATGTGTGCAGTTTATTGCGGTAGAGGTGACAGGAAGACTGCCAAGGGCAAGAGGTTCAATCACTCTTTTGGAAATGTTTGTACTTTTAACCCTAAGCTCAATTCAGTCATCATTCTACCTGTTCAGCTCAGTTGATTTTTTGCTATGTTTTTGTATTGATTAGGCGCGCCCTAGGAGCAAGACGCATGGAAGAGGACCTCCCAGAGTTCCAGTCCCTGGGGCTGCACCTAAGAAAGATCCGTTTGAGGATACTGAGGTTATCAAGATAGACATTGACGAGTCTCTCTTGCCTAACTGATACTCTGCTACTTCGTACCTCCTTTTTCTTGTAATTTGAATACAGTTTTTTAATGTTTTTCTGTAATTTGAAGTACATTTCATGATTTTAATGAGTTGTGATGATATATGTCATTTTAAAGCGTTTATAATTCAACACATTGTTTTGCATAGCTAATTTTAATCCCTCGTATTTGATTTTGTAAATTTTGACATGTAAATTGGTGATTCCTCCTCGTGGGCATCATCATTCATGTCATATCACTTCACCAAATCTCTTGGCAATATTATCTGTCTCATCCAGTGGGAGGTGAGTTTCCAGTTAAGAAGGCGTTCTTCATCAAAATAAAGGTTTTCAATTGTGATCAGTTTTGACTGTTTGGTAAGCTTTGAGCTATTGTCTATGTGGCACCTTTGTGAATATTCCTTTCTTAGAAAAACTTACTGCAAAAGATGTGAATTTTTTAGAAGTATTATGCTTGGGTTTCTTTTTCTATGCATTTTAGCACAGCAACCATACTATGACTTTGGAGATTCATAAGACTTGGTAAACTATACTGACTTTATCCACATCATTTTCTGACTGTGTCCTATTACTTATTTATTATTGACAGTTGATCAGAAGGAAAGCGTTGCTGTTGTCAAGGTCAGGACTCGATGTTGTTCATGCGAAAGCAAAGTAGGTGGTCTTTTCCTACCAATATATAACAATCAATCATTGTGCAAACTTTCATATGCTGATTGCAGCACTCTTATTAAAAAACAAGTAGTACAAATTAAAATACCAATCCCGCCTGACTTAATTGTTTTATTTGTTGTTGCAGGTTATCAGGGTTATTCTTGACTTGTATATTCTATGATCTCCTATAATCTGTCTATTTGTTTCATCAAGCCATTCCTACAATTATAGGGCTTGGTTACAAAGTGCGTGGTGTAATTTATGATGGCATCGGAAATTACAGAAGACGGTGAGGATGGTGAGGCACCTTATCTGATCAACAGTGATTCACAGAAGGAAAGGATCAGAAAGATTATTCGGAAACAGAGATATCAGTATTTATCTTCACCTTCCTCATCCTCACTTTCATCTGCAGTTGTTTCTTGCTCGTCCTCATCACTATCATCATCTCACAGAAATTCCAATCTTTTACAGTTGATGAAAGTTGGAAGCACGTCTCTTAGAAGATTATTTGAGATGGAGCACATTAGTCTCTCTGCTCATTTCAATTATTACAGCGGCTCACCTGTCACCAAACCTATTCTTTTATGGGGCAGTGATTTGGAGGAAGAGGCTTATGATCCGTGGGAATTCATTACCTGCTCTGAGATCGTATCCGGTAGTCTATACAATGATATTGTTACAAATACAGAAATCAACAGCTCCCACAGTCCTACACAAGCTGGCCTTAGTGTCCATGAAATGAAGAAGGAACGCAGAAATCTGAAGTTGGAGAGAACAAAATCATTTAGAAGATTGCCAAAGTTGAATCGCTGGATATGGAGAGGCTTCAGATTCAGATTACGGTTTCGAAGGCTGAGGATCATGATCTGTGGTCGAAAATTTTGATTACACGAATACTTTCTGTATTGTTCAATTTCACATTTGCAAATTTTCTGTATTATTGGATTAGCTGCGATTCAATGAATAGTCGCACTCCACATGTTATTCATACTTCTTAGAAAACAGGAAGTAATCTGTTGTAATATATACAATGGCAAGAAAATATACAAAAAAAGAGATCTAGCAGCAGCTTTCATGCTGTCCGAAAAGAACATGTCCTAAACAAAATAATGAAAAAAACTATGAAGCTGCAGAGGAAGCAGAAGCAGCTGCTGTTAAGCTCCGTGGAAGATCGTATATGCCTTTGCAGATGATACAATGATCAGAAATAAGCCTCCCCATGACGCCATGCTCCTCTATTAACATCATTTTGCTCTGCTTATTCCATAAATGTATACCATAAGTCATTCCGCTGAGCTGCTTTACCTTGGCTTGTACCCATCTCGAGCTGACACGGTCCTTTGGCCCTTCGAAATACCCTTTTATCCGCGTCCAATCAACCGGATAAAATGCCATGGGTGTCATTATTGTCAGATCATAGTCTTTTATATCAGTCACTTTCTCAATAACTCTTGAAACTAAATAAGGTCCATTGTGCCCCCACTTGTTTCCATCAAAAGTCCTCGCAAATTCTTCGATAAACTCGTAAACTAGCTTATGACCCTTGTCGAATATGAGCACTGCATTGTTTAGTCTAGTCCAGTTTCCTAACACATTCGTGCTTTGAGCTCCGATTGAGTTCCGTAATCTCGATAAATCTTTAAGGATAATGAAATCAGTGT
The DNA here is from genome assembly GCA_006409495.1 of Sedum album. NCBI lineage: Eukaryota > Viridiplantae > Streptophyta > Magnoliopsida > Saxifragales > Crassulaceae > Sedum > Sedum album. The sequence goes on along the minus strand of QZGG01000069.1, from coordinate 106,105 downwards.
CTAAGTAAATACCTCCATATTTGTACAAAAGTGCAAGCCTGATCAGATTTGACAGATTCTGAGCCAGAGGAATCTCGCCGGGGATCCTTCTCCCCTGACTTCATATCCTTAAACCAAGCCTCAGCTGGCGTATTCTTGAACAATAAATCCAAATCAGGTGAAAAGGCGGATACCTTGTATCCCAAGTCAATCAAAGGTTTCAAAATTTCATGCCCTTGGGCAGAATCCATAGTCCTTGATACAATCACCAAACACGCTTGAGGATTAGTTTTGAATAAACTCTCCAACGCGAAGACTTCTCGAACACCGAAAGAACCCGCCGGGGATATCCAAGTCATGAAGACCTGAACTTTACAGCCGCCATGGTTGAAGAAACTCTTAACTTTTGAATCAAACTCTTTTGATTTTTCAGTTGACTTTAATATGTCAAAATAAGGCAACTTGTTTTTGAACCAGGCAATCCTCTGCTCTTCAGACATATTCATCGGTGGATTAAAGCTCATACTTGCAGTACTAATTGCCTTTCCCACACCATTTATTTTTACACTCTCAGTAACGGACACCAGAGCGAGCTTTCTTGACACAACGGACACCGGTCCGTCGTGCAACAATAACTTGTTGGAGTAGAGGGTGTTTGCTAGAATTATAAGCATAAGAATAGCTGCAAAGTATACATAGAAAAACACTGATGGCCTTACATGATGACTAAACCTTCGTGCAGTATCCATTTTAACATGAATATCATTAAACATGTCTGTCTCCAGATTCCTGATGCAACAGATGAAGGATCAGAGAGTGCTAGCTGTGGGAGAAAATTTCAATTTCAATTTCAACATGATACGATGATATATAACAAGGGGTACTAGTCAAGGTCGAAGGCGGCCGGTCCAATGTCGAAAAACGTAGTAAAAATACGAAATAAAAAGGAAGCAACGTTACAAGAGACTGAAGAAGAATGGAATGGTATGTAATGCTGATTTTGGATTAACGTGTGTGTTCTTTGTAGAGTTGAATACTTCAAAAGGCAATTGTCAAACAACCTTAAGATAATGTTGGAGCTGTACAGTGCATGGAAATTTTAAGATTTCTAATCTGGCTTTTTAACGTATTTGTTGGTTTGGTTTGGAAAGATTAGTTGCATTATTATTCCTTAAAAATATTATTTGTTCTTCGAATCTTTGATATTTTTATTACGCTTGACAGAAAGAAATTTTATATTTGGAAATTTGTGTGCAATAATTGAATAGAATTTCTATATTTAAAGTGTAATGGTTTGATTTGATACAATCTGATTTATTTGTTGTTGATATGGTTTACATTAATGTTGATTCATTTATATATTTCATTCATAACGAATATACTTATTACCATAATATTTTTCTTATTGATTTAAAAAAAATCAATTACTATTTTAGTATATGAATATTGTGTTAGTATGATGAGAACACTTTTATTTAAGTGTTATCAGTTAGATTATTATTCATAACGATAAAGATTGTGTCTCACGTATATTACAAAACTTAGCTGTGTATAAGATGCCAAAATATACCAACAACATAAAACTACTTAAACATGACATTTTACTAGGCCTGGGACTTTGAACCCGAAAACCCGAACCCAACCCGCAAACCCGTTTTTTTATATGGGTTCGGGGCGGGTTATATATATATAAAAAAAAAAATTATATACCCGAACCCAAATTTTAAAATACGATTCGGGTACGGGTTGACAATTAAAATTGTAACAAAACCCGCATACCCGCACCACATAATACACGTGCATATAAATATGGATTTAAAATATTAAAATAAACAAATTGAAGTAAGTAAACCCTAATACTTTTAAACTGGAATGACTTTTCAACTTCTACTTTCACTATTTCCAATTCTTCGCATAAATTGAACTTCAACATATTTTGAAGTTTCAATTAGCTTTCTATTGAATCCTCCATCAAGGATCGACAAAGACTTCTCATATGGATGATTCTGTTGATTTTTCGGAAAGTCAGTTAACAGAAAGGGAGAAACAAAAGACAACCGAAGAAGATGATTTCAACTTTCAAAAGTCTCCACCTTCAAATATCGGTAATTCTGCCACTGCAAAAGTTTCTTTGAAAAAGAAAGCGAGAACAATGACTACTGAGAGATCTAAAGTTTGGAAACACTTCGACAAGTATGATAAACCGTTGATGAAAATTATAGATGGAGTGGAGAAACAAGTTGGAACTGAAAAAAGAGCCCAATGTAAGTATTGTTCAGTCAATCTTAAATGTGATTCTAGAGTGTGCGGTATCAGTTCTCTTTCGAAGCATATTGAACTTTTTTGCAAACGATATCCCGGTAGAGATGATATTGAGTTACAGCAGACAATATCATATGATGTCTTGGATCCATCCAAAAATATAGTAACCCAGATTTGGTCACAAGAGGAATGTCTTGATGCTGCTTGTGTGATGATTATTTTAGATGAGCTACCTTTTAATTTTATTGAGAGGCCCGGATTTATTCATTTTTGTAAAGTTGCAGTGCCTAAATGGATTCCGCCTTGTAGGAAAACTATAGTTAAGAGTTTTTTGCGCATGTATGATGCAAAAAAGTTGGAGTTGAGGGATAGATTGGGGTCTCATTCGGTTTGCTTAACAACTGACACATGGACATCTTGTCAAAATATCAACTATATGGTGATAACTGCAAATTTCATAGACAAAAGTTGGAATATGCATAAGATTGTATTGAATTTTTGTGTGATTCCAAATCACAGTGGTCTTAGCATATGCAGAATTTTGGAGAATTGTTTGCTAGAGTGGAAATTGGACAAGGTGTTGACAATATCAGTGGACAATGCATCAGCTAATAAGGTAGCAATTCAACATCTTATTGAAAAGTTAAAAGGAAGGTCGAAGCTCTTACTGTTTGAAGGAAAGTTTATGCATGTTAGATGTTTGGCTCACATAGTGAACTTGATTGTGAAATCTGGTTTGCACATGATGGATACGTCTATTGCTAGCATTAGAAATGCTATCAGATATGTGAGAAGCAGCCCTCAAAGATTAGAGGCCTTTAAAGCTTGTGTTGATGCAGAACATATATCTTGTAAAAAGATTTGTGTGCTGGATGTGCCTACAAGGTGGAACTCAACCTATCTTATGTTGGATACCGCTCTTAAATTAAAGAATGCTTTCAATAGACTAGCCGAGGAGGAAGATGGGAGATACAGAGGTTACTTTGATGAAGAAGATGAGGGGGATGGTGATGAAGAAGTAGAAAGTAGACCACATCTAATGCACCGTCAAAAGAAAAGAGTAGGACCACCTGATGCATCTGATTGGGAGAAGGCAAGCATTTTTGTAAAGTATTTGAAAGTTTTTTTAGAATCAACATTAGATGTGAGTGGACAGCTAACCCCTACAGCCCATAAAGCTTTCATTAATGTAGCTACAATCAAGGCCGAAGTTGATGAGATCTGGAACAAACCACTTTCTGAAGATTCAAGTGAAACTGATAAAGTCTTATATAGTATGGCAAGCAAAATGAGGATGAAGTTCAACAAATACTTCGAGTCCATAGATGATGTCCATGAGTTGCTCTTGATCGCTCTTATATTGGATCCGAGGCGTAAGTTAAAATATGTGCAGCATGTTTGTTTGACTTTGCTTTGCATGGGTTTTGAAGATTCGAGAAGAAAATGTGATAAGTTGAAATCATTATTGTTAGAACTTTGTGACATATATGCTGCAGATTCCGCTTACGGCCTTTCAAATGCATCTAAGAGAAAAAGAGGAGTAGAGGATGGAATTAGTTTGTCTTATGATTTCACGAGTGTAAGCGTAGTGGGAAAGAAGGCAGCGATGTTGGAAGCATGGCACAAACAACTTGAAAATGAAGCAGTTGTGGTTGGAGGAGAAGTAGATAGATACTTACTTGATCCTATTGAAAATCCCAAGAATGATGAGCAGTGGGATATATTAGAATGGTGGAAGTGTAACGGATCGAAATATCCTAACTTGCAAACTCTAGCTAAGGATGTTTTAGCCATACAAGTTTCTACTGTGGCTAGTGAAAGTTCTTTTAGTACAGGAAAAAGAGTGATTGACCCACATAGAAGTTCATTGTCTCCAAAAACTGTTGAAGCCTTGATATGTTTACAAAGTTGGTTGAAATCAGATTCACAAATAGGACTGGTTGCATTCCAACAATTGAGGAGATGACATGGTTTGAGGATATTGAAAAAGGTATTTTATTACAATTCGGGTGACTAATTGATTAGATTCATGCTTGATTTAAAAGTAAGCACTTAATTTGATGTTTTTATGCAGAACAAATGGAAGAGAATAAACTACAAATGAATACTGATGGCAAAAGGGAATCAAGAATTGTATCAAAGTCATCAAGATATCATGGGAAGAAATAAGAAACTACACCCAGGTTTTAAATCTTCACTTTGAAACTAATAATAAATCAAATAAATTTAATGATTTGCGATTGGAATATTTGTTTTAGTTGCATTTTAGTATATTAACAATGACTGCAGTTCTCGTATATATAATTTATATTGCAGGTATTATATTTGTTGACAAATTGAAGGAAAAGATGTGAAACTTTGATCTTTTGGAAAAGCAAAAATGAAGTTGTACGGGACTTGCGCTAAACCTTATGAAGCTATGTCATGATTATCATCCACATGTTGCATACTCTGTTCCTTTTCTTTGATTTTGAATGCTTTTGGTGGTTAAAATTTCCATAACTGTATTGACAATTTGAAATTCTTCATTAACTTAAATTATCGATATTAAAGTCATGCATATGAACCCGATACAAACCCGAACCCGAACTAAAATTATGGGTCGGGTTCACATCGGGTTGGGCATTAAAATTACTGTACCCGAACCCGAAATAATACTACGCGGGTCGGGTTCGGGTATAATATTTTTTAGGTCGTACCCGAAAAGTCCCAGGCCTACATTTTACTTTACAGCATGAAGAGAACACCTGCGGAGCACTCTACTAAATATGTACTCAAAGCACACAACATTCTATTTTACATCATCAAGACTTGTTTCAGAAAGAACTTCATCTCTTTGCAACATTGTTGCTCATCATGATCGCCACATTTCCTAGATAGTAAAATGATGCATATCAGCCTTTAGTTGCCACATTTGAGTCTGCCGCTGGCAGTCTCAAAATTGACGACAATGACATCATAACTTTGGCGGTCTCAACTTTCTTTACCAACATCTTCCATTTCGCATCTTGGTCCTTCCCTTGCTGGGCTTTCACTTTGAAATGTCTGTAACAATTTACATAATTTTTAGACAATTAGCATGACAAATGAGTTACTAAATGGGTCCATGATCTTGATATTATGCACCTCCATCCGCACAAAAAATCAAAAGCCAAATCATCTATCGAAATGAAAAGATATTTCTAGCAGATATTTTTTACTACTCGAAAATGAAAGCGATATATGACCTTATCATTTTCCTACAACGAATTTAAGCCTTGTGTTCATAAATAGCCTGATTGGATGTCATTGAATCGTACAAGCCACGTGCAATGCTAAGTTATGCTACGAGTCCCTACTCATGCCAATAATGAATAACATGAAATGAACTATAATATAAGCTTCCAATTGCATCAAATTGATGTAAAATTTGCACTGTGTGCAATCACAAAATCCTCGAATAATTGCCAATCAAATTTAAAATTACCTGTGCGGCTGGATAAGATTTTTCGAAAAGAAATATCTCAAGAAACCAATGATCAATGATCAGTGTCTAATGATTTACACGTAGCATTACAGTTCAATGTATTTACAATTCAGTTTCAAGATGAAATTAGTGCAGGGAAAGTGGGCGCATGTAAATCATACCTGCAGAGAGGAACTTGACAGTGATCCATGTTATCGCAAATGGAGGAATGAAGCTGGAGCAGCTGCCACATCCTCTTACACCTTACGCAACCTCCATTGACTCTTTTCTTACATTCAGCAAAATGGCGTAAGAGTAACTGAAGCCCCTGGCAAGTTGAGAATTTGTTGCAGGGACCTTTCTTCTTAGTAGGCACAACGTTGTGTGGTACAATTGTTGTGCAACCTTCCGTGCATATGTGTTCCAAACAGTCCATTGCTTCGCTTAAATGAAGATACATGCTCTGCTCTTGCCGAATCCTCTTCGCCTTCTTCCTCCTCTAAAACACGTAATAAATCAAACACAAGTCAAAAACCACGGAAATTCCATCCAACATACTGTTTGAAATATATGAGCTGAAAACATGTAAACTTATAAATTAGATTGTTATAACTAGTAGGGTACCGTTTCAGTCTGACTAATGAAGTGCAAAACATCGAGCTCAAGCCAAGGATCATGATCTTGCAAGAACTTCCAACCTTCAGTCTTTTCAACAACCTTAAATTTCTCAGCCACCATTTTCAAACATCTAACGTAAAGACAAGGCGCATCGCAAAGTCTAGCAAGTTTAAGCTTATCCACAACATTCTCAATCGTTAACTCATCAGCTAAAGCTCTTACACATGTCTGCTTCAATGTTGGAATCATATAAACGTGTGACAATACTAGTAAATGTATTCCAAACTTTTCAATCTCATCGCTCGAGCACCTGCATCCAAGTATTTCTCACAATGTCACTTCTAATCAAACTCCTAGTAAATTGCGGATATTCGATTGTTCTCGAAAAGTTTAGTATCACTAGCACCACACAATTTGTACTGATTTTTAGGCCATGAAAGCTTAAGTTCTGGATTTAGCGCAAATAGTTGATTCGATAATTAAATCAATGTCACTGTTTAAAGTGTGACTGAATACTACCCGAATGCGATATTCGGTACCTGGAGGTGTAGAGAAAGTCTATGAAGGACGCAACAGCTCCACAAGGAACACCGAGGATTCGAATGACTTTGGCAGAAGACTTCTTAAGTCGTTTACATGACTTTTTGAGTATGCCATCAAGCACCGGAGAGGCCTGAACCTGCAAAAGTCAACGTGAGTCAACGCAATTTGATCGACCAAGTTTCACATTAAAATGTACAAAAAAGCTTGGCGTTGGGGAATTGAAATGACTTACGAGGATGGTGGAATGGGCAGGGATGCGTGATCCTAAGGAGGTGATGATGAGAACATCGGGTGAGATTTGGTCGGAAACGGCGGATGACATGTTCGTTCTTGGCTGTGGTTTTCGAAACAGAGCAGATAGATATTTTTGAAGGTGGTGGCTGTGTCCTGCTCTGTTTCTTGCTCTGTTTTGGTGGAACACAGCCTGTGCATGGTTTACATGTTGTGCTTCTATTTATAAATGCTTCGCTATTTCAAGTTGGATACGTGTCGATCCTAACCGGTAGATGTAATAAACTTCAATAGTGGTTTAGATTTTTCACATTTAATATTAATCTATTTATTTAATTCATCCATTTTTATGATTGGATGCTTGTAAATTTATCTACATATAATATGTAAATTGAACGACATAATTTTTCTTCTGAATTGCGAATATCTAAAGTCATTATCTGAAATTCCATTTCATACGAAATTTACGTATGCACAAAGATATACGCAATACATCTAAACACCAACCAATTACTGGATGTATTACTGGAAAATGTTAGCCTTCTCTCTACAAAGTCACTCTCCCCTCTCAAGGCGTCTCTCTCCGCCAACTCCCTCCGTTCTGTGTTCAGGGCGGATGCTATGAGTTTGGTGTTTGATGTGCAGGCGGTTCGGTGGGGTGGTTGAGCTGGCTACGGGAGGTGGCTCGGTGACTCGGTGGACGACGGTGGCTGGTTCACCAGCCTTATTTTTTCACCGCCGCCGTCGTTCACCGTTGTCCGTTGTTTGGCGAGCTCGAGCTGTGGTCTTCTCAGGCGTCGTCCTTTGCTGCTTTCTCCGCTGCTTTGTCCGGCGTTTTCTTGCTGCTGTCTTTCTGCCGTCGTTCTGTTGGCGGTCGTCTTTGGTGTTCGGCTCGGAGTTGCAGCAGTTCGGTTGGTCGTTGTTTTGCGGTCTCCTTTTGGTGCTGAGTTCCGGGTGACGCTGTCACCGTTTTGATTTTGCCGACCTCCGTCTGCTGCCTTTTGTTGCCGCCGTCTCCAATTTGGCTGCTTCATTTGTTCCATTTAGCTGTCACGGTCGCTGCTGGTGGTCTGCGCCGGTGGAGCCGTCTCCGTCCACGTTGTTGTCGGCGCAGGGTGGCGTCGTCGTCAACGTTGCAACCTTCCTGCGGCCACGTGTCTACTTCGTTGCTTCACACGTGTTCACAGTGCTGACTTGTTCCGCGCCGTTTCTGTGAAGTTTATCAAGATGCGACGTGGTTCTTCCTTAGGCTGCTGCGCGTGTCCTACCTTTACACATATCTTCCTCAAGCTCCTGGTCAATGTTCAGTGTACTTGGTCAACATTCAGATATGTATCCAGGACTTATATTGCTGTATTCACACGCGGGTCCTCCTCTCTTTCATCCACAATCTCCGCCAAGCTATTTCCATCTACTCGGATTATATTTTTAAAGTTCATCCGAATCATCTTTTATTATTACGGAAATCTGGGTGGTCTTAGAAATAGCGTGGTGTTCTCTTAGTGCTCACTTTAGTTTCTGTCATTTCTTATTCTTTATAGGTACCGAGGCAAAGTACTCGGTTTAGTCATTATTTTCAATTTTCTAGATATCTAGACTAGACTGAGTCAGACTAACTTTCAGTTAGCCTTTTAAGTCCTCAAATTGTACCTTTGGCTTTTAGGCCTTTCAATCAAAAAAAAAAATTACTGGATGTATTTAACTCATTTCATTCAACCTCATGTAACCTTGAAGGCTTGGACAAATCTCTAGCCTATTAAAAACCTAAAAATATCTGATTTGGTTAATGCAAACAATCAATCGAGTGTCAAGGACGAGACACGCGGATGAACTGCACGGCGTTAAACAAGATCAGATTTGTTGTCTCATTCCATAAAATTAGGAGACACAACATCAATGTCCTGTCCCACTTTCTACGGATAATAATGCTTAAATTTTAGAATAATGACACAATTATCTTATTGGGCCAAATTATGGATGGAGACTGGTTTGGGCTTCGAAGCAGAGAGTGAAATAATTGGGCTGGGCTTTCTCCAGCTCGCTACACTCATAGACATGAAACGCTGCGTTTAGAGGCATGAATCGGAGTGTGAGACTCGTGAATTGTGCTGTGAGCGTTGAACGCTCGGAGCCACAGATGGTTAGATATTCGAGGCGCTTAAGCTCCGTCTACTCCACGACGCCATCTGTCTCCAGATCCGGACGCTCGCTCACTATTTTTGATATGAATGATTGAGTGAATAAATACCACTTCGACACTCTCACTGCTTTCAACAATTCAACTACTTGAGATGGAGTGCCTGACGCGTTCGTCTAAGATTTTGATTGATGAATTTAGGGTTAGTGGCCTTGGAGGTTCAACTACAATGATTGTGTCAGCAGAAGGATGATAAGTTTCTCTAATTGTTCAAGGAGAGTATTTTATCCATTTTTGAGTTCAATCAACTGCCAATCGGTTCTTCCACCAGTTTTTGCTACACCACACTCTCAGGTAACGGCTTAGTAATCAATTGTTTTTGTTGTTTTAATCAATTGTTAGTTGCGATACTGATCGGTATGTTCTGTGATTTCTGATACAGGCGAGCAAAGCAGCAGTGGATGGGGAAGGTAAGGATTTTTTAGTTTTTATTGAGTGATGATTCATTTATATGCATACGTGTAATGATTGTAGTTCATGCAGATCAACTGAGAACTGTGCGAGTTAAGTTTCAGCTGCAGAAAGCTTGTGGATTTGGTGATCATTTTCTGATGGTAGGAGATGATCCTCTGTTAGGTTCATGGGATCCAGAAAATGCTGTTACTATGGAATGGTCTGATGGCCACATATGGACTGCTGAAGTGGTAAGAAATTGTTATTATGAATTTTTTGTGCCTGACGTGTTTAACAAAAGTGAAACTGCATTCATTATTCACTAATGTACCTGTAGGATATGCCGGTTGAGAAAACTATTCAGTTCAAGTTTGTTCTGAAACAAAGTACGGGAAATGTTATATGGCAGCCAGGCCCTGACAGGATTTTCAAGGCTTGGACTACATCCAAGACTATAACTCTTGTTGAAGACTGGGAAAATTGTGAGCTGCAAACGATTGTGGAGGATGGGGTTCCTGGTCATGATGAGGAGCTGCTTCTAAAGACTGGTGTGAAAAGTCTTCAACAAGCAAATAAGAATCAACTATCAGAAAATATAACATATTCAGAGGATTCAACTTTCAACATTTTGAAGGTTGGTGCATCAGCCACGGAAGAAAGCAGCTATTCTGAAAAGGAGTCAAGTATACGCATGATGATGGCTCATAACATTATAGGTGATCATAAAACTAGTTTGATCGAGGGATTGGAGGATGAAGTTATCCTTGCTGACCCAGTTCTAGTACCGGGCTTAGCACCGCCAGTGTCATGTTCTTCAAGTGAAGGGTCTTCTTTGGAAAATTTAGATAAAAATAGTGATTTGAATGGCTCCATAAGGTCTCCAGACTCCAATGATCAGACTGCACTGGAGGTAACTGCTCGATGAGTGATTGTCTTACGTTTCCACTTTCCATTTCTTATCTGATGCCAGTACCCCACTCCATCCTAGTTTTTCATTCTAGTTTCCCTTGAGTAAGAGGATTGATATATGATAAGAGCGGTATCTGTTTTATTTTTAAAAGTTTTGAACTGTGGAGTCAATCATCCGGTTACCAGTGAGCATTTATGTATGAAGGCCTCTTCTTTTTCATCTTTTTTGTTTCAATAAAATGTAATTTCTTTCATGTTTGGATCAATAAGCCTTGCCTCTTTCCGAAAACACACCCTCGAGGTTATGTTTGCATGATAAATTTACTACGCCGCAATTTTTTGTGCACCAAGTATCAGACTCTCAGATAGGTATTCAAAGACTTTAGTTTTTGTTTTGTATGCTGAACAGTAAACACCATCATTCACTTTAGCCAGTTGAATAAATCATTTTGCACGTCTATGATCTTTTCTTATGAGTCCATCTCTTGATTATAGTACTTGATTTGATGAATAATAATTTCTTCCACGGTGGACCTGTTTACTTATTCATCACTGTTATGCACCCTGGATTTGGAGTTGAGCACTTTTGACATGTTGTTCATAGATTATTTGTACTTCATTTCCTATGGGTTTTTGTTTTAGTTTGCTTTGATTCAATACACTGACATTGTGCCCTTTTCCTGCTTTCCCAAAGTCCTGCTCAAATTTGAAAGGTGAATCTGAAGAGGTGAAACTTCAACTACAAGAAGAAAACCTTAAACCCGAGAGGGAAGAACCTGATTCAGGGTTAAAACAAGGAAGCTCCAGATTTGAATCGGAAGAAAAGCAAAAAAATGATGTAACCCCCCAAAGAGAAGAGAAAACCAAGATGAAACTCAGCAATGAAATAGAATTCACCGATCCTTTCCTGGAAAAAGTCGAAAGGCAAAGGGATACGGCTTTACAAGAAACTTACAGTGTCTTCCAAAATGACATGCTTTGGGGTCGCAAAACTATGCAGAACCTTCTAGCCAGCTTCAGGCTGTTTTTGTATCAGCATCAGTGGTACTGAAAACAACCCAATATTCTGTAATACGGTTTCCTGTATCGTGGAAGTACAAATTGTTGTAGCACAAACAGCACGCTGTGTATATTCTTCCGTGAGGATGTTGTAATGTTGTAACTGTATATGAATGCATGTGGAGGGTAAGATTAAAGTAAATGTTCCATGGCAATGGGGAAAGTACTTGTCTCCTAGTTGTCTGGCCTAGAATGTTGCCAGTTTATTGTACCATCGAAGACACTTGATATAATACTTACAAATTGCATTTGCATCAGAATGTCAAATTACATGATGTATTTACTAGCAAGAATTTTGTAAATCATTACAGCATTCTGAAGGATATCAAAATTGGATAAATTGAAAATATTTGATGGTTTAAGTATCACCTAGGAACCATCTCTGTGACAATTTGTGACACACCTGAGTATGATGGGTGGAAGAACGGATTCGTTGGGGACGGGTTCCCTTTATTTGGCATTGAAAGACGATGACTACTACCACTAGACCGTCTTGTATCTGTTCTGTTAATCCCTGGCTCTGTCAACGACATTTCATTTAGGTGAACATCTTTTGAGAGCATAACCAATACCTGCTTCATACTTGGACGTTGCTTTGCAATGGCTTGCGTACAGAATAGTGCAACCTTTATGAAACGCAGTACCTCGTCCTGAGGATATTCTGCCATGTCCTGATCAACTATTTCCATAAGCCTGCCCTCTTCTTTTAACTGCCAAGTCTGCAACAAGATTTGAGGTTCATAATGGGAAACTGAAAAATTACTCTTTTTTCGTAGGAGGAAAAAGTTTACCCATTCTACTAGAAACATGAGCTCATCCCCGAATGCTGTTCTGTTGCTACTTCGGCCGCTAATTATTTCAAGTATAAGCACCCCAAAACTATACACGTCTGCCTTCTTCGTAAGCTGTCCAAGCAAAGCATATTCCGGAGCTAAGTATCCCCTTCACAAAAAATGTATCTATGATTAGAACTTAACTATTGAATAATCTACAAGTTCACATAAGCTTACATTGTCCCTGCAACGCGAGTGCTGACATGAGTTACGTTATCTGGAAAAAGTTTTGCAAGGCCAAAGTCTCCAATCTTAGGATTGAGGCTTCCATCAAGAAGAATATTGCTAGCCTTGATATCTCTATGGACAATAGGCGGTTCAGCTTCCTCGTGAAGAAAGCAAAGGCCACGGGCTATACCCAGGCATATTGCAACTCTTCTAGGCCAATCAAACTTGATATGATTACCTTGTGAAGTTCAAATAAAATAAAAGTTCATTTTTTGATGAAGAATATGTGGAAGCAACATGTAGTAACAATTTTTTGAATAACAGCATCAAGAGCTGACAGCATTTCTAAAGACGGGAAACTGAATCAAATCAATTACTTACAAAGTTTGACAATTACCTAGTAATGCAACTGCAAGGCTGTTATTCTCGAGATACTCATAAATCAATATCCGATGCTTCTCCTCAACACAACACCCAATCAGTTCAACAAGATTTGGATGCTCAATAACTGAGATCATGTTAATTTCTGTCAGAAACTCGTTAGTTCCTTGTTTAGACTCTGTAGACAAACACTTGACTGCCACTTGAGTTCCATCTCTCAAAACACCCTGCATAGTAAATGTCATGCAATGATAAGTTCAAGGTATGGAAAGTTTTAGGCAAAAGCTCGTTAATCAACAACTTGAACTTGAAATAAGAACAAGAAGCGAGGAAAGTCAACGACTCACCTTATATACAACTCCAAAACCACCCCCACCAATTCTGTTTGTGGGGCGAAAATTTTGTGTTGCAATTCTGAGCGAGTTATATGAAAAGAGTCTCACATTACTATGGGATAGCTCTGGCCAAGCATAAAAATGTAAATGAAAGTTAGAACTTTGAACTGATCCCACGCCGACAAAGGACTTAGTTACTAGAGTAAAGAGTAATATACAACTTAGAAACTTTCATGAGTTGATTCTCCTCAAAGGGATACTTCCAAGCATATATATTTGTAAACTTTCAAGTACAAAACTGAATTATATTTTGGCTCATGATATCAACTGAGTACATGGAAAATTAATTTGAGGATAAGGCCAGAATGGTAAACTAAGATAGGAATCCTTCTTTGTATAAAAACAAAAAACATTTCAGAAACACAAATTTTCAAAAACAAACAAAAGAAGGAAACTTTATGCCTAGGAAGATCGAACTAAAAAAGAAGCCAATTAAAGGGAGCATATAAATTATAAAACTCCCACAAGAATCAAGGTCCATAAAGGGTTGTACATTTCCAGGAGTTGAGACATTTTTTTCATACTTCATACCTCTATTCAGTGCCAGATTCTGACCGGCAGTAGATTGACTTTTACATGACCTAAGAGCTTCCAGCAAACCACAACCCATGTTGACAACTACAAATACATATACAAAGCAACTTCATAACAGTACTACTTCAATCCAACCTGAAAATAGAGCATTTGTAATGAGAATTGTTACCTGAGTGTCAAAATAGAGCTCTGGCAAAAGGGGTTGTTTGTATGATAAAAGAAGAGCCAGCTGATGAATAAAGATGTAAAATTCGCACTCAACATCATAAATATATGATCACACAAAGATGAGTTTTTTTCCATCAATTCAATTCAATGCTAGATATAAAAAATGTACAAACTTAAATGAAATGGGGTCAAGCCGGCTGCAAAAGGCCCTTTTGAAAAGGGCATTTACTAGTCTATCTATTTGAACCAACTGTAGAAAATGAATGGACACAGCAGACGAAAATGACTCCTGCACTAATCTGGTGGAGTCTGGAATTGGGTGGGTTACCATTGAGCCTAATTAGGGTTTATCTCTAACTCAATCATGCATGTAATTTTTAATTAATTGAATAAATAAACAAATAAAATTGAGTTTGTCAAATCAGGTCTGGTGGTCAGATTAATGATTACCTTACAATCGTGTTGGTTTTATTCAACTTTTTTTATATATTAATTCACTTAGTTAAAGTAGAAACAAACTGATTGCCCTATGTTAAATGATTAGCCATCCAACATCATGACAATAAATATGTGTTGGCTTCTTCATAGTACCCTACCCACAAGCTATATACAGTTTATGTCAAGAATAGCATATTGTCTAAACAGATTCATGGTTGCGGACAAAATATTATGCACCAGCCGCCTGCCAAATATCTCTAACTGGTTTTCTGATGGCCACCTCTGGCCCGATCACACTCAGAACCATAACTCATCTTGTTTCCTAGTGTTGTAGATTGACCTGCATGTAAAGGCATATATCCCATATTTGTCCCAACATTACTATAATCTCAGAAAATTAGCTTACATTAAAGTGTTAACAAGTTTACCATACAAGGAAAATTAATTCTAACAGACTCATCGATGAGAAGAGGAAATAGAAGTTCACATCAGTTGCTACAATCCTGGCTTAATTTCTAGAAACACAACAGATAACTAACAACCTGAGAGGACGATCAGCAAGAACTTGACCACAATCTACTAATTGTTGCACTATAATTTGGTTTACCATTTCATACTTACCGAAGACTGAAACCTACTAGCACATAAACATTTCAGCATAAGGATAGTTTCTCAATGCCTAGAGCATTGTCAACAGCCTCACTCCGATATGCGCAATTTGAGTTGAGGTGGGCCACTGGGTCAGAGCTGCAGTCACTACTCGCTGCAAAAGGAGAATCCGTCAAATTTGTTGTGGTGCTATTCGTGGAGCCGGTTGGTGTGCTATGGCCAGACGAAGTGGCCATTTTTGTATTCAAGGGCTTCAGTTTACTAGAGGGGCTTCCTCTTATACCCTGCAAAATAAAGGTATATCTCATTAGACCATGCATCCATAACCAGTTTGAGCTCAAAACAAACTACACATCTATTATCATGTGACGATTATAATCTCATATGTGTTTACAATCACTCTGCCTCAAAGGTTGAGTTCTAATAGCTTCTATAAAGCTATTAGTGGTGCATAAAACAATAGAGGGATAGGGGGTGCTGCATACCATGTGCCTTATTGCCATATCCAATGATTTCTTTGAAAGAGACAACCCAAAACCAGAGCTATCTCGGGATATAGAAGACTTCCCTGTGGATTTATCCTGACCACAGTGGCCCTCTGGCTTTGGAGGGGCTAGCTTCCTCATATTTACCACGCGTTCAACCATTTGTGATCCAATTATCACAGGATTGACATTGTCAGCATCTTTGGAGTGAGCACGATTCCAAGCAGAGATGAAATTCCTACCACTGAAACCACTAATATTTGGTGCGCGTGCCCTGGGGGGAGAGCAGGATTTCTGCCTTTGCTTTTCATTTGAACTAGCCTTCGAAGAAACTATTTTGCTATTAGACACTCCTGGCCTCCCCCTTGATGTAGAAGCTGGCCTTTCTGGCAATGTTTTCTTTGCACGTGCAGGCACTTCAAGAGAGTCACGTGTCTCCCGAGTTTTCACAGAAGGAACTTTACCATGATTAGTTGCTGCATTCTTTGATTTTGATGGTGCATATTTGGCTACATCAGAAGAACGGGCTGGAGGAGCAGAATTGGATTCTTTGCGGACTGGAGTGGATGACCTTGGTGCTAATTTAGAAGCAACTTGTGCCAAAGGTTTAACAGCTGGGGTAGATATGTGGGAACTTGGTCGGCTAGGAGTTGAAGACCTTGTAGAAGGTTTTTTAGGTTTGGAAGTAGAAGTAATAGATGCACGTGGATTAGGAGTGGAAGATCTTGAAGGTTTAGTCGCTGCAGCCTTTCCTTCTATTGAAACTGTTTTTTTGGATACTGAACGAGTTTTGTTCCCAGATTTGGAAGGACAGAGATCAAGAGCTGAAGCTTCCATGCCAGAATTAGGAACTTCCTGGATATCTGCAGGCTGTAATTAAACCTGTATAAGTCTATGCGCTTCAAACATATATAATCGTGGTATCTATAATTAGGAACTTCCTGGGCTCTAGAAGTAGGAACATCCTGAATATATTAGAAATTTCATTTTACAGTTTAATGCTAAATCAATATGTATGAACCTTCTTTCATTTTGGTCCACAAGCAACTAATAATCTAAAAAACTTTTAAATTATTGTTCATTTTTAGCTTATTTCACCTTGGTTTTCAGAGAAGTAGGTTGAGCATTATGCGAGTCAATTTGGCTGCAACTATGCTTCTGTGATTCCATCTCCAATAAAGGAAAGAGTGGCATATCAGGGGGTGTCAAGAGCCTGGAATGCAAAGAACTTCTAATGATTGAAAAGACATGAATATGAACAATATACTGTGCACCAGTATATGGGCATGTGGAAAATATTTTCTAAAGCATACAAAGGTTCAGTAGATAAAAGAGAGTGAGGATTAACTAGTCAAAAATAATCAGTGTATCAAAATGATGGACAAGCATATAATGAGACTCGGTTGACATATTCAATTGTTATCCATCAACTATGGAGAGCAGAAACAAGAATTGGTTGCTGATAACAAGCTGAAACAACATAAATGGGGAAAACATATACAAAGAGTAGTTTTTAGATTGAGCCACAGAAAAAATAAAACATGGTTCTCTCATTTCATAACATTCTTTTTGATATATCAAGGATATTTAAAGATAAGGCCACATTCGAGAAAAAACGAGAGTCAAAAAGAGGTTTTGCATTACCAATCATAATCACTGGAATCATTCTCGAAGTTCAGAAAATCATCAGCATCCATAAGGGGCACATGCAAGGATGTCACCCTCTTTGAAACTGGGGACAATGCAGTATCAGATCCTGCAACCATATTAATTGAAATCCATGAATGAATCAAACTACCATCTCATGTACATCCATTTGTAACCATCCATTAGTAACCATACTAGTACCTATCCAGGCTATACACTATCTCTGAATGACTTAAATGACTTCCACTGTGGTATACTGTTCTCTTCTTTGCAAATAAATCAGAAACCGTTACAAACTTGTTAAACTAGCCTACCTCTAATACTACAACAAAACTAGTAAAAGTGAAACTTATCAAGATACCATACCATCAAGTTCATCACTAAGTGCAGGAAGGCCGTCATCCTCAACCTCTCGTCTCCTCATCTCAAAGAAAACCGCCATCTCCTCTTCTCTTCCCATCACAACCATCCTAACCAGATAAATTCCCTCTCCTGCAAACACAGCAGATTTCATCAGCAATGCTCAAATCCTCCAACCAAACCCTAACATGCCAAAGATTTGAACACAAGTACACACACATTCAACACAACCTTAATCAATAAATTAATCAATCAACCAATCCAAGAGCTCACACATCAGATTCAGATCCAAATCAGATCCGAAAGAAGTGAACTAAATCACACTCCATTCGAATCGAGTAATGTGAAAGACTAATTGAGAGAATGATTGATTTTGAATGCAATAAATGAATGAAAGAGAAGATTACCAGAGGATGCGGTGGAGTGAAGAAGCTACGTGTGACGATGAGAGCGTCTTTTTGAACTCAAGATTTGTTGAATGGTTTTTTCAGGTGGATTTTTTTGTTGTTTAAGGAGATAGTTTGAATTAAAGTCCGTTTGACGAGATTGACCTCACAAGTCGTTGTTATTACCAAATTACCATCTTCATTAGGAGATTGTATTTATGTTAAAATGTAGTGATTTGGGAATTTTTATAATTAATGACTTTTAATTTTGGATGAGGAATGATATTTAATTATTTTTGTTTCGTTGCATTATTTTTTTTGAAGAAAGAGTTGATGAGTGATGATGGGGACCCGACATTATGAGTTTCACGAGAAGTTCAATTATTGTCTGCCACATTTTCAAATTTTCATTTAACGGAAAAAAGAAGAGCCTGCTCTTTAAAGTAATGAAATAGTAACCCTAACTATCAAAAAAGCAATGAAATAGAAACCCTAGATTGAAAAAGAGGGCACTTTCACTAATTCACTTGCCATGATTTTGAACAATAACTCTTCAGATAAGGGCTGAAATGTCACAAACAAACAAGAATATTGAATTCAAGCAGATCACAGTATGAACGGAAACCTGTTGGTAGGGGTGACCTTTTCTCAGTTCAGGGATATAAAACAAGTTACTCACACATGCAGTATTTCAGGAAGGAGGATATGAGCACCAACAGACACGTGAAATACAACAGGAACAAAGTTGAAAATGAAGATGCTAAGACTAAGGCTAAAGCTAAGAATCACCAAACATTATATAGCTAGAGCTAGGGTATCTACGGTGTAGCGAACATATCTTATCGACGACTTGTGCAGATTTCCCTCACCAGTAACTTGCTTCGACTTTTACTGATAAAAATTTGGTAAAACTAACCTTTCGTCATATAAAGGTTGCCTTGCTTCACTTTCACTATCTAACAATAGTTTGCCACAAACAAAGCATTATTCTTAGTCATCATGCCGAAACCATTCCAATCCATGAGGCTGTTAAAGCTGCAGCTTCTTCAAAATGCAATTTTTTCACAAGTACAAAATAATGAAATATGAAATTCAGCATCAATGAAGGATTAAGTCCTCTAGGTCCACTCGTAAAAATGGCCTATTTTATGAACCTTTGTAGGCTCTCTATGAACTAACATTCTTGAAAGGGTGCTGTTTATGTAACTACTCTGTGCCGGTATCAGAATCTATTGTGGGTGGTTGTAGAACAAGCGATAAAGCAGGATCAGTTCCAGTAACATGAACCTCACCTTCACCGCCAACTGCATTTTTGTTTGCACCAGGACCCACCACTTGGAACCTGTTCAAAAGAATATCCAGTTCTGTCAGTTAATCTATTGAGGTTTAGATAGTCTAAGAGTTCCGAAGAAATCCAGTACCTCTCCAGTATGAATTTTCCTTCCTTGTATTTCTGACTTTTGTCGAAGGCAGTTTCCTGAAACAAATAATACACATACAGCAAAAAGAAATGTTGGAAACAGCAAAGAATATGATGTTATAGAGTCGCAAAGCTACAGAGGCCAAGAGTCAAGATAATTTTAATGAAAAAATAGGTGTTTGTAAGACTCTTCTTACATATTTCCAGCCTACTATCGCTCCACAGCTAACACAGAATATATCCACAACTGTATGAACTCCGGTCATCATCATTCGGTCATCTTTTTCCCCAAGCGTGACGTTGACACTGCAACATTCAGAATTACAGACACAGAACGTGTGATTTGAGTTTATGATTCATATTCGTCAAGTCACTTGAAATTATTTAAAGATAACAGCTGAATCATCAATTAAATCAAATCAGAATCACTATGCATCTTGAGATCGCTAATTTCCAGCATGAACCACAACATTCACCAACTGTCGAAGTAACAGAAGTGTAGACATAACATACCATTTATCAAAGAGATACGCTCTTCCATGCCTGCAGTAAAATGACTGAAACCACAAACAATCATCAGAAGCATTTACCCTAGCAAACATTCATTAAAATATATACTGAAGCTCGATCTTAATGTTTACATTCAGAATAAACACCAAAGCACAACAGTTGACATCACTACCTGATCAACAGAACTAGTAAACGTGAGTCCCTAAATCCTAATCAATACACTGTATATATAACTACAAGGCATTCATGCAAAACTTTGATGAAGGAATCGAAAATCAATAAATTAAAATAATGAAACAAACCTTTGAAAGAATGTCATCAACAAGGGCAAGATGAGTGAGGCAATACTTGCAGCTATAGAAAAGGCCATGTCCTTCGAGACTAATCGAGAAAACCCTCCCCATCCCAACCCTGCAAACAAAAAATCGACAAATGAATCGATCAGCATTAATCAACAACAACACCGAACAGTTCGTCCGTACCTTCAAATCGAAATCCGTAAACGAGTCCGATCGTGCCGCTGAGAGAAAAGTTGATCAGAAATCGCTTCCTGCAACCGCTTTGTATTATTATTCTTTTTAATTTAAAAGTGTAATTTTCCTTATATGAATATTTTCATTATTACTTGTTTAAAACGAAAGAGTGACGAACCCTAGCTTGCCTCCAAGTATTGTTTTTTCTTTTTAATTTCAAAGGACGGAGTAAATTGTGCCGAAAAAATATATTTTTATTTAGAAACAATAGAAGTATATTAAAATATACAGGTAATGAAAAAATGCAGTCAAAGAAATCATTCAACACTGAGATATGAGTTTGTAATGGAACAGAGGAATGACCAAACTAGACGAAGCAATAATGCGGAACAATCTGCATTGGAAAACTACTGTCAAGGAAAGATAAGATGTTTGTGTCGTGGCGACTTGAGGTTTCGGCAACAAGCAACACTCCCCAAGTAAAAAATGTAGTCTTTACATTATGGCCGTCGCCAGTAAATGAGGGTTCACAAAGGAACTAGCCTGTTTTGGGGAACATTTCGCTCGATGGGACCTACCCGTTGAGGAGGCCAAACTACATGAGTCACTCTTCCTCGAATCAAACCTAATGGAATCTGCAAAAATACCATTTTCGAGTCAGAAATTAAGCAAAAACTGACTTGCATATGATAGATGGGTTTCAGATAACTAGCTGAACATTTTGCAGATGAACACAGGGAAGTAGATTTTAAAAAAAACTTTAAGCACTAGGTATCATTTAACACCAAGGCATAACGATCACTAAAGTTTATTCACGACTAAGAAAACAATATAAGCAGTTCAATATTAGTAATGGCCTCTTTTACCCCAAGAATAGTAAGCAAATTTGCTAACTTTATAGTAGCACCAGAGTTTTAGTAATATCCGTTAAAACAAATAAGTGAAGTATCTTACTGGACCGAAAGACCTTGAATCATGGCTCGAAGAAGAGTTGTCTCCTTCAACCCAACAATGCCCCTCTGGAATTTGTATCACAGTATCAGATAACTTTGGAGCTCCAACCCAGTCACCTGCTAGCGCAGTGATCCTCTTTATATGTTGTTCCTTATGGTTTTGAGGTGAGCTGCAATACAGAACAATAAACAAAAATATCCTTGGTAACAGAACCTCAAAAACAGCTGAATTTTTCCTATGTTTTACATCATAAAATTTATGCCGTGAAATCAAATGATACAAGTAGAGTAGCATAGATCTTTGATTCAACATAATACTCAGACGTCAGACTACACACCTATCTAGTCTAACAGATGATTACATGGTTAGATCAACTATATTAAACATCACAACAAGCAAATCAAATTTATTCTTATTCTTTTCTTCATGACTGGTTCATCATAAAGGCACTTCATATACGTTACATATTGTTCTGCAGTTTATTCAGGAAACACGAGATAAAAATACTCTTATGATTATTATGATTAGGCGGGTAAACAAGGTAAAAATTTATATCAATGTATGGATGAGTGGAGAGAAAATAAATTAGTAGTGCAGTTCATTAGTGATGCAAAACTGGTTTTTAGTCGGAGAAAAGAAAGCATGAATAGATTCTACTAATTTGCTTTATGCGGCATTGCTATGGAACTTCATAAAGTTATCACAAAAGCAGTACATATCCACAAACTGTATTTATCTTTTATGTGCCTAACCCTGACTGGCTGCACCATGTTGACTACCTTATCGTCAGAATTGATCATGCCAACTGTCACCACTCCATCTTAATGAAAACCATGTAACTTGTGCAAAACAAGAACTAAAATAGGCATTTCAAGGTTCAACAACTTACGTGTACACAACAACATCCCCTGGCAAAAATCTGTATTTTGCCAAGCACCATCTCTCCAACAGAATGCGATCATCTGATTAAATTCAACCTTTGAAACATGAAAAATAGTCCAAATTTCAAGAAATAAAATTGTTTACAGATATTGATAGCTAGTAGCAAGTACTTGTTGAAATTCCCATGAATGAGTTCTGCCTGGGATTTAATGTAGGTGACATGGATGAACCCTCCACCTGAGCTACGCTGACATATCTGTCTTGGACAGTTAAGACTATCAAGCCAGCCGTCGCATACTTACTAGCAATGTTCCAAATTCTGCTTCCACTCGCCATACTTGATTATTTTCAAAAGAAAACTGCATCAATACACAACCAGATAAAGTTTCCGGTGAAGATTCTAGCACACAGAGATTACAGCCGATAGAAAAAATGGTGAATCAAAACATATAGGCACATCAATGTTTTTAAAAATGGATCCAACATAAAAGGACTTGAATGAGCTTCAGTATCACCACACACTACTTTGAAGCCAATCGAAAAACTTAAAGGAGCAAACAGAAAAGGCACAACTATATGTTTAACTTGGTTATTGTCGACATTCAAAGATAGAATTTTGCAACCAAATCGAAAGCTTTGAAACTGATGGTAAGAAATAAACTCAAACTTGAAACCCTAATCTAATAAAATGTGATAATCACCTCGCGAGAACCCTCGAATCGCTTGACACCGTCCGACAAGAGTGTTGGTTGCGGATGAAGGCTTGTGTGCCGGGGCGTCGTCTCTTCAGACCTCAGAAACACTCCGCTGTCCCTGCAATTCTAATCCTGACTTTTCCATTTTTTTAATAACAAATTTTTGGAAAATGGAGAAGTTGAAAAATCATAAACAACTACGTACGAAAAATAAGTTAGATGGAAGAAATTGATAATCATTTTTCTAACTGTCCGTATATTTTTTTTATTTTTAATTAATTTAATTTCAATCGTCAAATTAGTAAAATTAATAATTAAAATTTTATATTTTACAAAATTGTAATGTTCGTCATTCTTTCATAATTACCTTTTTGCCATAAGTCCGTAAATAGTTCATATACATTGATCTAATACATAACATAATACACATATTCCATTTCACATATCAATTTTAAGAGCTGAAGGTATCAAAAATGGTAGTATGGAGCGGGTCACTCAAGTGTGTCGCCCAGTTATTAAGCGGACCCTTTCCGGTCGCTGCGGCCTGAGCTGCAAACCCCAAGAAAGCAACCATAGCAAGCCTAGCGTGCTTGATCTCAGCCAACTGTAGAGTTGCTTTCTTCTCCGGATCAGATGCTAATCCCAATGGATCAAAAAATGAGCCTCCTGGGTACAATCTCTTCTCTGGGTCAAGCTCTGCATTTCTCTGGAACTCAATGAATCCGATCACTACCGCTTCTATCCAGATTAATGTTGTGATGTTGAACGGAAGTGGTTGGCCTAAGTACGACGATCCATCCACCAATTCTACCTATATTTTATAGCGCGTAAATTTTGATTCAGATTCTCGTACAGTCAAACAATTTATAATTACTATAAATCAATGTTTTTTTTATCATCGTACCTTTCCGGCATCTTGCCAAGTGACACCAGTGACAGACTCAACGGTGAGAGCTCCAACGATTGCCAACATGGCCCATCTTCCATGAATGAGCTCGCACTCACGGAACCTTTGAAGTCCGAAGACCTCAGCGTAGGGCTGGAGTGGAGTGGATGACACGTCAGATGTCTCAAACCTGGTACCGATGACATCACCAGCAAGATTCTTGGCCAGGTTCTGATCGAGTGAGTCGTAGTCGTATTGTAAATACTCAGCCGGCTTTCCTAGGCCAAAGGGATCAAAGCCGTAGTCACCGACTAATGAACCGTCGAGGTAGTCAGGCGCTTTGGCGCCAGGGTACCATAATGGACGAGATGGGGCTTGCTTGGATGCAGCTTTTTTGGCCGGGGCTTTCTTTTTTCCAAAGCCAAAACGGGCTTGTATGCGGCCTGAACCTGAGTGGAGGTCAGGGAGACGCGTGCCAATAAAGGCGGAGGAAGTGGCCGCAGTACTTGCTGTTGCCATTTCAGCTCAACAGTAGATGTTCTTGCTGAGGCGAGTTTTAATGCTTGTGAGTATGATGAAGTGGTGATTGTTATGTATTTATGTTTGGGAGAAAATGGATGTGAAGGTGAGGTATGCGATGTGAGCCGTCAGATCAAGGAAGAAGATCCATCTGACGGTAGGCGAAAAAGGGGGCTTATCTGCTGCCTTATCTGTTGTTGGTTTGATTGCGCATTCATAAAACTGAGGAATGTGGCTGTGGTTGCAGCTCAGTTGAGGTCTTGAAGAACTCTATTGGTTGCTGTTGGATTGCCAAATATCTTCCCTACCTGGTCTAGATAATTCTCTTTCAGTATCAGTTCAAATCTGCTGCCCAAAATGAAAAATTCCAATACATTTTTCTATTTACAGTTAAAAAAAGAAACAGAAATCCTAGTAAAACTGTAAATTAATCGACAATATGTACACTGTTTCAAATCGATTACTAAAATAAAGAAATGTATATACATTGATGCCAGAGGTGAGCAATGGTGAAGCATTTGTATGTACAACTAGTTTGAGTGTCACACCTATCAATTAAATATATAACCCACGCTAGTAGCAAATATCATAAGAGACGTGAACTGGGTCTGGAATTATGAGAGGCAATTTATCTACATACATTTTAAGCCTCTTCATATTCTCCTTCTGGATGTGAGGCAAATCAGCAGTCTCCTGATTGCAAGTGTATATCCACAGGTCTCCGGAATTCACTCTTTTGAGACTGTCTCGGCAGAAGGGGCATGACTGGGACCTAGTGCGCCTGATATAAACAGCATCAAGAATTATAAAATACGTAAAATGTACCGTTCCAACATAAAGAACAACAATTAGTAATAGATGCGTAACTTTTAATTAGAGAAACGTTTGATACCATTCTTCGTAGCATTTCTGGCACATTGCATGAATGCAGTTAGGCAGGACGACTTTGCTAGTCATCTCCATGCAAATACCGCATTCCTCCTCCCTTTCCACATCAATTTCTGAGAGTTTTCCCTTGTTCGTGTCATCTTCCTTTCTTTTGTATTTGGCACAAATCTCCTTCTGTTTCCTACTTTCCAAATCAGAGATACCCCCATCCATTTGCAACAATGAGGGGAAAATCACACCTAGAAATTTTCATATGAATTAACAAAAACACAAGGTGTACCCAAAATCACAAAGGAAACGCAATCAAACCCAAGTTCATAATCATTAAAAAACGTACCATAAAATTCTCTGAGAGTCGCTTTTCTTTCATGAACCGACATAGTAGTCTTTCCATCCACATAAGCCTGCGAGAAAGGTCAAAACTTTAGTGGTAAAAACAAGATCAATGACGGATATCAGTATGACGTCATAGATAATACCTTGTAAATAAGTATCCTGAGCAATCCAAGAGTCCCTGCAAAATGGCAATTAGTCCACTGAACAAGAAAGAGAAACAAATGAGCTGCCGGGCTGTATGAAAGCCTCATCTGAATGCAAGCACCATCGTACTCTGTACAATATATGGATGCCCTGTATCATCAGAATGTTTCTGTGTATCAAATATAAATCCTTTCCCTCAGAGAAACAAACACGTTATAAACCATAATGAAAAAACATCAAACTAATAGAAACTCCCAGTATTCTATTCAATCGACCAATCCAACAGCAGGAAAAAGCCTCAAAAAATAATTTTTAGCAATGCTAAACATGTAGAATAGCAGGTTAATGTAACATTAGCTTCATCAATATTAGATTTCAGATAATAGAAGCAAGTTACAGGATTCCAGAAGGCCGGCCACACAAGCCATACTCATATAGAATATCCAGTACAGTGGACAATAATCTGAACAATAAACACAAGAAAAAGGCTAAGGGATGATACAGTACAGAGTATTGGCATGCTGAATATCAGCTTCAAGAGCTTTGAGCGAATCCTTGAACGATCTCCGCATATCTTCAAACCCTAAAAATCAGACACCATCAGATTCAGATATACTCCACTACACAACAACCTCAAATTCATACGAGGATTAGAACTAAAGAGAGAGGGGTTTTAATTAAAAAACCTAATTACGACACGATCCGAGTAACAACCGACAAGCAATCAAACAGACGGAAGAAAGAGAAAGTGATGATTCTGGTTGGTTTATTTGTGTTTGGCTTGTGATACACGCATCGCTACTCGCCTACTCAAATGCTTGCTTTCTCTCGAACTTTATCGAAGCTCAAACGCTCTCTCTCGTATCGTATATTTGGTATTTTAACACAACCATCGTCTTTGTCACATCATTAATTGCGCTTACTGTTTCTTAATCTCATCCTTATTATACATGCTCTTTTTTTAACAATACTACCGACTTTAATTCATAATTAACTGGTTTAAATACTATTTTTGTAAAATAAAATCAGCGTGAGCTCGGCGGCCCAATGGGCCTAACTATTGAACCACGTCGAGCTGGTTTCTAATAATCCGGACCAATGGTTTATTGTTAGAAACATCACGGATCGAGAATTGAACCGAGCATTGGTGATAACTGCTTGCTCTAATTCTGATTTGGAATTAGGGTTTGGGGTTTAGATTGAGTATTGGCTTGATTTTGATTGTTGAGAGTTCGTACCTTTCTATTCCAATGCATTGGTAAGTTACTGCATACAGTTGTGTTGTTTGAAAGCTTTAGCCTTTAAGTTATGGTTGTTAAGATTCCATTTGTTTATTTGACTGTACGAGGTTTCGTGTTTGAAAAGTATTACACAAGGGATTATGAATGACTTGCATTTGTACTTGGACTTGCAGATTGATATTGTGCTTTGGAGGATTGCAGAGTGGATTCAACAAGATCAGTTGCAAGCCATGAATCATGTTTTCAAAGGTATTAAGTATAAGTTTATGACTAAACTGATAAGCTTCTTTGATGGACAAACAATTGACTTGTTTTTTACACAAACATATTTACATCACGTCTCTGAATGATTACTGTTCTTTACCATTTGTTTGTCTCCTAACCCTTGCTAGTTATATCAAGTACTGAGATTTTTTTAGAAAACTCGTGATTCGTCGTTTGTTCAGGATGCTGCACTTGGTAATAGTATAATTTGGTGGCAATGGCTCTGTGAAGTGTCACCATTGGCACCGGTCCTCATGATCTCCTCTCTGGATATGTTGAAATTTGGATAATAATTGGTCTTCATCTTAAGGTAATATATTTCCACAAAAGATACGTGGTGTGTGTTATTATTGCACTGCGTATAACAATATATAATTTATATATTTTTAATGCATAATATTTTCGTGAAAAGGTACAGGACACAATAGGATTGATATAATTTACCTGTTGTGTTATAGTTCCATTTGTAGCAGGTTGGAATCCTACACTATAAAGGAAGTTTCTGCCAATTGAATTTGATGAATATGGTCCTCAAAGTCCTGATGGAATCAATGTTACTGACTGAAATATATCCACAGAATGGTAATATACTTTAATGAGAAATTGGTAATCACTCAAAGTTACTTGTGCTTCCTGTGGTAGTAATAGGAGTGTTACGCATGTAGGACAAATTAAATTACTTATTTCTGTAAAGTAGAAGATAATCTTTTTGAGAAAGATACAAATGGAACTTAAGGAGCTGTGTTTTGCATGAATAAATGTTTAAAATACTTGGCTTTCTGTTACCGTCGAAGTGAGCTTTTCTAATCTGATGAAAATTTATGTTATCTTCAGGCTTCAGCTTGTCCCTTCAGAGAACAACCAGCCCTGACATAAGGTTTTCGTTAATAATGATACCTTGTCCAGATAACTTTAAATATTATGTCTGATCTCATAAATGTGCGAGTCACGTTTAAAATATAATTTTTTCGAAACAGTTGTACCATGAAGTCAGTGTTTCGATATAATAACAGAAGACTGCATATCTACCTCTTACATTTTGTTCTTTCTTTATTCATTGATACAAAGGTTCCTTGAAGACAAAAATGCCCAAAGTTCAAAACTAGCTCCATTAGATAACATGACTGAGATCAGCAAGCTTGACGATACATATCTCAGTCTCGAGACATAATAATCTCCGCTGAGGAAGGTAAAGTTTTAGATATGCAATTCATTTTTATTTAGTATGTGGAGTTTTACTTTTAAATCAGCTATTACAGGATTGTGGAAAAGAATAGATCCAAAATATTCAGAGTTATTCACTTATTGATTTAATAAAAATTGTGGAACTCTCAAGAACTTTACTGTGGATCACTGATTAGATGTGTGCATTCAATTCTGTCTAACAAACAACGCATCCGATGCAGTTATGATGGAGCAGTGGTGTTGATCGAAGACTGATGAATGACAGGGTTGATGATTCGGCATTTGATTGTATGCTTTAAGCCTACGTGCTGGTTTCAAAGCTTTGGGCTTGTTTGTCTCCAAGTTGATGAGAAGTACACTCCCCCCTCTAAAGTCTAAAGTTATAAAATCCAAGACAAAACCTCATGGTAAGACAGCAGTTTCCATCATTTTAAAACGTGACTCACACATTAGTAAAATCAGACACTATATTGTAAATTATTATGACATGACAATGTCTTTATAAAAAAACATAAAAGGTTCGTCCACTGGAGATTGTTTTCGAATATTCTACAAAGCTAAGTAATGTTGAAGTAAAGGAAAATGATTAAGGGAATGGAAGCATAATTGTTATCGAATGTAAAGATTTCTGCCATACTTTCAATGAAAAAATTCATGTTTTCTCAAAATCTTATTTTTTGAGTGTTGCATAGTATGTCGAAAATTCGGTGTTTACCGATTTTGATCGGCATGAAGGGTAATTTTTTTATAAGGATTATCGATGCGTACCTCATTACCCTTTCCTTTTTATTTTGTAATGAGATTACTATTTAATTATTTATTATAATACCCCATAAATCATACAAAAGACAAAAAAAGATTTTGTAATTAATAAATCTGCGACCATGATGAGGCAACGACTGCGTAGCAGTTGACTTTGCCGACTATTCGGTCCTTCGGATCGCACCGTTAAATGGACACGTCACCACTTATCGACCGGTTAAACCGGGCGCACGTGGGGGCCCACTTTACAATATGTACATATATTTCCCTCCTCTCTATTCCAACCTACAAAACCACACACGCAAGGCTCGCTCTCTCTAGTGTTCTGTTCCAACTCATACGTATTTTCACATCGAGATCTATTCAACCTTTGACTTATGTCGTCTGCTTCCTCCAAACAGAGCTTCAGAGTCTGCTTGTGCTTCAGCCGCAAGTTCAGACTCAATGTTGCCGATCCGCCTGCTGATATCAAATCCTTGTTTCATCAGTATGCTGATGCTGGTAGCTCTAATGGGATCATGACATCCGACAGTTTGTTAAGGTTCTTGATTGAAGTACAAGGTGAGGTTGATGCCACTAAGGAAGATGCCGAAGCCATTCTCGACATGTTTAAACATCATCATCATATTTTTACTAATAGGAACAAAGGCCTTACTTTCGATTCCTTCTTTCGTTACTTGTTTTGTGATCAAAATGCTCCCCTGCTTCAAAAGGTAAATCAGTTTATTTACTTGGTTTCGATGCTCACAACAAATAGTTTGCACTTGCGTTGAGTTTGTTTTGAATGAAGTTTGATTGAATTGTTACAGGTGCATCAAGACATGGACGCTCCCTTGTCGCATTACTTCATTTACACAGGACATAATTCCTACTTGACCGGTAACCAACTGAGCAGCGTGTGCAGCGATGTTCCGATCATCAAGGCCTTGCAAAAAGGCGTAAGAGTCATCGAGCTTGATATGTGGCCTAACTCTGCTAAAGATGACATTGATATTCTCCATGGAAGGTTTCATTTCATCTCTCGCTTTTTTCCTCATTAAATATTTTTGAGAAATTAGTGCTGATTGATTGGCTAATTTATTTACCAAATATTTAATTTAAAATGCTTGTCCTTTTTCTTACATTATTAGTCAATTGGGTATATTAAAATGTAATCTTTCTTGGATTGTTTCACCTTTTCATAGGAGATTATAATCATTGGTGGGTTTAGTAGTGCTTGCTAGATTTTTTAACATGAATTTGGAATACAATGTTAAAGTGGGTTTTTTTAAATTCATGATATGCTCAACAAGTGGGAATCATTGGATTGAAATGAAAAGAAATTAAAAGAAAAAGAATCCTTGATCTATACCTAATAATGTGTCATTATAGTAATGTGCTTGCAAAGCTGTATCCAGTTTTAGATTCTTATGCCTTGTTTTGCCATCACTGTGGACCATGTATTCTGTATACAACACAATTTAGAAATTAGTTTCTCCATGAGTCATGTGGAGGTACATCATCAGATGGCTTCTTAATTGGAACCTGAGTTGAAAGGATATGTTTCTTTTTGAATCGAAAAAAATGGCATATCTTTTACTACTGCTAAAGCATTTGGAAAAGTAGTGAATTTTGTTGCAAGTGTAGCTTGGCGAATCTTCAGGATACTGACTTGTGGGGTTAACAATGTAGGACGTTAACGACGCCTGTTGGACTTACCAAGTGCTTGAAATCAATCAAGGAGTATGCATTTGTGAATTCTGAGTTTCCTGTGATACTGACACTGGAAGATCATCTTACTCCAAAATTACAAGCCAAAGTTGCTGAGGTTAATTTCTCGACATTGTCTATGTGTTTAAATAAACCCATGTTTCAGAAAATATTGTCTGACAAACTTATTTGGAGAAAGTGCAGTTGGTGGTTGAAATATTTGGTGACATGTTGTATACCGACACAAAATCATCTGAAAAGTTTCCGTCACCTGAATCATTAAAAAGAAGAATCATTATCTCAACCAAGCCGCCTAAGGAGTATCTCCAAAGCAGCAATGGAATAACCGAAAAGGAAAAGGAAGACGTAAGTTTGCTGAAAGGGGCTAAGGATTTATCAGATGATGATAGTTGGGGAAAGGAGTTGCCTGATTTGGAAAAAAAACTCATTGACCAGCCTGATAAGGTACACTGAGGTTTTTAAGGATACCATTCATTTTGTATGAACAATATGCTTAATGGAATTTGGATTACAGATTTATCCAGAGGATGTGGAGGATGACATTTCATATCAAGATGACGGCTGCACCAAGGTTCCGCAATCTATTACATTAGCTTACAAGAATCTGATAGCTATTCATGCCAGAGCTAGAAAAGGAGGATTAAAAGAATGGTTCAAATTGGAGGCAGATAAAGTCAGAAGACTAAGTTTGCGTGAACATGTTCTCGAAAAGGCGGTTCTTACACATGGGAAGGAAATTATAAGGTAAGAAACATAGTTTCCTTGTTCAACTGAATCCTCAGAGGAACAAAAAGTAGTGAATCTCATTTTTGGTCCGTAGAAATCATTTTGACAGTTTCTCTCAATTTGGGTTGACAGGTTTACTCAAGATAATTTGTTAAGAATATTTCCCAAGGGTTCGAGGCTCGACTCTTCAAACTACAATCCACTGATTGGATGGATGCATGGAGCGCAGATGGTTGCTTTCAACATGCAGGTCTTGTATCTCCTATCCAAATTAAGCATTCATTGTCAGACTCAACTGTTACTAAGTTGGTTCAAAAATCTTGAAAACAGGGCCATGGAAGATCACTATGGTTGATGCAGGGATTGTTTAGAGGCAATGGTGGATGCGGGTTTGTGAAAAAACCTGACTTTCTTCTCAAGAACCAACCGGATGATGAAATCTTCGATCCAAGACTCACATTACCTATCAAAACAACATTGAAGGTAAGTGCCACATCCCAATTGCACATCTTAAAAACTTGGCTGGAGTTGATCTTATGACAATTTCATCAAAATGTTGCAGGTAAAAGTTTATATGGGTGAGGGATGGTACATGGACTTCGGCCATACACATTTCGATACATACTCTCCTCCAGACTTTTATACAAGAGTAAGAAAAATTAATTCCTAGGAGAACCGTTTTTCAACTTGAGTCCAGCATTTTTGTTTTTGTAACTCAAAATAAACGCGCAGGTGGGTATTGCTGGTGTACCAGAAGATTGCATGATGAAGAAGACAAAGATAAAGGAGGATGAGTGGTCACCTGTTTGGGACGAGGAATTTGAATTTAAACTAACAGTTCCAGAGCTAGCCCTGCTTCGCATTGAAGTACATGAGTATGATGTATCTGGTAAAGATGATTTTGGAGGTCAGACTTGCCTTCCCGTATCAGAACTACGCACTGGCATCCGCGCTGTGCCTTTACATAACAGGAAGGGAGACAAGTACAACTCTGTCAAGCTTCTCATGCGCTTTACTTTCGTTTGATAAAAAGAACATACCAAAATCAGTTTATTTGTAATGTGAGTGTTCAAGAGAGTATATAGCACAAAACATGTTTTTATATCATGGGCAACATAATGTAATGTCAGTATGAGGTGAGTGTTCCAAATCACGTTCACCAAACACTTGTACAATTCTACTAGAAAATCCAATAAACACTACGCAGTATGTAATGTGAGTGAGATTTTTGACAATTGAAATAATCAACAAGAACAACAAAATGGATAGCGTTTGGTATGAAATGTATATCATATGAGTGTTTGTGTTTCAATATTGCATGAAAAAATGCTACAATTTTATTTGCATGTAAAAGTTCAATGTGAAAGAGAAGAAAAGTACACTACCCTCAAAACATGTCCATCTCAAGTTATCTCATCAAAACTACACATTGTGGCTTATTTGCTCTCTTGTTGCATACATCATATGTTTATTTTTAAGGATTATGTTGTTGATGTTGATGATGATGAGAACCTGAACTAGTTTGCTCTTCTCTTCTAAGCTTATTTAACAAAGCGGTAAACAATGCATCTCGATTCTCAGCTCTAGCTTCTTCCTTCATCCGTCGCCGCTCCTCTCCTTCCCTCCACCTTCTCTCCATATTAAGCCTCTCAGTTTCCAAAGCCTCCATTTTCCTCATCCACTCCATCTCCCTCACTCTTCTCTCCTCCTCCCTAGCCTCATACATTTCCTTCCATTGCACTTCCATTTGCATTTGTTGCCTCATAAACTCTCCTAATATCTCTCTCAACTCACTATTCTTGTTGTCATCAGGCACTTTCACCTTCTTCTTCTTTTTTGTATTAGTACCTGTTGATGTTGGATGTAGTCATTGTTGTAGTCTTCGGACGATCCCCATCACTTTCATCATTATCATCCTCATCTTCATCTGAAGACAATGTTGATTTTTTTCTAGTAAGTCCACTGCTACTACCTCCACCACCTCCCGCCCCTTGCGCCTCGCTCCACAGCATCCTTTCCATCCTTGCTGTAAATATTGCTTGCATTTCATTGTAAAATGGAAACTGCTGCCTCATGGCATCCGGATCCATAGTTTCACATCCCTATATTTTTCACATTTACATTTCAATATAATAGCATGTCAAATATGTACACATTCCCACACATTATTAATATGAAAAGAAAAACAAAAATCATGCACATTTTACATCCATGTCTTACCTTGAGAATCTAACACTTCATGTTCAGACTGTTCTATTCACATTACATTAGACATCATATATAATATAGTTTGGTACATACAACAATTTCAATAGGGTATTGCAACTAGATAAAATCATATGTACATCAAGTAAGCTTTCAATCAAAGAAAAGAACATTTTGAAAACCCTTTTTGATGAAGCGTGTAGAAACAAAACCCTTTTTCTTAACATATGCATAAAAAGTAGTATGAATATATAAGATTAGATGATTGATTTACCTTATATCTTGTAACCAGATTCTTCCATTTACACTTGCACTGATCTGCGCTACGATTGAAACCCTTTTCTCTCATCTTAGTAGAGATGACTTCCCATAGGAGCTTATTTCTTTTAGTTTCCATGAAAGTCTGATCCAGCTCCGCCCGTATCATCAAAAACTCTTTTGTCTCTTGCATACTCCATTGAGGAAATCTACCATCATTCCCTCCTTCCATACTCATCAACTGCTGCTGTTGTTGTACTCCACCTTGTGGAACAACAACATACTGTTGAAGCTGATGTTGCTGATGGTGCCTGCCTTCCATGAATTAAAAAGTATAATAAGAGAAAATTTAACTAGTTTAATAAGATCATATCATGTAAAGAAGAAGGATTGTTGAAGAGGAAGAAGAGGGCAAAAAATTGTAAGAGGAAGGGAGAGGAGAGATATATGGAGAGGTTAGTCTCATGTGTGAAACTATGTTGTGAAATGTCAAACAAACTCAAAAGTAGAATAGTAGTAAGTTCTTCTTTGAACCTCAAATTGACAATTTATACCAAAATATATTGACTCTTGATTATTTATTGCTTCATGATGTAATAAGAATATACTAATTAATATTATAGTCTATACTTATTTTTCATCCCTTATTACAAAACATAAGATAATAGTTGTCCAATTATTTAGTAAAAAGTTAGGATGAGGAGGAACATTGATTTTTTGTAAGACAAAGAGACAATTTAGAG
The DNA here is from genome assembly GCA_006409495.1 of Sedum album. Taxonomy (NCBI): domain Eukaryota; kingdom Viridiplantae; phylum Streptophyta; class Magnoliopsida; order Saxifragales; family Crassulaceae; genus Sedum; species Sedum album. The sequence goes on along the minus strand of QZGG01000069.1, from coordinate 71,264 downwards.
GTCAAGATTAAATTAATTTTTTTAATTAAAATAGAGATTGAATTTACAAAAAAATGTAGCAGTTAAATTTAAATAGATTTTTGATATCATGTACTAAGGTCTCACAAAAATTTATTGACTTTTAAAAAATTCTAATTAATAAACTACTGCACATAATGAAACCATTATTTGCAGAATTTCTCAAAATGCATTAAAACCAAGATTTTTCAAATAATTTAATGATTTCATCCCCCAATACAAACACTAAATTATTTGCAGAATTTCTGTATTCAACTGAAAAATTCAAGAAAAATTGGAAAACCGAGAAACACATGTAACATGTTCCTGCATGAGTAAAATATGTACAATATGCCTCGGCACTTAATTTTAGTATTAGTATTTCGTCATGAGTAATTTTCAATGTATCATTTATTTACTAATAATAAATGAGATCAGTTACCATAAATAAATAGAATTATATATACTAGAGAGATATTTTGTCAACAACATTCATTATTAAAACTTAGAATTTTCTTTATGTATACGCAATTGTTGTTTTAATTATATATTCTCGAAAGTTCACACATGATGGTCAGATGGTTGAAGTATTGCATTACATTATTTTGTTTAATTGAAATCCTAAATTTGATTATCTGAATTTCCTTGAGTCCCAAAATTTGTGATATGGATTATAGATTGAACGAAATAAGGTGGTGCAATACCTTCAACCATCCGCCATCATGGTTGAACTTTTAAGAATAATTAAAACAATTAATGCATATACAAATAAGAAAAATAGGTTAATGTTTTAATAATGCATATTGTTGGCTAAACATTTCTCTCTAATATTTACAAGTATATATTATAGGTCCAATTTGTTTGTCTAATTCCATGAGTTAGTCACAAAAATAAAGAGAAAATATATTGATTAAACAAATTAATCTCGACTTATCAAATTGTTCTAATGTTTAGATTCAGGTAAGAGCAAACAAGTTTCAATCCTACTCAATATTTAATATAATCTGGTTTGCTTTAAGTCTCAATTCAAGATTCGATCACATTTTAACTGAACTTGAAACTACAAGCTATACTAATTCAAAAAAAATTATATTAGTATAGTTGTGGTTTCAAGTTTGGTTAAATTTGTGATAAAATCTTAAATCGAGACTCGAAGCAATCTGGGTTATATTAAATATTGAGTAGAATTGGAACTTGTTTGTTGTTGTCTGATATATTTCAAAAACATAGATGCCTACATGGGTCATATAATTTCAGATGTACAATTCTTTGACGTGGTGTCGTGCGCAAGAAATCAAGCAAGAGAGAATAAAATACAGATCATAAACAAGGAATCGAAGGACTTTTAAGACATTGATGGAAAATGGAACATGTCATATGTCAAGTCTGAGTCTGATCTGTCCACGCGGAAACTCTCCTTCTAGTCCTTGACAGTTTATTAATAATGTCTGCTACTTTCTTTATAAATACTTGTTTTTACGTTGCATGACTTTCTTTCTTTTCCCATTGCGATATCTTATCGTCATTTCCACGTCACCTTCTGTAACATTTTGGAACACAAGACCGACTCCTACCTGCTTTGGTGCTAAAGCTAAATTTTAAATATATAATTTTTCACATGTTGAAAACCTTTTAATGTTGAATTCTTATATAAAAATTTGCTGTATGTATCTAACAATTAGATCTGTTTGGAATAATTAACATAAGTGCAAGGACAAATGCTCACCCAATTTCCCTTGAAATTTGGATTCAAAGTTATTAAATAATTAGGTACACACCCTTCCTTGACTTTTACCATATCAAGCATTATCCAATTACTCAAATCAATTGTTTGGGAATTTATATGTTTGGGAAATCACAGCCAAAATGGTCCACTGCGTTGTCATGTGCTGCAGTGAAAAAGGAATACTTAGCCAAAATGCAAGATTTTCTTGTCTTTGTTTTTATGTAACCAATGCATGTAAGCTTGCTTTAAGCTTTTGCTTAGTACTACTCCATTAGGATAGATTACATTAGATTTGATTAGATGATCGCGAATCTTACAAAAACGCGGTTTGATTTGATGCCATCTGATCGGACGCGGCATGCAGTGTGCCCTACAACTTTCGTCTTCTTTATTTATTGCATGCAGCGTGTAATAAAATATGTATCAATCTGAATTGCTTTACCACAAATCTTGACATTCTTTTCCACTCCAACACTTTTCTCGATCCCGAGGCGGTCGGTCGGTCCTAGTTAAAGTCCTTCGACCAGTCTTTGCATGTTCCTCGGTCGTCCCTACCGGACATTTTACATGTAACATGACCTCATGAGGTTAATTACCACGCGCACACTGGAACACATATTATTATTAAAGAATCAGACCTCTGTTGACTGTTTAGGGCTGCGTGGGATGCTTTTGTCTTCCTGGATTCCTCGATAGATCCACTAAAGTCCTCCCAGTTCTTACCCTTGATAGAATCAGAGAAACGTAAATATATATCCTCAGGACCTCAGCTGTTTAAACAAGTATACAGCTCACATAACAATTATCTGTGACAGGGTTCAACTGTCAAATCCTATACACGATCAAAAAAATATCCAGTGACAACCGAACACATTGAATTGCTGGTACACTTCAATTGTTATTTCATATATTCCACCATTTGCGATTATTACGCTCTTCCATTGCTTTGACAAGGTCATTAGCAAGAGATGCGAAATTCTCAGCTCCATTCTGCAGATCTTCTGCTCCTTTGCTGATTCTCTGTTATATAGTGATGAACCAAAAAATAATTGTTATTGGAGAGCAGCAGTATTGTGTTCAGTTGTAAGTTGCACAAAGGTAATAAGTGTGTTGCACTCGCACTAAAGGACCTCAGAACTGCTCAGTGAATTGAACACCTCAGAAATGTAAATTATTTGAAAAGGAATGGAGCATAATTGTTTTTCGATACCACACTTGGGCTACCATAATACCAGCTCTTAACAAAGAAAAAGCCTTGTTCAAAAATTTAGGTTTTCCTCATTGTTGGTATCATTATAAGAAACCATTCCGCTCGACCAGTCCTAGCGTTTTCTTAATGTCAAACATGAATTGCTTTCCATTAGTTGAAGTTCAAATTCTCATATACTAAATGTCCTCTTGCGCAAGAATCTAAACATATATCATGCATCTTCCACACATATAAATAATTTTCCGTACAACAAAGAGGTACTGATACCTCCAATTTGGCTTGCCGCTCCACAAGTTTGCTTCTAGCATGGGCAGCAGATGACGTTGCATCCTAGGATCAACAATTTGGCAGTAAATTTAGCTTAAATGAGCAATAACGGCGATAGTAAACTCATAGTGATAACAGGAAAAATAAAACTATGAAGTTACCCCTGTTTTTCGATATGCAGCTACTATCTCTTCAGGTGTTCTTACTCTGGGCTCTGACTCAGATGTGACACCTTGCAGAAGTTTATCTCTATCACTTTTCTTTCCTGTAAAAAGAAGATGTAACTGCTCTTCGAATGGTAATATTGAAATTCAGAAGGATTGTCTGGTATACCTTTCTTTTTTTCATGATTTTTCATTTCATGAGATGACGCTGATGGCACTGATTTAGGCTCCTCTATTACTATGTCATCTGAGATGCCAAAATTAGACGGCTGGGCTCATGGATGCAAAAGCAGAGAAAAACAAATTTGGTAGTTACCTAAGTCAAGTTCTATTTCTTGATGATCACCGACAGGTAACAAATCTGAGAAGGCTGGTCGTGAGAATATTTTTTCTAGGTTTGGAAATGAATCTGAATAAGCTAATGAGGTAGCTCCAGCATTATGTGACTTTCCTCTGATTCCCTTAACAACACCTAGAATTCCAGGGGCATTTCCCTGTAAACGTACTGGAGTTAAGCTGGCTGGAAAATGACATTTACTTGAGTAAAATTACCTCATGCAATTTGATCACCTGTTTTTTCTTTTTGTGGGCAGCATTAATTGTGGAAGCGGTTAAAGCAGCAGAAAGCACTTCATCGTGAAGGGAAGGAAGCGACTCCGGTATCCTAGATAACATTTCAAATGGATAAAGTAGTGCATATATGAAAAAAATTAAAGATATAAAGGACATAACAGTCTGGATAAACGGACAAATAAAATTATAACTACCTGAAACCATTTGCACCAGACAGCAATGAAACGAGTGCCAACTCGCACTTATTCACCTGAATCAATATTGGTTAGAAAAATATTTAAAGGACTAATCGAACTATTTCATGGTGAATTAGATCAAAACTAGATTCTGAATATGGCCAAACTTGCAGTAGACTTACTATGGCAATCTCTCCCCAGTCAGAGCAACTTATTCTCTTGTCCATTTGGGGCTGGAAATTCCAGCGTAGAAGAGACATTAGAGAAAGCTCCTTCACTGGCTCTAGATTGGGAAAAGATCTGATGGAAACAGGAACTGAATCAAACTTTTCAAGATGTTAATAAGGAATAACTTAAACATTTTAGACGTAACTAAGAATACACTTTGAAAACATCAGTGCTGCAATATATTATTCCTAAGATTCAATAATGATTCAGAGAAGACCAGTAGAGTAATAACACAAAACCCACCTAACCTCAATGAGACCAGTTTCATAGAGCAGCAATAAGCCACGTCTCTCGAAGTTTTCATTAAATATTGCAGTCCAACAGCAAGAATGCCCAAGTTTTACTTTAAGGAGTGGCTTAGCTTTACCCTGAAAACATATTTTCTTATGTTTAATAGGCAGTTAGGGCATGTCGGCTGTATAGTGAACACAGAAAAGGCAGTTAAAGCACTACCTGAGTTGCTGATTTGATAGAATAAATGTGGATAGAATCTTCACAGCAGAGGACTATAAGAGGATAGATATAATCTTTTCTGGATGCCACAATTTCTGCAGTGGCCTGTGAATTCTCCTCAGAAGACTTCCTAGGATGAACAGATTCAACTGTTGGAGACACATGTTTGGTTGATTGATCCAGCTCCTTGCCCAAAGACGTCTCAGGGGCGGGAATAATTTCCTCTGCTTAAAAATGAAACATGTTAATTATAACTTGATTTCAGAAAATTATGTATATAAATTATTTTACTTGCCTAGTAAGTACATTGAGATTGCATGTAATTCCCTTTTAAGTTGCAATGCCTGTGAGTTAAGAACTTTGCCAGTTTGACCGTTAATAATTCCTATCTTAGAGTCCGTAGTTACAGTAAACAACACTATAGAGCTTAGGCTGGAAATTGATTCCAAGGAAGTAGAAACCCCTGTAATGATTTGGCTAGATTCGCTCCACATCATTGAATTGACTGTACAGCTTCCAAACACTTGGTCGGTTATAAACTGTATTGATAAATTTTTAACATCTAGGACTGCAATCTGCAAATGAAACATTGACACATCATGATACAGAAATAAGCAGCAACATACTTGGTCAATTAAGTGCTGAAAGAAATAACATGCTGATACTTATTACTTACACGACCACAAGCATATCCAATGGCAAGTCTGGTTGCATCATTTGAGAAATTTAATGCAGATACAGCCGATTTCAGAACACAAACTGCTGCCCGATAGACATTTCCTTTGATATTATGCAAAAGGTGACCTGTGGATATAAAATTAGATATGGTTTATCAAATCAGTCACAAAGCAGTCAAGTGTTGAATTTAAAATTATACTGGCTAGCGATAGTTGTTCATCAACCTTGATCTATCAAAGAAAGAGGAAAAATTATTTTTTGCACATTACAAAATATCAGTTCTCAACAATTTAACTAATGATTTGTACAAAATAATAAAACCACAGTGCCTAACACATATGCAGAAGGTTGCAAAACTTGAAAGGTTACCTTCATTCTTGCTTTCTGTGATCATGTGAAAGCTTGAATCCTCTGAACGTCTTGTCAAATTATATATACGAACCTTAAAGAGAAAAAAAGGTTCAGAGGGATTTACTGGAATATAAAAGGAAGCAGCAAACACCATAGGTTCTGACCAGACCACATTCATTTCCAATAGCAATCACTGAAGTTAAGGAGCAGATTTCCACTTTAGTGACAGGGGCATTTGAACCCGCCACAGTAATTCCAGGCACCTGCAATGCAAATAATACCAGAAAACTCAATAAAATATCTTATATATCAAAGTAGAGCGGAAATGAAGTAATTTACCAACCTCCATGTTCAGTACACATATAAATGAAAGGGTGGAATACGTCGCATCGTAAATCCTAATAGTTCCGTCTCGGTAACCAGCTATAAACACTCTCTCAATGGCACTAAAGCCAGAGGAGAGCTGGCTGAGAATGCCCCCTGTCACGGGCCACTTTAGAGTATCTGGCTGGGCGGAATGAAGACCAGATTTCTTCTCTATGGCTACCTATAAAACATAACAGAAAGGTTTTAGAAAGAAAAACATAAAGTGATGATCAATCTCCGGTTCAAATTTCAAACAATTAGGACGTACCTCAGTCAAGTATTTTGATAAGTTACCTCTTACTAGACTTAGCCTTGTAGCCGTTATATCGGGATCGACTGTCGGAATAAGAACAGGATGCGCTATGCTTGAGACAGATGTTTTTGTACCCTGATTATTAAATAAGCTAGATTTTTCATAATAATGAAGTTCTCCAGGATTTGTCAACACGCATAAATGTGTTTCATGGTTCTTGCCCATAGCATGATTAGTTCCCAGCAGAATCATGTCTGAAAACATGCCATGAAGAGTGAGATCTAGCCTTTCCGTGCTTCGTAATGTCTCGTTGCCAGACTCCCATTCTAGACTCATCACCTGGATATACATAACTAAGTATTATGTAACAGATTTTCCAATAGAAGCAAGTGCGCTCAGAATATAAGCACACAGTTTTCAACACAGAAAATCCCATGTACTTCAAGTTCAATTGTAAAACATGCGATCACACAGTTTGGCATTGTTGCTCAATCGTCTCCGTGCCATTTTACCAACCAACTAAACTTCACCTATTTTATTCCAACTTTTAACATTGCACATAAGACGAAATATGGTTTTGAGAAATTGAAGGGGAAAATTTAGCATCAGAAGCATCAGCTTTCATATCAATCCAAAATACCATCACTGGGACAATGTTCAAACCGATATCAATGTAAAACAAAAAGCATCTAGAGTCAAAACATATGCATGATTAGTCTCCTGAAGGTGATAGTTTCAAGAAAATGTACAGAATGTAGGGAAATGTGAGACTGATAGACCTACCGTTAAAACTTCCTCAGCTCCTATTTCATCACCTCCATATACAAAAAGGAACCCATCTTGATCTTTAGTGGATCCACTTTTTGGAGACCAGTGCAGGGTTATAACCGGGAGTCTCTTTTCTGCTGATGATAGTTGCAGCTTTACAACATTGTGATTTGGCATTCCTCCTTTTAAGCCTTTGGAAGGGGTAGTGCTAGACATATTCCACAGCAAGATATCTCCATCAATGTATCCCACAGCAACAACAGAGCCATCGGAAGAAGCCCAGCAAAGGGCTCCAATTTCCTTCTCTTCTAGATTTGCATTTTCATTATCCTCTTCATCTTGAGAAGCAGTCGCTTCATCCTTCAATTGAAGATTCCTAATACCTCTAACAACAACAATCTGACCTTTTGAGATATCCCATAGAATGATTACTCCATGTTCATAAGCAATCAAAACCCTGCAAAGGATCATCAAAAAATAAAATGGTGTGGAAGGATTGTGACAGTGACATAATGGAATAGATTCAGTTTGTATTTCGGTGCAAAAGCAACTTATGTGACCTGAAGCTATTCTTTACTAAAAAATGTGTAGAAATGGAAAACTTTTCATCGAAGCCCAATACCAAATGACTAACAAAGTCAATGCAAAAGTTAAGCTTTTGCCGTGATCACAACAGATGGTCAATAAATGTTTCTCTTAACAATTAATTGCCTAATTTTTTATTCTTTTCAGAATGACATTGATCTTTCAGTTATAGAATAACAGGGACATGTAGCTTGCCTATTTCCAGCAGACCCAGGTTGCGCAAGGACAGCGATAATAGGCTGATAATTATGAGCTGGTATATCTGCTTCTTCTGCAAAATCAGACAAAAAAATAGCAAACATATAATAGTGTTACTGCAATGTAAATATCATTAATAGATTTGTCTGTATCATTTTACTATATTGAATTGGAAAGTTAAACTTGTATGAATATGTGCACACTCTCCAATACAAATAGTGGCAGTTCTTCCTCTAAAAGTCACATGCATAATGACAAGATGCAGACGTCAGCAAAGACAAGTATAGCTGTTGGCTGGAGGCCTTGCCAGATTAGTGAAAACTCTACTCGTAGAGTTTTTATGACCCACAAGAACACTGAATGGTGGTGTAACCTTAAATTCCTCCACTGGAAAAATAGTTGATCTTTAAAAACTGGAAATTACCGAATAGAGCATTTGCGGAAATCTGATACGGCAGCCGGAGAAGATCCAAAACTCCAGCTTCAAACTTTATAGTAGACACCAAACCATGCTCATCTCCGACATACCTGAATCGAGAAGCAAAGTTTGATAACAGAAACTATTAACTACTCCGGATGATGAAAAACATACTATGCCTCTTAAAAAACTCATGAGCATACATGAACGGTGATGCCTCTATGATTGAGAAAGCTGTAATGTTGGACTCCCAATGAAAAGAGCATACAACACATCTGCTCCTCAAGTCCCAAACCTGACAAAAGCTGTTATGTAAGACCATTCAATATGGCATATGTAATCGGAAGATAGTGCCATAACTATAAATGCAAAAGTCACAAGTAAGATAGAAGGTCCCAAAGAATACCTGAATAGTATTATCATTTGTGATGCCGACTAAGAAACCTTGATTATGTAGAAACTGTAAACAGTAAAGCATAGTACGCGGTTATAAAAAATACTTTTGCAGGATATTCAATGATAGAATATAGATAAAGAGCAATTGTAAACCTCCAGGAATTTGTATGGTGTCTTCTCCGAGGAACTTAAGAGGCATTCTATATAATCACCTCCAATCACTTTTATTCTGCCGTCGCTGATGAATATGGAAGAAATTGTAAACTATAAAAGGACATCACTGAATATTATTTGCTGCAGACTTGGTTTATCATAAAGCAAACTACGCAATATACTAGGTGCCAGCTCAAATTTTACCATTGCATTCAAAGCCATAAACATATAAGCAATGAACAATGAGTAAAGAAATCACTAAAGTTCATGTCTTATCAAGATTCTGTAGCCTTTACGGCCACCAAAGTTTGAGCGAAAAGAAAGAGATAAAAACACTTACATTGTGCCAACTGCGAGAAGGCGCTGAATGGGATCAAAAGCCAGGATCGACGCAGTAGACGGTATCCCATAATGTGACACAACTTTCACATCAATATCAGAAGACAACAAGCTGGAATGCTGCAATACAAACATAAGATCGTAAATTTACAAGAAAGTCAACAAAGTCAACGGCAGATCAGAATCGAATAACATCAAATTGGAAACCTGTGAATGTAAAGCGAGCTTGTTAAACAAGCGCTTGGCGAACATGGCGGTGCGGCGACCGGTTAATCAGAGTTGATAAGATGGAAATGAGATTGAAATCGCTCTTTGTTTACTTCGCGGACGGCCTCAAGTAATTCGGCAATCTTTTCATTTCGACAATTTCAAACAATTTTGGATTTTGCTAAGTAAAAAAGTTGAATGAGTAAATTAATCGGAAATAATCAGTTTCGATTATTTTAAATAAGTTTGAGTAGTTGTATTAATCAATTAATGATTATACTTAAAATAATCAGAACAAGCTGTACATATTAAGCATCTTTTGACAGAAGAAAATTATACCTTAAGATGCGTCTGAAGTGCATTTTAAAACCTGTGAATAGTCAGTCATACGATCAGTCTGCGAAGATGGACAATAAACGGATATAGATAAATTTGACGGGTCTAAAATCAGTATAAAACATTTTCTCACAAAAAAACATCAACGAGTGAATCATAACTAATTTGGAACACATTCATAACAGCTCGCAAATACCTAGTTTACCTTATGAATCTGTGTCAGATTTTCATTGCTTCAAAATGCAAGTTGAAGCTGTCCTCTTATTTTACCATTTGGAAAAATACCAACGTGCCCGCAGCTTGTATCATATGCCCCATTTACAAAAAAATTGTATCCTGTAAAGCTAATCAAAACTCTCCTTTAGAAAATGAGTCACGATTACCGACTTACCGCTACAATTACCTAAGCTCCGGAGATCACTATACAACCGTGTGTTGCTGGTCATTGCCAATTATTGAATTTTTGATGCGCCATCAGGGGCATTTTTATTCACTTAGGCTCGGATCAAGTAGCAACTATAAAGAAAATGGTAACTCACCATCATCTCGGAAGCATTTCTTAATTTTTCATATAGTTAAGATTTTAAACTAATATCACTTTCATCCCTACTCTGCATACTTTTCCACTAGATTGTAACACATCTGATGAAATGAACAGATTGTTACCTTTCATCTTCACGTTTGAACAAGGATACTCAGAGTTTAATTTCATAAATTGCGATATAAATCCCTGAGCGCCAATGTGTATCAATCCCAGTCAAAGCAAAACCTGAAATACAGTTATCATTTATTAGAAAGCAACATATATGATAACAGTTTTTTGACGAAATCAGACCATGAAAAATGGACTTTTCAGAAAATTAAAATTTGTACCAATGTTCATTATAACTGGAAATGATTATATGTAAAAAAAGAAGAAAAGAGAGTCCCAAGACACTTTCCTTTAAAACAACAGCCGTCAATACTTATTATCTCGACGCTCTAGTCTTCTACTTTCCAGGATCCATCAGCCTTCCTGAACTTGTTGGCGAAATTGGAATCTACAAATAGTACATAACCTGATAAATTGATTTTTTTATCAAACTTGAGGATATAGATATAACAATTCAAACAGCTAAGGTTCACTGTTGCCTCACTCAAGTAAATTTCTCTATAGTTACACAAAGAACAAACAATACAAAGATGTGCACTGAAAGAGAACATATGTAAATAGAGTATAATTACCCATCTCAGATTGTACAATCTTGATGGAAGCACTCTCACAGTCTGAACTCAATCATAATATATTTTATCACTTACATGAAGGTTCGACATAGGCAGTACCACCATACTCTCCCCATTGACCTCATTGAGGCTCCTTTCTTTAGCTTCATTTTCAGAGGTTTTTTGATCGCCATACTTCTTCACGAAACTAACTTCATGATATATGTCAAGATATCTCATAATCTTATCGTGCTTTCCTTTCAAAAGGATAAAACATTAACATATTTATTTAACATGTTTTTGAAATACCAGGCAGGCAGAATGAATAGAAATAAGCAATGAGAGCTTATGAGGGTATTTTCATCAAACAGTGCACACCATAGTTCCTTCCAAGATTGTGACGAGGGGGATTCCCTTTTGAAACCCACTATATTGTGACTGGGGAACAGAAAGAACAAATATTATAAAGATGCACACTCAAACAGAGCAACTAATAGTAGAGTATATTAACTCATTACTCATCTCAGATGGTATCTTTAAAAGCTCCCCCCAAAATCTGAATTCGACCAGAATACATTATATCACTGAAATTACCATACTCTTCTCCAATAACCTTGTTGCGGCTTCTTTGTTTACATTCATTTTCAACAGATCTTTTATCTCCGTACTTCTTCACCAGGCTAACATCATACTCCATGTTATGATAATAAATCCATCCAGAACAGAATGACGATAGTATCTCATAATCATACATATTCGACAAGAATACAAACATTTAGATACTCATATATCATGTTTGTAGAATATTATGCAGGACAATGTCGAAATTAAATAGAAATAAGAAATGAGAAAACTTATGAATACCTTTAACACTGAGATATCCTCAAATGTGCACACCATAATAGTTCCTTTCAAGATTACTAAGAGAAAATTCCCTTTTGAAACCCACTGAATAGACATGGAGCCTGATAAAGGTGATAGAAGCCTGATGAACAAATCAAGACTACTTCCCCTTTTCATTGTTGACCCGATAAAGAGCAAATAAAGGTCATGAGGTAATAATGAGCCACAAAATTAAAATAAAGATGAATTATCAGTCTTAGTTCCACATTTCTTTCTCCAGTAAGGATACACAAAGTATAAACCTTTAGAGTCCCAAAGACACAAGATTAACGACACCCGCAACCTAAAGCCCACGTCAAGTTTCAATATTTAGCATCACATTAGGATACACATTTCTTTCTCCAATAAGTATACACAAATTATGAACACTTCAGGGTCCTAAAGACACTGAAACAACGACACCCACACTCAAAAGCCCACGTCAAATTTCAATTTTTAGCATCACATAAGGATGCACATTTCTTTCTCCAAAAAGATTACACAAAGTATGAACCTTCAGGGTCCCAAAGACACCAGAACGACACCCGCACTCAAAGCCCCGCATCAAGTTTCAATTTTAGCATTAAATAAGGATACACATTTCTTTCTCCTTACAGTATGAACCTTCAGATCTCAAAGACACCAAAAACAATGACATCCGCACTCAAAGGCCCACACCAAGTTTCGAACTTTAACATCACAAAAGGATACACATTTCTTTCTCCAATAAAGATACACAAAGCATGAACCTTCAGGGTCCCAAAGACACCTGAACAACAACACCCGCACTCAAAAGCCCAAGTCAAGTTTCAGTGTTTAGCATCATATGATCACATACTCACAAATATCCCTAAGTTCTTAGAAAATTGAATTCAAAGTGGAGAAGAAATAAGATTAAATCCAACTTCTTACGATTTTTACATTGTAAAGCCTATCCCGACAAATAAAATATAAAATTGCAGACCACTCATGCATCAATATGATCTGAATATTGAAACATAGCAATATTCGGACACATATAAGATCCGATCACGCATGCACAAGTAGGATAGGAATATTGAAACATAGCAACAGCTAATGAAAGATTTATAACCTAACCCACACAAATTCCACAAATCCCCACAATCTAAATTTGTCATGTAGAAGATATAATTTGATCGAACCCACATTAATCCCACAAACCCCAATCTAAAATTGTCATGCAGAAGATTGAATCTTTAAATTTTGATCGAACCCACAAATCCCACAAACTCCACAATCTAAATTTGTCATGCAGAAGATATAATTTGATCGAACCAACATTAATCCCACAATCCCCAATCTAAAATTGTCACTTTGAATTTTGATCGAACCACACAAATTCTACGAACCCACAAATCCCACAAACCCACAAACCCACAAATTCCACGAACCCCACAAACCCCACAAACCCACAAATCCCACAATCTAAATTTGTCATGCAGAAGATTATATTTTGATCGAACCCACATTAATCCCACAATCCCCAATCTAAAATTGTCATGCAGAAGATCGACTCTTTAAATTTTGACCGAACCCACACAAATCACACAACCCACAAACCCACAACCCACAAACCCACAACTCCACAAATCCCACAAACTCCACAATCTAAATTTGTCACGCAGAAGATTAAATTTTGATCGAACCCACATTAATCCCACAATCCTCAATCTAAAATTGTCATGCAGAAGATTGACTCTTTGAATTTTGATCGAACCACACAAATCCACGAACCCACAAATCCCACAAACTCCACAATCTAAATTTGTCACGTAGAAGATTAAATTTTGATCGAACCCACATTAATCCCACATCCCAATCTAAAATTGTCAAGAAGATTGAATCTTTGAATTTTGATTGAACCAAACAAATCCCACAAATCCACAAATCCCACAAACTCCACAATCTAAATTTGTCATGCAGAAGATTAAATTTTGATCGAACCCACATTAATCCCACAATCTAAAAGTGTCATGCAGAAGATTGAATCATTGAATTTTGATCGAACCACACAAATCCTACAAATTCCACGAACCCACAAATCCCACAATCTAAATTTGTCATGCAGAAGATTAAATTTTGATCAAACCCACATTAATCCCACAATCTCCATTACAATCTAAATTTGTCATGCAGAAGATTAAATTTTGATCAAACCCACATTAATCCCACAATCTCCATTCTAAAATTGTCATGCAGAAGATTGAATCTTTGATCGGACTCACAGTCCCACGATCTCACAAATCCACAATCCCACAATCTAATTTTGTCATGCAGAAGATTGAATTTTTGTTCGAACACACAATCCCACAAATCCCACAAATTCCACATAACCCACAAATCCACAAATCCACAAACCCACAAATCCCGCAAACCCACAAACCCACAAACCCACAAAACCCACAAACCCACAAATCCCACAATACCGTTTGACATACAAAAGATTGATCCTTTGAGACAACCTCAATATCAAAATCCTTCACAAGCAGAAGATTGAATAAATATCACAACCCACAAACCCAGAAATTGAAATTAACTTACAGATGATTGATTCTATAATCCATCAATAAGGATTCTTTTCCGACTTCTACTTCCAACTTTTTCAGCACTTTCTGCCATACCGATCTTTCCCAAAAAAATTTGAGAACTGAAAAAGAAGGAAGAACTGCAGCCCTAATTCTGGGTTACACAATGACGCGTAATTCACTCTTTATATTTATTGAAAATAAATATTACCGTTGAAAATTGCTTGTTTCTGTATTTTAAATTTAATTGCTTGAGAAGTAAGCAGTTAGCCGTTCGTGAACCAAAACGCCGCGTTTCGATACAACCTGGACATCCGACTCCTCTAACGACGACGTTTATTGTTAGCTGTTTTAAAAAGCAATTAACATCCTTAATACTAAATTTACTAAATTTATCAATATTCACTTCAGCGGATAAGTTTTACAAACACGATTTTGGGTAATAAAAAGTTAGAGAAATTATAAATTTATTTTTGGAAAATAATTACGTACGTGAGATCTTATCCTCAAAGAGTAGTGAGGAAATTTGAAACGACTATTACAAGAATTTAATTATAAATATAAACAATGATCGTTCCTCGATTTGCGTGCCCAAATTGTCATCTGCTACCGATTTCCGGTTTCCGATTTTCAATTCCGTCGCAGTCGCAATGGTTTCATCTCAATTCAAAGGTGCGATTTTATCTACTTCAATTACTGCTAATTGCCCTTCCCTTCAACATTTTTATAATTAAATGTTTTTTCTAGGGTTTAAAACTCCAATCGATTTTAATTTTTTGATGATCCGTGTATTGCAGCTAGTGATTACGAGACTGAAGAGAAGGTGATGTCTCGTGTTGGTTTACCGGCGATGGAGATTTCAAAGGCATTTCCTCAAGCGACTCCTGCATCCATCTTCCCTCCATGCAGTAAATTAACTATTCAGATTTCATTTTCTCGCTTAATTTTGATGTTCTGTGTAGACTAAAATATTGATTTATGAATTAAGAAGCTAAAGGAGTTTTATTTATGATTTATGGATGAAAGAAATGGTTGACACCTTGGTGTACTGAGAGTGTTGTAAAAAATTGCAGCTTCGGACTACTTTGATTCTGGAGACTTATTGACTTCTGAGGAGCAAGCTGTTAGGATCAGAGTTCGGGAAAGTATGGAAAAACATATAGCCCCAGTAATGACCACAGTAAGTTTCTGAGCTTTGCTTCCGTTTCATTTTTCTTGTCATTCGGTTTGTGAAGTATGGTATGTATCAGGCTTTGCTTTTTTTATCATGAAATGAAATATTATTTAGAATTGGAGTCTTTTGAAATTGTCTTGTTATTTTTGTATGTTGAATTGTGTATGAATTACGTTAACTTGTTACCAAGAAGCTCTTTATTGATGTTTCAGTACTGGGAGAAGGCGGAATTCCCTTTCCATTTGGTTCCCAAGTTGGCCGAATTACGTTTAGCTGGAGGCACAATAAAGGTGACATTATTAACGAATATCTGTTTTCATCTCTTTCAAGGTGAAGCTTTGATTTCATTATATATTGTTGATTTTCTCGTCAGGGATATGGATGCCCTGGTATGTCGATCACAGCAAGTGCTATTGGGGTAGCAGAAGTTGCTAGAGTTGATGCCAGTTGTTCAACATTTATTCTGGTGCATTCGTCTTTGGCAATGCTCACTATTGGTGAGATATCATATGAGCTGCTGATGCTCATTTTACTTAGTTATTTAAGATATGTTTTTACACAATTATGGATGTCCGTAATATAAAACTGCGGGTGGTTAATGGAATGCCATTTTTTTCTGGCTGTCAAAAACAGCAATGTGTGGATCAGAGGAACAAAAGCAGAAATATTTACCATCTTTGGCAGAATTCAAATCAGTAGCATGTTGGGTAAGCTTTTTATTTGATACAATGGTCGTTGAATAACTATGACAACTGACATAGGCTTATATAGTAGATTAACTGGAACATTCAGAATCATCTAAGTCAGTTTATTTTCTTCTGATGGTTTAGGCTTTGACTGAGCCTGACAATGGAAGCGATGCAAGTGGTTTACGGACAACTGCAACCAAGGTCCTACTGTCTTCAGTCTCCCCTCTACTATTTTCTATGACAAGTTATCTTGAATAAGCAATATTTTTGTTGCTGACTGAACATTATTACTGTTAGGTAGAAGGAGGTTGGATACTTGACGGTCAGAAGCGATGGATAGGAAATAGTACATTTGCGGACGTGCTGGTAATTTTCGCAAGGAATACAACTACCAACCAAATAAATGGGTACGTGAGATAAACTTGATAGAATACAATGTATGCCTCGAAATGGACTTGACATTGTCAATCCAGTTATAATTTCATTTTCTAGCCTTTCTGAATGTATATGAAATATAAGGTTTTTTCGTTGTGTTATATGTGACTGAATGACTTGGGAATATCCTAACAAGCCATGTGTTGCACCAGAACCATTCACATATAATCTCATTCTCACCTGAACAATCAATGAATATTGATATTGGTTGCTCTGAAAGAGTGTAATTTAAACTTTGGGATTGCTGTTTTATTCTTCTTCATGTTGTCTTTCTGTGTCGTCTTATTTAAATGTATCAAGCCTTACATCCTATGTGGTCCAGATATATCGTAAAGAAGCGCGCTCCTGGCTTATCAGCTACAAAGATAGAAAACAAAATTGGTCTCCGGATGGTGCAGAATGGTGACATTCTGATGAATCGAGTTTTTGTTCCTGATGAAGACAGGTTACCAGGAGTTAATTCATTTCAGGATACAAATAAGGTACAGTAACTACCAAGTACATAAATTGGAATTTGTATAGTTACTGATCCCTATCCTTTATTTTATATTTAAGTGAATGGCATGCAGGCATAATTGAAATATGTTCATTTTGAGCAATGTAAAGTGTGGTCCTTGATTATCTTCAAATACGTAGCAAAGAACATTGCTTTTAAACCGCCAAAAGTATATGTTTGCAAACTAAATAAGTAACCAGGAACATTTACGTGAAAATGATTTTGAGAATATATTATAAATAACTTTTGTTCGCGATCTTTTGTTCTATTTAAATATGTGTCAGTAAATACAAACACTCTAATTGTTGTTGATCAAAAAAGCAATCCACATAGTATTTATACGTAAAAATTGTATTTTTGATGGTTGCATCTGTTGCTGTGGCTTGCAATCAGGTACTTGCCATATCAAGGGTCATGGTTGCCTGGCAACCCATAGGCATATCAATGGGTATTTATGACATGTGTCACAGGTAATAGTTGCTTTGTCTTTTGTGACCATAACCTTAACCATTTCTGCCTTAAAAAGACACTTTTCTGAGGATATTGGATATTGCACATGATCAGGTACCTGAAGGAGCGAAAACAATTTGGAGCTCCTTTGGCGGCTTTTCAGATAAACCAGCAAAAACTAGTTCAAATGCTTGGAAACATCCAAGCAATGATTCTTGTTGGATGGCGCTTATGCAAGCTGTATGATAAGGGTAATATGACGATAGGGCAAGCTGGTCTGGCGAAGGTAAACTTAGTAGTTATTAGTTATGGCCTTTAATAAAAATAATTCATCATATAGCAAGCAATTAGAGTTGAGCTCCAAGTAATCAATCATTGGCAACTTTTCCATTTCAGTCATGGATCACTTTGAGAGCTAGAGAGACAGCTGCTCTCGGGCGAGAGTTACTTGGAGGAATGGAATCCTGGCTGATTTTCTTGTTGCAAAGGTCAGTCTTTCGACGATCCTCAATGAATTTTAGAAAAAATTATCTCACTTTCAAATTGTTGCATACTGCCTCACTTTACGTATGTCAACAGTTGATATGTTGATTATCGATGGTTTCGAGTTATGTTTTTGTGTGAATGAGATTGTGTATAGTTTTGGAAGTAGAAGTTGAGTAGATATTTTTGGAGTTATGATATTGAATATATGGCTTGTGACACATCAACAAAGTAGAACTAAAACAATTGATGAACCATGTGCAGGCATTCTGTGATCTGGAGCCTATATACACATACGAAGGTACATATGATATCAACACCTTAGTCACCGGGAGAGAGGTAACGGGCATTGCAAGCTTTAAACCAGTTGCTGCCAGTAAGCGCAGCCGTCTGTAAACTGGTATATGCAGCCGGCATGTGCCCTGCTCTGAGGAGTAATCAGTAATGTAATATGACAGAAATAAGAGAACGAACTCACTTGTTTGATTATTATGACAAAATGATGCTATGTCAAATTGAGCAAAATAAAAAGCAAGATTCGGAAACTGCTTACATTAATTGGTAGACATATATTTTTACGTGCGGTTCGGTGGCCGCATGAGCTTTCCATTAACAACATAACATGTAACAAAACTCTTTAACCACTCAGCCCAATGCGGCTCGGATTCAGATGAAGCACCGCCTCTCCATCTCTCAATAGGGATGGTTCTCGCCGACATTGCACCCTGTCCAGATTGCCAAGTGGCAACTATTTGATAAATAAATGTTGGACAGACAGACTGATTCTCCGACAAATTGCACCGAACCAACGAGGTTATCCATTGTCTGATGTCTGCTCTAAGTCGGTGCAAGATGCACTCTATTAGGAACTCAACCGGATGGATAGTGGATACAAAACCAATACAACCTAAAACTCAAACATATAAAAAAGTGGCCACCGAGTGACAGACACCCGAATATTGTCACCAACTTTCCTCTAATTAGTAATTACTTCACTCCTAAGAAACACACAACCGAACCGATTTCTATCTCCAACAAAACCCACCAAACCGGCAATCTCCTCATCCATTGTCTATATATTCCCAACAAAACCCACCTTCCTGAAATCTCCATTTCTGATTCATTCGCACCAAGTAGAATGAAGCATGTAGCTGTTCCCGGAAGCAGAGGAAAGAGAGCCCAGCAACAGGGACACGAATCATTTGATACTTTTTTACAAGGATGGCTAATAAGACAAGAGCATTTCTTGGACGAGCTTTTGTCCGTGGAACGTACTTGTCATGAATCAAGTGAAGAATATCTCCGTGACCTCATTACACGAGTCTTAGCTCACTACCAACAATACTACGAACACAAATCCATAGCTGCACAACACGACGTGTTTCGCCTTTTTGCTCCGAGTTACTTCACGTCTCTTGAGCAGAGTTTCTTGTGGATCGCAGGGTTTAAGCCTGGACTTGCGTTGAAGCTTGCGAGTTCAGTTGTGGAGGATTTAAGTGAGGAGCAGAGGGTGAACTTGCAACAGTTGATTGAGGAGACTAAGGTTGAGGAGAGGGGGTTGGGTGATGAACTGGCTAGGATACATGAGAGTGTTGCGGCTCCACCGATATTGGAGATGCTGAGGAGTTTTGGGGTGTCTTCTTCGGATGAGGTGGAGGAGGAAGCGATGGAGGCGGTGAGAGAAGGGCTGGAGATTGTGGTTGGGAATGCAGATTCGTTAAGGACATCTACAGCTGCGAGGGCGGCAGAGATATTTAGTCCAGTGCAAAATGTGAAGTTCTTTACGGCTGTGACTCAGTTGCAAGTAAATGTTAGGAAATGGGGGAAGCAGAGAGATGCTGAGGGCTGGAAAGCACTAGTCAACAACTTTCAACATGCTGCTTCAGATGCATGAGCCGTGGAACATCTTGCCGAGATTGGCAGCTCACTTTCTCTTACTCATTTACTCTGTCATGGCCGCTGGCCGGAATAGTAATGTGTTATACATTATGACAAAGGTTTTTTTTTCACCACACCTCCTGTTTGTAGGGGCTGCAAAATAACTACTGAGCAAGCAAGCCGCTGGCTGCTTTTCTCTAGGAGGCTGGTACACGATTCTCTCTCACTTAAGATTAGAATGGTATCTGGTATTTTAATAATACATGCGAACATTGAAAGTTGTAACAAAACAATATCAAATCCAACTTCATTTATAGGACCAACATGTAAGCGAGCATTACATAGTGCAAGGGAACATGTGTCAAAATACATTATTCAGCTCGCCTTAAGATTTGTAGCAGCAGCATCGATTGTTTATCTCATAGTGGTCTAAAGATGTTGTAGCAGTGACTACCTTTTATACACATCTCCATGGGGATTCGTCAGACAACATCACTGCTTAAGTTTCTGAGATAAAAAGAAATCACAGTTCTGAGTGCATGACATTCCTCTTGTGAATATGGTATACTATAGCAGTATTCTATACTCTATACTGAACTTACATCATCCAAGTTTCTAGATGCTTCCTTGATTTGTTGAGCCATTTGTTCCGATCTCTCGGCAGCTGTTCAATATTATGGGGGAAATTATCAAAGGTTGCTTCGACACAGTATACTACATAGATCGTGCAGGCAACATTATTTTACTCTTTAAGGATACTTACCTAACTTTTTAAGATCTTCCATCTTCTTGCTCGTCCTCACAGCGAATCTTTGGAATGAGCGACTGCAAATAAGTATACACATGTCATACTGAGCAACAGATTACACCATGCACTAACGAAACAAACAAATTAATGTTGAATGTTGTTGCAACCCTCAAGAAACAGTGCGCTTATCGTACATCATTCACATAAAAACATTTAAAGTAGTCTGTCATAAATTCACTATTAATGGTGAAATCTAACAACTGCTAAGGACTCAAGGTTATATCAGGAGTCAAAAACTCAATAAGTGGAATTCAAGATACAAAGAAAGAGAACACTGAGGGATAGAAATTGGTTTGAGTCGTTGATTTCCCATATATTTATGAAGAACATATCCCACAAATTTCCGAGGGAAAATAGTCCCAGCTTTTTTTCTATTATAATTTCTTTCATCAAACTTTCTATGGTCTGAGGTAAAACCTACATATCTACTCTATCCAAGAACTCCAGTTCTGCAAACTATAATCTAAACTAAACTCTTAACCAGCTGATGTCGAGGAAGTAGGAACTATCCAAAAAAGCTATGTTTTTTGATGAAATGTGGCATGAAAAGACAATAAAACCAATAACAACCCAACATGTTTTCTAAACAACATGACAGTTTCATTAGAAACCACCAAACAAATCAAAGCTAAATTTCATCGAATCAAACTCCTCAACAGTACAAGGCAAAAACGTGAACCATTCTTCATTCAAAAATTCCAGCAACAGAAACAACAGATATCCATGTTTAAATTTCATCAAAACAAACTCTTCTATAAAAAAACCAGAGATAACAATCAGTTTTCCCCAAAAGCAATAATTTTTACACGAACACAATAACAAAACTACACAATCAAAGAATACAACATGAAATAGAGCAGTTTAATTCAATCTACCTGTTAGCCAGACTGTCAACAATAAGCTCATTAACCAAATAGTGCATGACTCTTCCTAAGAAACCTCCACCAGCCATTGCCTCAAGCAGAATATTCAACCAAACCTGCAAACGATTTTCAACAATCAATCATCAATTTTAAATCTACGCCGTCGACAATTTCAGCCACCGACGTAAACACGATGAAATACCAGAAGACGCGAGAACCGAACGGTGGCGACGACGAACGAAGAAAAGCCCTAACCTCACAAACACAACAAAATGACAAATCAATTTGTCTTTTTTTTTTTTTAAACCCCACTCGCTAAAGCCCCAATGCTTTAACATCCACCAGGAATCGAACCTATGACGTGTGGCTTATAATACAACCTCCACTGCCACTAGGCTAGCCCTTGGTGGGCGACATGTTTTATTTATTTATAGAAAAATAAAATTATATAATCAAAATTAAGTTTTCTAAAATTAGATTTGATGATTTTTATAAAATATTATTAATTTTGGTCCCTGAAGTATATAAAAATTGCAATCACCTTAGATTATAATTAATGACATACTGGGCCAGTCTCTCAACTACTAAACCCTACTGATTAGCACTTAATCAATCTCTAATCCTTTATTCAATATTTAAATCAATAATTAGTGTTTAATATTGTCGTCGTGTTCGCTTAAAAGCACAAGCGTTTTTGGAGCTATGCTCGACACTCAAAACGCTCTCTTCACATCCTCTGAGCGACTCGTATCGTCTCGGCCGCTTCAATTGACTGACTCTCTTCAATGGCGTCCGCGTTGCATACTGTGCTGTTGGTTAGACCGACAAATTACAGAGCCAATCGCATCCGGAGTTCGCCTCCAATTTCCCAGCTTTGTTTCTCCAGTGAGTTTCTTGTACAATTTATGAAATGCTGTTTATTGATATTTGAAGTCTTTCTTGATTTTGTTATTTTTGAAGGGAGGAGATTGGTGGTTAGAGCTACGGAGACGGATATGGATAAAGGTAGGTGATAACGGACTTGGAGTTTTGTTTGATGATTGGTTAGATGGGATTTGGAGCTGTGTTTATTGGAAATGTGTGTTGTAGGGAAGCCGCAAGTACCAGGTAATGCCCCACCCAGTGATGGCTCCAGCTTTAATCAGCTTTTGGGTATTAAAGGAGCTAAGCAGGAAACGGTATAAGGCTTTTTTGCTTCAGTTTTATCTTGTTTGCCCATTGGACAATCATTTTTATTAGATGGTGATAAGTGATAACTGTTGACTTAAGATATCGTTGTGATACCTTTGTGGGCATGATGCTTTGTGGCTTGTGCTTTTTTACTTTTGAGATGAATTTAGTGATGTACTAGTTTATATCTTGAGAAATTTGCTGACATTTTCTGTTTCTTACAGAATAAATGGAAGATAAGGCTTCAGCTGACAAAACCTGTTACCTGGCCTCCTTTGGTTTGGGGAGTCGTTTGCGGAGCAGCTGCTTCTGGTAAATTCTCTGAGTGGTCTGTGCATCTTCCCTTTCTTTAGTTATCAGTTGTTCGGAATCTGAATTCTTACAGTAACAGTAAAAGGCAATCTTTCTTGCATATCATCTGAAATAGGATAATCATCAAGGCGCGTTAGCATATCGAAGTTAATGTACTATGATTGAGTTGGACTTAATGACTTAATAAACTTCATTTTAGTTGATATTTGTATGCATACAAAATCATGTAAAGTTCCAGTGACTTAATATTGTGTGTTAACTTTTATCGCCGAAGATTAACATTTCAATTTAGCGACATTTAATTTCATGGTATCCCTTTCTTATTTATATAAACTGAAGTGCAAAAAGACAACCTAAATAAAAAATTACAGAAAAGGTTGTTAACCGATTTCTGAGGTAGGAGTATTCTTTTCATCTTTAATTTTATTGATCAGTCTTTGGTTGCTTATTTCCCTTGTGGCCTGATATTTAAACACAAAGGCATCCAATGTTCTTATGTAGATATATTTGTGGCCTGCCAAGATTTCTTTAATATCATCGATAAGAGAATTTCTCATATTGGAATGTCGGGTCGCTTGATTTTTCATGATGTAGGAAACTTCCACTGGACTGTTGAAGATGTAGCTAAATCTGTTGTCTGCATGTTGATGTCTGGTCCATTCTTAACTGGTTACACTCAGGTTCTTTCTCTCATTATTTAGGGCTCGCATGGCTCCTGGTGGAAGATTCTGACACATTATTCCCTTAATATAACGTTTTCAGACTCTCAATGATTGGTATGACCGAGATATTGATGCAATCAATGAACCATATCGTCCGATTCCTTCAGGGGCAATTTCTGAGAGTGAGGTGAATGGTTTATTTATTTATGTTGTCTTGCCAATAATTAGGTGTTCATCATTTGATCTTCCTAACTCTCCACTTTTTTTGCTTCCCCTCAACTCCACTAGGTGATAACACAAATATGGGTTCTCCTTCTGGGTGGCCTTACTCTGGGTGGTTTGTTAGATATCTGGGTATTCCTTCATAAGAACCTTAAAACACTGACATTTATGATTAGAGATACTTGTTTTGATCATCTGGGCCTTTTTAGGCAGGACATGATTTTCCCACAATCTTTTATCTAGCTTTGGGAGGATCGCTGGTATCATATATCTACTCTGCACCTCCTTTGAAGGTTTGATGATTCCAGCAACTTACTCATAATCTGAGTTTCATGAGTAACCTCTTTGAGAGCTGACTGGGATTCAAAACTATTGCAGCTAAAACAAAATGGATGGATTGGAAATTTTGCACTAGGATCAAGCTACATAGCTCTACCATGGTGGGTTATCATCTTCGATATGTGATTAGTTTTCATTCACACCTAGCGGAGCTGATACCTTTGACTAAAGTAATGTTCACATGGCTTTCCATTGTGAATGACATTATCAATAGCAGCATCAAGACTGATTTATGAAGGTGCTTGGTTTCATTTGCTGTGTCTGATATATACATGTTGAAAGGTTTAGAAATCCAAGGTTGAAAATAACCTTAGCTGATATCTCTATGACCACTTTGGATGTCTATTTTATAATTCGCATTGTCTACATGTTATTTGGTCTACACTAGCATTATTAATTATTATTGGCGGCAGGTGGGCCGGTCAAGCTTTATTCGGAACCCTTACACCTGACATAGTTGTTCTCACACTGCTTTACAGCTTAGCTGGGGTAAGTTATATATAAATGTTTTCTGTTGAATGTTTTCGCTGAAGTGGATTCATGACCCTTTTTCTTGAAACTTCAGCTTGGAATTGCTATTGTAAATGACTTCAAAAGCGTTGAAGGAGACAGGGCAATGGGACTTCAGGTTCCCTTCTCATTTTCTTGTCAATCGTACATGAAGTAAGTTTCATAATGGCAATGGAATCAAATTACTCAATTTCAGTGACGATTTTGCAGTCACTTCCAGTTGCTTTTGGAACTGAGGCTGCTAAATGGATTTGCGTTGCTGCAATTGACGTGACTCAATTATCCATTGCTGGTATGTCTGCGAAAGATGTTGGTTTGCAATATGAGAAAACTAAGTTTGTGTGCATTTCATAAATATGTGTAAGCTCTAGAACCTGAATTAGAAATCCAAGCTCCAGACACATTAGGTAACTTTAATCACAGTTAGCTATAATTATAGGGAATGTTATATTTTTGCAGCTGATTCATGACTAACAAAACAACCATGTGATGGACTTTTCAGGATATCTACTGGGAGCTGGAAAACCATATTATGCTTTAGCTCTTGTGGGTTTGATTCTGCCACAAGTATTTTTCCAGGTAATATGCAACAAGATTGACCAATTTGTCAATGCTATTCCTTAAGTATAACTTTAATGCTCCTCTAAATTAATATTTTCTCCATTGCTAAAATCTTGTAAGTTTGCATTGTCGGACTAACTTCGTTTTCTGCGAAGATTATATTTGATAAAAAATAATACTTGTATTTATTGGATGCAGTTCAAGTACTTCCTTAAAGATCCAGTGAAGTATGATGTCAAGTATCAGGTATGTACTCACTCCTGCTGGTCCTGGCAGTCACCAGTATATTTTTTGATCTGTGACCATGATTTTTCAACAAGTGCATGAGAAGCACCATCATGATCACTCAGGATTCATGGCTGACTTTTAAGTGATACAAACCTGCCATAATCAATCTGCTTTTGCTTCTCATATGCATATAGCTAATTTATGCTCTTACTATTTCCATTTGAAGACAAACCCCACTTGAAGTGCATGGTTGTTCAGCGTGGAATAGGTACCGACTCTTATACTAGTTGTATCTGATCGTTTTCCAGGCTAGTGCGCAGCCATTCCTCGTGCTTGGATTATTAGTAACCGCCCTGGCAACAAGTCACTGAGTTCTGCTACATATCAAATTTGTCAAAAACAGGCTCTGGATTGGAAGCAAAAGATGCAAGGACTGACCACTGTATTAGCTTAGTCAGCTTTAGAGACGCTGCCATCTCTTGCCCTGTTATTGTAAGAATTCTGCACAGTTTGTCTATTGTTGATACAATAATTTTAGATTTATCATAAATATTATTATGGTAAGTTATTGTTGTGCTATCTTAATAAGCTATGAGTCACCTAATGTTTTATGGAAACATTTATATCAATACAGAGTTGATAGTATCGTTTTGCACCTTACTCGAACAACATGACTATACATGTTTTATGGAATCCGAGCTAATGAAACCAAGACTAAAAGATGAAGTAGTTGATGCACCTGTCCCTGAACAATTCCCCTTTGATATCAAGACCATTGGGTGAAACCAAATCCAGGCTTTCATTCCCATCAAGGTACGAACATACTTGCCTCGTCGTTGGCCGAACTTGCGGTGTCCGTTGACAACACAGAAGCCCAAGCTTCAAAACCAGCTCCATTTCCTTAACCACATAACAACTTTCCAACTTGGGATCAGCTGCATTTAGAATATTTCCCTCTATCCAACAATCCCTCGCCCATTCGACTAGTAATATCTGACTCGACGAGGCCATTGGATCGACAGGTCGCCTTCCGGACGCTACTTCTAAAAGCAGTGCACCAAATGAGTATACATCACAGCTCGTCGTTGCCTTGCTCGTACGTGCAAGCTCCGGAGCCATGTAGCCTAATGTACCAACTATATGAGTTGTGTTTGGATTATTTCCATGTTGATATAATCTCGCAAGGCCGAAATCTCCAAGTCTTGCATCCATTTTAGTATCAAGAAGCACATTGCTGGCTTTGATGTCTCGATGAACTACCACATGTTCCCATTCTTCGTGTAAGTATAACATTGCCGAAGCAATGCCTTTCAAGACTTTGAATCTTGTTGCCCATTCGAGCACGCCCGTCTTCGATGCGTTGAAGAGGATATCATCTAAGCTTCCATTAGGCATGAACTCGTAAACCAAGAGGAGATCATCTTTTTTCTTGCACCATCCATGGAGGTGTACTAAATGCTTGTGCCTCATACGGCCTAAGCTCTCGACTTCCGCTATAAACTCTCGAATCCCTTGCCTCGAGTTGTGAGTAACTTTTTTTATCGCAACTTCTTGTTTCGTAGAAGGTAGTAGTCCTCTATATACACAACCGAATCCTCCGGAACCAATGATCTCACTCTTGTGGAATCCTTTTGTAGCCATGTACAATTCCTTGTAAGGGAATCTATGAGAAAAGTCTACTTCCCAATCCTCCAAATCATCCTTATACCTCTGCACTTGTAAGTAATAAATGTACGAAAATGCAAGAAATGCAATGACAATGATAATAAAAACCGAAGAGCCTACTCCAACTCCAATAGACTTTTTCTTGATATCAGAACTTCTCGGTCGAGGAGGAACAGCTAGCCTTTTAAGATCAAGTGGCTCGGACGCTCCTCCGAGCCTAAAGCTCCAACCAAGTATAAAATGTGCGCTGGAGAGCTTCCCTGTACTAGATGAAAATCCAACATACATGTTTTTTTCCAAGATTTTTGATAAGTCAGTGTTGTAAGATATTAGAGGCTTTCTAGGCTTAGGGACTAAAAGAGGCGAAATGGTAACAGTGATGAGCTTCATTTTGCCATTGTAATCGATCCATGCTTGGATTGCCTTTCCGCTTTCGAGCTTCAAAGTTTGGTTCTGATTAGTAGTATTGTAAAAACTAGCTGTGACTGAAGTAATGGACTTAATGCTGTTGATATCTACTCCAACATGGTTGGAATCTATATCACCCACAATTCGAAACTGCACAGTATCGAATTCTATCGCCAATATATGATTCGAAAAATTACCATCTTTCTTGGGATTGAAGACTCCTAGATAGCTTCCTGGTGCACCATCAGGCAATTGGCTTGATGGGGCAATCACAAAAGCTAGTCCATGACCTCCACCATTTGTAATGTCAAGAGGAGCTATTTGGAAAACAAAAGTGGTGCTAAAAGACTCAACGGCCGCAGTTTCGTTAGTATCGAACATTCTCAATGGCTGACTGTAGAAAGCATGGCCAGTTTGGTACCTTGTAGTGGAATTTGTAAGCTGTAAAGCTCCTTCTTTTGTGATCTTGGATGAGTTACTTAGACTGATTTTTGATGGGTATGATCCTTTGAAGCCTTGGAAGATGAAGTGGTCAGCTGGTTCGGATTGAGCATAAGCTGCTGTGATCATGAAAAGTATTAGTAACCAGATGGCCATTGTAAGGTGTCTCTTTGATTACTATAGAGCTAAACAAGAGTGATCTTATATATTTCCACCATGGAAAATTCAATGATAGTGCAGAGACAGTTGGGTTACACTTTGAAAAACCCTATGCTCACTACCCTTGACCATTGGGCATATACAAAGGACATGTCTCTCTATCAATCAGCATCCTAGGAAACATGTCCATTTTACATTTAAGTCTTACAAAGTAGATACAAAAATATTTCAACTACGACTATTTCTCATATCTTTTTCAAAATGGGATTTTTCGTTGACGTAAAATTCTGTTCCTAACACTAAATCTTATTCCTGATAAAGTATAAGCAATATTTTCACTTTAACTTGTCTTTCTAGGTTTTCCATCCAAAGGAACAAGTAACCTTCTTATTGGCTGAATAAGAAATTTAGTAGGTGTTGAAAAAATGGCAAGTTGGTGATTGATACTATAAACTACCTTTGATACTTTTGAAGCTGACTTTTCCTGGCAACTGACAGAGTTGGGCCGTCAAGTGCGAAAGTGACGGCCCATTAGAATCAGAAAAGCCCAATAATCATCTAAAATGACGAAACCATATTTATAGTTCCCATCATCTCATCCGCGCCGTCGCCGATCTGATCTCCGGCAGCCGCGACAACGGTAACATTTTCGCCGTTTAAATTAGGGTTTTATTTGGTGTTTCTGCTCATGTATTTAATTTTTAATTAATGGCTTTTTACAACCTGAAGAACCGTTTGAAGAGGCTAAATGCACCTAATTATTGGATGATTGACAAGATAGGTTGTGCTTATCTTGATGCAGCTTCATGTTCTTGTTGATGCTTAACCTGCCGGCTTCATGGGTAATGCGCTTGACTGATCCTATGTGTTGTAATATGTAATATTGGATTGTTGAGGAATTTGTCTCATTTTTATGTATGCATGTTCTTTACAGTTGTGGTGTCCATTCCCAAATCTAATGAGAATTTCCGTCTGCTGTACAACACCAGGTTTGTGTCTTCCTCCACTCAATCCGGGATGAAGAGGCTAAGGTTTGTTTATCTTTTGTTGTAATGTGTTATAAGCAATATCTCAGGTTTGTAAGGTTTGGCTCATTTTGGACTATCACGCTAGCTGTCACTACGTACACAATTTATTTTTCCACAAAATTTGACATAGCATTAAGTGGATGAACTGTAAGAATGAGCTGTGTTCATGTAGTTGACATTCTTTTGATAGTAGCTTATTTATGGAAACAGATAAATTAAATGAAATATCTATGAATTTGATATATGATTCTCAACATATTAGTTGCAGTCATCCTGTTAGTTTTCGTTCTACTTCAGCATGTGGTATGGTGCAAACCAAAGACAACTAGTGCTCAGTAAATAGTTCTAGTGTACTGATTTTATTATGATATGCAGTTCAAATTGTGCAAGTTGCGGTCTGTTCTATTTGGACCAAAGGGATCCCACACATTAACACCCCTCATTAAGGACAACTAGTACTCGCTGCACAGTCCAGACTGTGCGTAAGCGTTATCTCTGTCACACCTGAATGATGAGAATGATTCATTAATATCATACAGCAAACCCTCTAAATACTGGAAATATCAGGACGGACACCGAATTACCTCATAAAACAAATACTGGAAACATTAACATACAACGCAGACAATCTATAAGCCAAAAAGAACTGATTGAGTGTACCTTAATCAAACACATACAATTTGATATTGCTCTTCTTCTCAATTCATTCATCAATGGTGTGTGTGCAGTGGAGATCAAATTAAACTTCAATTCAGATTCCAAACCTGCAAAACAACAAACTTAAAAACACAGTATGTCGTCAAACTAATTCAAATTCAACCTCAAAGATAAATTCCAAACATGCCTCGCAGCCAAACAGAAATGGCCCAAGGAAATTGAAGTCATATCCTCTCTTCGCAGCCATGAATGTGTACAATGTCAAGCCAATAACAACCGCGCAGTCAGAATGGCCGCCTCTAGTATCACCTTTCCTGTTGCATTAGTAAAAATACAAACAATGGCACGCTTAAATATTAAACCCAAATCAAAAAAGTAAAACAAACACATTACAATTTTCATTTAGACACAAAGTAACATTTTTGACCACCCTCATCTCTCAAAATTTTGGAAGCACTATATTAAGCATTATTTCATGTTAAAAATACTTCTTCAAGATATCCACAGCGAAACGTATTGCATTCAGATCTATTTGCATGAATCTTGCAAAATTCATCTCAAACAACAATTACATTTGTCAAAATAAATATCTGCAAATGAATTCAAGAACATATCCATCTTACCGCTAGTGAAAGCACATGTCAAGCCGATGACAAAAGCCATAGGGATGGTGAACAATCCTAGCAAAATGTAGTTCACTGGATGTTTCTTTTTTTTTTTTTTGATAAACACTGGATGTTTCTGATGGTAATAATACAGTGGACACAAAACTGCAGTATAATAAAAAAACCAAAATGTTAAATTTCAATAAATCAAATCCATTCAAAACACGAAACAATTCGACAAAAATTAACAAAGCCGACGTACCGATGAGAGGAATAATCATAAGGACGATGTAAAGTGCAAGTCCGGCAGGAGTGGTGGCAAAGAAAACTTTAAAAGGAGGGACAAACACAACAACAGAAGCCACAGCAACTGTGCGAAGCAATTGAAAACAAATGATCGAATACACTTTCCGGATAAAAGACCATCGTAACTCCGGACAGTTGCTGTCTCGATCATCGTCGGATACAGCGCTCTATTCCCTGCTACTCCGGAGTCTCGATCATCGTCGGATACAGCGCTCTATTCCCTGCTCCAGCCTCAATGTCATCTTTCCTGTACGGTTGGTTCCACATTGCGCCTCCTTAATGAAAGCACGCAATTAAGTCGACGTCGGAAACAACAAAAAAATCAAACGAAGACGACAACGGAGACTGGAGAATAGGATTTGGTAGATGAATCGATTCAATCTTCACGGGAGAGGTGACGGTTGAGCTTTTGACGGTTTGGGAGAAACCGTCAAAAGGGACTCCCGCATTCTTAATAGAGAGATGATACCATCAAGCTTGACCTAAAAAACCAACTTGATCATTGACTTCATCAGGGTCTGATGGCTGTAATGTCGTTATGGTCACTGGTGGAACAGAGGGCGTTATGGTTGTATTTAGCGATGGGGCATCTAGATGATATTTTTGCTCAAACTGGTGAAATTGTTTTTCTCGGATTCCTCTTAAGTAATGAAACCATGGTTTTGAGATCTCACTGAGTGCAAGTGTTTGATAATGATAAACTAATTTAAAAGGAGTAACTGCTCATTCTGTTATGTACTTTATCCTATTTTTAGTCTTAATGTCCTGACTTGCAATCAAACATCATTACGGAAAACGCCTAACAACAAGCACCAGTGGTCTAGTGGTAGAATAGTACCCTGCCACGGTACAGACCCGGGTTCGATTCCCGGCTGGTGCAGATTTAAATTTTTTGTGAAAACCTCTTATTGTAAATTTTAAAATCTTACAAAGTTTCATGGACACACATGCCAAAGCTTAAAACTTATCAACCCCTTACTCCAGGTTTCTGCAACTCATAAGCATCTCTATTCCTACTTTTCCTTATCCCGGCCGTGAAATGGAGCAGTGATCCGTCAGCAACAATGGACGATACTTTCACCCATATAAACATCATTTTCGTCTTCATTCCATCAATCTCCATCAGCTTTCCTTTCTCTAACTGTCCTGTCACAGTTGTGAAAAACCGCTGCACTGATGAGTCTTTATAACCTACTTCACAAACTGACTCGATGAATACTGTGAGTTTTTTTGTATCTGGATTGAATTCATAATTTGTTGCGTCGCGAGGGAATATGCCTGCTGGGAGTTCATATTCTTTTAGTAGCTCCGGCAGTGGCTTCTGCATCTTTCCTGTAGATATGAATTGATTAAGAAACTTTACATAAGTTATACCAAAAATTAAGCAGAAAAGGCAATGAGAAAATAAAACAGGCTAGAGGTTGTGCACACACCTTTGACCTTGTTAACTAGCCATTTGGCTCCACCTTCAAGATTCTCCGAAATGGACTGTCAAGGAAATATGACTAAAGTTATTAGTATATAGAAACTTAAATTTGCATGCTATACAATCAGATTGCATCATTAGCTACATAAAAGCTTCTGGACAGAACATACTGCAACAAACTTTTATTCAGAAATGTCAACATTACAGCCTTCCAATATTTTCTTAAATACAA
The DNA here is from genome assembly GCA_006409495.1 of Sedum album. Classification (NCBI taxonomy): domain Eukaryota; kingdom Viridiplantae; phylum Streptophyta; class Magnoliopsida; order Saxifragales; family Crassulaceae; genus Sedum; species Sedum album. Next base: position 38,584 of record QZGG01000069.1, on the reverse strand, counting down.
CTACAGAAAATTTGATTATAGTTAAATCCATGAAGCAATATATAACAACTATGTCAAAAACAGAATTGAATTCTGTGTAGAAATAAATCTTGTACAACAGGATATATTCCCTAAGAATTTAAATGCAGCAAATTATTAAGATAAAAGAAAATAGATGGCATGTAATGGAAATTGATATGGGATCAAGATGCATACATTGATGTCATTGCCGACGGAATTGAGCTGTTTGGAGGCTTTCTGATTGAACCAATAAGATCCAGCTGCATTCATCAAGGAATCCATGAAATCTGATTGCCTCTAAGTCTGGTTTCCTCAACCTGGATTGTTGAAATTTGAGACAGCAAACAAATGTGGTTCGCCTGTCATTCCCAATTCTAGCACATTCCGTATTCTTAGCATTGTGTATAACTTCCACAGATGTTTCAATATGTTACTTTCATTTGTGATATCTTAAACATTCAATCTTATCTTTAACTTTGTACTTTTAATTTGCTGCCACTGGTAAAAATAACATTCATACTTTTACTAAATTTAGGTTGCCTGTAGCTGTTAAGAATTAAATGATATAATTACAGTCTAGATAGTTAAATTTACTCGCAATGTAGGCAATAAAACAGTAACAAAGTTGCAGCTTGCTGACGGCAAATGCATTAAGTTGTTTCGAGCATACAGTTCAGGTGAATTAGTTTATACAAGAATAATGTTATCATCTTCACCATTAATTAATAAAAGCAGTCTCTACTACAGAATCAGGTGAACTCCAATAAGAAGCAAAGTTCATGCCATTGCACCAGATGCTCACTAGTAGATCAGAATGTAGACCCATTCCATCCAAAGTCAGAACCCTGCAAGGACGATATGGCTGAAGCATGCCAAATCCAGAGATGATGAAAAAAACCATAGCAACATTTATGAAACTATTAATATGCAAATTAAAGGAGTAATATAACACCAAAACGACTGAAATATGGTTCACTAGAATTCAATCGATAATTTCTATAAATTTTGCAAAGACGAAGCCTTTTTACATTATCTAATGCTGATGTAAAGCATGCAAACATTGTGCATAGTCTTGACCCTTATTTGCCTAAACGAAAACAAAAAAATAAAATGAGAAATCCACAAAAAACGCACACAGTTCGAATGAAATTAATTAATAATTCAATGGCAAACCTTGACATCACTGAATTTCAGAAAAAACCTCCCTTTCGGCACAGAAAGTTTAGACTCCAATATAGACGCAATTCCAGCACTTAATTTCTTATTCACACTAGGGTTAAGTCCTCCAATTGACACCAACTCCCCATATGCGGCAGGCTCCTCACTTCCACCAAATGCCAACGGCACTGATCCCTTTAGCACAACCATCACGTACTGCAAATTCAAAAGTGTTTATCAACTGACAAAACCATAAAATGAAGAATCTTTCACAATTAAGGGGAGATATCAACAGAGTTAATTGAGTGAATACCGCTTCTGGTTTTCCGATGATATTAGCGACGGCAGAAGTAGCTTCTGACAGGATGGAGGAGGTGTCAACGCTCTCTAAGTTCACGTTCGTTGAAATATTCAGGCAAGGCATCTTCCAGTTCCACTCGATCTTTCTCCGCTTCGCGAAACCCTAGAATCTGCTATCTAGCGTCTGCTTATCAACCGTCCAAACGACGCCGTTCTTGTTTTCTTACCAATGTCGTTGCGAAGAGTATATCACATTTATTTCCTGAATTTTAATGTCATTAAAAAGCGGTCCAAAACGTAAGCAACATATTCATATCTCATTAAACAAACAAAAAAACATGCCGTGCTGAGCTGTACAACCAATTGATATCATCATCGTTTTCGCAAACAATCAATATGCCAATGCGCATCACCAAAGCAACCAAATACATACATTCACATATGCTGTGATTCTCTTCTACTGAATTATATACAATTCGTAACAATATCGAATCACAAGCCATGTCAAATCCTGAAGAGTCCAAGGAATCACAGCCGCCGGTTGACGTAGAAAATCAACATGCTCCACCTCCACCTCCAGCGGCCACCGGAAGCCGGAGGTTTTCTGAGATGGTTCGGGGATGGAAAAGAGAGGATTTGATTGAAAGAGGATGTGTTGCGCTTAGAGGCTTCGCTCTGTTGTTTTCATTTCTGTCATTTGTGATCATGGCCAGCAACAAACATGGTGATGGTAGGAATTTCGATCAATACGAGGAATACAGGTAATTAGGGAATGTAAGATACTTGAATTTCAAGACAGTTGATTGGTTCAGTTTCTGATTTGTGATAATGTGTTGGATTTTTTGTAGGTATGTTTTGGCAATTGCTGTGCTGTCTTTTTTGTACACTGGAGCTCAGACGCTGAAACAGATTCAAGAAATGTCTACTGGGAAAAACCTCGTCGAGCAGCGGAAGGCTGCTTTGATAGACTTCTTCGGCGACCAGGTATAGTACATTCAAGCCATTCCTTTTGTAGATAAGATGGGATTGATTACTGAAAGATACTGGCTGTATGTCAGTTTTTTCTGAATGAATTGCATTGACATTTTTAATAATTTGTCGAACAGATTGCGGCGTATCTGCTGATATCTTCAGCATCTGCAGCAATACCGATGACTAACAGGATTAGAGAGGGAGCTGATAACATATTCACAGACTCATGTTCTTCATCCATCAGTATGTCTTTCCTTGCTTTCGTCTCCCTTGCCTTTTCAGCCATGGTTGCTGGCTACAAACTAGCAACAAGATCATACTTCTGATACCTGCAACATATGCTACTGGTTTGTATTGTGAATTCAGTAATGTTGACATTTGGGAATGTGAAAAAGTGCACATTTTATGAACTGAATTGTGATACCATGCTACAAGGATTATGTGTTAAGATAAAGATTAGTGATTCAAGCCCTTCCCGAAACATCTTTACCTTGAATCTTGTCCATTCTTAGGCGAGCATAATATATTTTAATGTAGAAAGTATATGTAGATAAACAAAACAAGCAAAGGGTAACCTCTAAATGCAGGAATCCCGCGAGGGAAGTTGGCGAATTATGTATAAAAATCATCAGCTTACTGAACTAAACAAGCAATTGCCAACTGGTTTATTGGGCTCCGACGTGGGCCAACGCATCCGAGGATAAGGCCAGAGAAGCGAGACGTTGGGCTTGGACATCTTTGGATTCAAATGGTTCCTTGACATTTTGGGTTTTAGACCAATTTGGACTTGAATGAACTTCAAGGCCCAAGCCCAGTAAGAAAGTTAAGGTGGAGAGTGCATGGGTGACATATAACGCACGCTGTTTGCAACTTTGCATAATTGCATGACAAGTTTGCAAACTCATTTTGTTAGGGGTAAAACCAGTCCCTGACTCCCTGTTCTGGGATTTTTATAGGACTTTGGAGAAATTTTGTCACCTGGTTCATGAAACGTTAATACAGATGTTTATCTTCAATTAGCCTTGATGATTGGAGGCCGGAAACATCGAAAATGACATAAAAATGACAGAATCCGATGTGCAGTAGCATCAAAATGACCAAAGTAAAAAATGGGAAATCAACTGAGGGGCCAAGATGCTTTAAGAAAGTTATCTAATTATTTTTTATTTATACAGGTTTTTGTACATGTTATCAATATCTCTGTTACATATTCGATGATGTCTAGTTACAAGATTAAGACAGCAAACAATAAATATAAATTTCACAAATGATAAGGTTAGGATTATTACTCCAATCAGTTCATGGCCTTCTTGCGATAGATACCTTTAAATGTACATGTAACGACTTGTTAGCTGTAGGTTTAAGTTTATGTCATCGTCTGAAAGCATAAGCAAGTCATTTGGCATATTTTACACCACAAAAATAAAGAAAAGTTCAAAACTGATCACCAAAATACCACTCATTTCCCCGTGAACAAACTTCAGATGGCATACTAAGTACTAGGAAGGATCCATATGTTTCATATCTAAGTACCATATACCATAAAATATCACCGGAACAGTAGTTGGGAGCGAACGGCAAGGGTACAAGCCAGATCCGACCTAGGATATGAGGTTTGGTCTTTGATTACAATATTTCTCATCCATTATTTACATAATAAATTGCACCAACTTGCTTAAATTGAATAAAACAAGGTCAGTTGATCAAGCATTAAACCGACCAATCTTCAAATAGAAAACAATCTCATGGTGTGTCCAACTCCAATCCCATGTGACTTAAATAGCAGAGTTTTAAGGCAATAGGGTGGTAATCAAAATCAGTTCAATGTACAGAAGAAGCTCAATATTAATACTTTCATCATTTAATAGAAGACACTCAGCATTTGATAACGTAGGGCAATGCCAATGCATCATAAATACACGTACCAGCCGCAGTGGCGGAACCAGGACGAAATATTCGCCGGGGCTCAAAAGCTTAGGACGGAGGACGGAATATTCGTCGGGGCTCAAATAATTTTTTTAGGGGGGGCTCAAATAATTTTTTTAGCTGGGGCTCTTATAATTTTTTCAGCCGGGGCTCAAATAATTAATTTACCCGGGACTCCAAATCGAATTATGATAAATTATACCTGGTAAAAAAAAAATTTTTTTTTCCTCGCCGGGGCTCCAGCCCCCCTCCGCCCCCCCCTGGTTCCGCCACTGACCAGCCGCACTTATTCACGTATGTTGAAATGGACGATCAAAAATTACCAAAATACCCGTTAGAGAAATATGCCCTAGAAAATGGTGCAGTTCGATTCACTCTACAATATAAGTACAGGTCGATTTCATGCATGGTGGGTTCAACTTTTTTCTAGAGATTGAAACCATTTCCACGTCATGCATCAGCATTACTCCATTTTAGTGAGTTATTAATATTGAGATAAGAAGCAGCTACCTAACTACTACCTAGCTGTAGTTACACACCACACCAGTTTCCTTCCATGATGCATTTAATAACAATGAAACCGTCCATGTAGAGTAGAGACAAAATGCGATTTTATCGCACCCAACTACCACCAAATCAAACTCATTTGTTAGCCTCCACTCCACCCAACTCATCAGATGCACAGACTCTGATTTCTTCTCATTCACCAAAACTCGTATAGCCCCATTTTAAATCTACATCATGCAGTTGGGGCGTTATAAGTTCTAGAGAGCTTTCGCCCTTTGTGATAGTTAATAAGTAGGACACGTGTTATGCATAATATCTCAACTCCATTACTTCGCATTCATGATAAATATCATGATAATTCATGTACCTCTTAAAATTTGTTCAATGATAAATAACCTAACAGTAAATAAGTATTAAAATGATATCGTTTTGACTGAAGTAACATGAATTATTTCATTGAATTTTACTTTTATTTTATCATAAAGCTTTGACTGCTTCATATGCATAGAAATGCAATTGTCGGTTATGGATTATTCTATGATAAACTGCTGGCATTTTGTCATATGAACAATATACAATTTGTAGCTACCGACAAAATTTAACACAAGGATTTTGAGTATTGGAAAACACTGGCGATACAGATCTACAGTTTGTTTCACGTTCATCATATTACACAGATCCAATCTCTGGATCTCTGACATAGTAACAACAAGAAGGTGATGATTATGATAATGATGACGATGAGATTTGTAGTTAACTATAGAGCATATTAATTTAACACACGATAGGATGTTGTTGGAGACAACAATCTCAGCAGCAGCGAAAGCAGTAGCAGTAACGGATCAATCAGAACATGATCCCATGGACATCTATTAAACCCTTTTTTTGCAAATCCGTACTCTTTCTCTGCTTCCTTTTAATCATGAAGCATAGAGTTGAAGTAGGCGATCCAATAATAAAATTTCCGTCTTCTTCATCCACTTTACTCGAATCGGACGAAGAAGATCCACCCCAGCTTCCAAACTTGCTCCTCCTAGTACGTGAAGAAGACACTGAGGAAGGCCAAGTGGACGAAGACGAAGTTGAGTATGATGAAACAGTGGGCGAGGAAGGCGAATGCTTAGTTGGTGATGACAACTTTTTAACAATGTTAAACTTATGAAACAGATTTTGAAGGCTGCTCTGCCTCTTGATCTTTTTGGGACTAGACCCGTGAATGGTCGAGTAGAACGAAGGCGGAGGAGTGAGCGGAGGAGTGCCTCCGCCTCCTCGCTTGATTGAAAACGGTGTTTAGGCGTACCGGGTTGAACTTCCCATACGAACGGGACAGAGCTCGGTAAGCCTCTAAACGAACCGTTTTTAGTACTTCTAGACATGGAGAGTTCTCGTGTTAAAAGTCTGCTGAAGAACTTGTCATCTTGTTTGATCAATAGGGTTTTGTGGTGAAGATCGGAGCTTCTGTTGCTCAGCATTTTTTGAGAGTGGAAAGTTGAGATGAGAAGAGAGTGAGTGGCCTTGTCGGTGACTCTAACACTGTGACATTTTATACGACCAAAGGGTCATTTTAACACATGAGAGTTTGTGACACGCAATTGTTTATAATTAATTTATCTGTAATCAATGTTTACGGTTCAATATCATGCAGCAATGACATGCACAGAAGCTTCGTTACATTACCCTTGTCTGCTCAGACTCCTATTTTTCATCTTTTCTTTTTGTCAAAAAATTATTAAAAAATTAAGCATTGTAATGTTGCACCAGCAACTGACAGTTATCGAACAAAATCTTTATTATATGAATGTTTTAATGATGTGAAAAATGATTGAAAGCGTGAAGATTAGGGCAAATTTGCATTGATAATTAGTGTTGTAATATCATACTCTAGTATTGATGATATAAGGTAATAAGTACTACTCAAATCATAGGGATTAGGCACATTAATAGATGGATTAGATTGCAAAATGTACAAGCAATGTAGCTGATGAACGGTTTACTAGCCAGCTTTATGAGACCAAACATGTTACATCAGTACGTCGTATTTTACCTCATGTGCCCTAAATGTTAGATTTCGTAGTTAATCGGCGGATAAGCTTCCGTGAAGCTAGCAAACTGCTGACAATGACAGGCGACATTAATTTTTATTACAAAATAATTTTGAATTATTATAGAATATATTCACATACATGAGTGAAAAGGTTTGAAGAAACCAGATGGGCCCGGCCCAAATGTAGCAAGCCACAAAGGCTTTGGGCTGTTGGGTCTGGGCTCTGTATGCAACGTTAAGAGGCCCAAAAGTGAATCAAACTTTGCAATATTGCTTTAAAAAATAAAAAGGATGCTGCTGGGGTTGAACACTTGGAAAGCTACTAGTAGCTTCTCTAAAGAAAGATGGATTTTTGGGAAAAGTCAGGTAGTCAGGGCCAACACGATATGATTGGAAACCACCAAATTCAATCATTCTCTCCCAGCCTCAAACTCCAAACTAAGATCCAGAGTTGTTTAAAGATCACTGCTTTCTCAGGTGATTTCTTCATCCCTTAAATTGATACCTGATTTAAGTTTCTTTTAATTACAACCTTTGTTTTTGTGTTTCAGTATTTTTTTAGTATAAGATTTGTGTTTTTTTGTGTGTTCAGAATAAAATAAGTAGCTGTATCAGGTTATTTTTGTTTTGCAGTTAAGTGGCCATCCAAATTCTAACTGTTGTCATTGTTCAGTGGCAACATTCAAGTGAGATAATCTCATTGTATTAAGTCTGACATAGAATGGGTGTTTTTTGAGAATATGTGCTAAAGAAATGTATGCCAATGTATGGGGACGATCACTCTAGTTTCATAGAAATCTTCAAATCAGGAGCAATAACCTGTCATGGATTTTCCTGGAGGCACGCTGATGCAAAAATATGAGATTGGTCGATTGTTAGGCCAAGGGACTTTTGCAAAAGTACACTATGCAAGACACATCAAAACTGGAATGTCCGTAGCTATTAAAATCATTGACAAAGAAAAGATACTGAAGGAGGGGATGATGGACCAGATAAAGAGGGAAATATCAGTCATGAGGCTTGTGAAACACCCAAATGTAGTTGAACTCTATGAAGTCATGGCAACAAAATCTAAGATTTATTTTATCATGGAATATGTCAAAGGTGGTGAGCTTTTAACAAAGTTGCTAAAGGCAGACTCAAGGAGGATATTGCAAGGAAGTATTTTCAACAGCTCATCAGCGCTGTAGACTATTGCCACAGCAGAGGTGTGTGTCATCGTGATATTAAACCTGAAAATCTATTGTTGGACGAGAACGAGAATCTAAAGGTTTCTGATTTTGGATTAAGTGCCCTTGCTGAGTCTAAACATCAAGATGGATTACTTCACACTACTTGTGGGACGCCTGCCTATGTTGCGCCCGAAGTGATAAATAGAAAAGGCTATGACGGATGCAAAGCAGATGTGTGGTCTTGCGGAGTGGTGTTATATGTTTTGTTGGCGGGATACCCTCCATTTCAAGAATCTAATCTGATGGAAATGTACAGAAAAATCGGGAAGGCAGAGTTCAAGTATCCTAGTTGGTTTCCTCGAGAAGTAAAAAGGTTGCTTACGAAAATCTTAGATCCTAATCCACGAACGAGAATCTCCATTGCCAAGATCAAGGAATCATCGTGGTTCCGCAAGGGTTTACCAACAGAGCAAATAACTCCGGAAACAGAAGTATCAAAATTAGCAACATTTGTTGAGAATCCGGCAGTAACTGAAGCTGAGATGCGTAGAATTGATGTGGAGGAACCAAAACCAGAATTTACAAAGATAAGTAAACTGAACGCATTCGATATAATCTCTAGAGCAAAAGGCTTTGATCTGTCAGCTTTGTTTGATGGAAAGGTACTTAAAAGAGAAGTACGCTTTACTTCCAAGCAACCAGCGTCCGTCATTATCTCTAAGCTTGAGGATGTAGCGAAACATGTAAAACTGAAAGTAAAAAAGAGAGATGAAGGTGTGATGATATTTGAAGGCTCCAAGGAAGGTAGAAAAGGGTATCTATCTTTTGATGCAGAAATATTCGAAGTCACTCCAAATTTACATTTGGTCGAAATGAAAAAGTCAAATGGTGATACACTGGAGTTCCAAGACATTCTGAAACAGAAACTAAGGCCTGCTTTAAAAAACATTGTTTGGGCTTGGCAGGATGAGGAACAACAGTTGGAAAAACAACAAGACCACCTTCATCAGGCTTCTGATAGGCCCATAATGTCTGATCTCCCAGTGACACTTTAAGCTCTGATAAAACATTCTGCACCATTTTGGAATGTCCTCGTGTGTCAGCAAGACAAACACAAGCTTGACGAATAAAATGCCAGCTGAACATCGTGCCCATAATGTTGATAAATGTCGTTTCTTCGTACCGTGTCTTTCTTTCTATCGGTACTTATATCTTCATGTATCTAGCAATACGTCCTGTTACAATCATCAGTTATGATATACATAACACCTTTGGTTCTTCTGCAATGAGTATTTTGTATGTTATGTATATACCACCCCAACACGACACGAAAGACAAAAGATAAACCTGAGAGATTTGATATTACATTGTGATATAGAAAAATACAAACACTTTTTTTGTATCTATTTTTGTCCCCATTCCGGTGTCTGATCCCCTCTTCGTCTCCACCAGACATTAACTGTAACATGTTCCGAACAGGGACCAGCCACGTCCATGGCTGTATTACCATAACTTGATAGGAATGTGTAGCAGAAAGGTTAGGCCCTTTTCTCATTATTCAATCATTTTTGGTGCACGTTCGGACATTAACGTAGCTGCTTGGTACTGATGGTGAATCACTAATCATTCATATTCAGTCATGCATATTTTTATTAAATATTCATTATGAAAACATAATATTATTGAATGTTATATATCGAATCAAATTCAGTAGAGTATTCATTGTTATAGCTTAACGTAATCAATTACAAATGAAGATCTTCTTATAACTTAACATAACCAATTCAGTAGAGTGCAGAATTAAATGAAGATCGACAAATTTTGAAACGGAATGATAAGAAATAGACATCGTTATATCGTTATTAACGGATAAAATAAGAAATATACATCGTTATATCGTTATTAACGGATAAAATATGAAATATACATCGTTATATCGTTACTAACGGAAAAATACACAATAACTAGACGAGTTATGTTATTTCAACACTCTTTTTCAACAAATGATAACTCTTGAATCCAATATCCTTTAGACCAACATCAATTTTAATCTCAATCATATGATATATACATAAGAACATCCTTAGAATCTAAAAATTAATAAAAATCTCAGCAACCATTTTGGTTGACAATGCATTTTCAGTATTTGAATTTTATTTGCACTCTTTACAGTAATTTAAATGGTTAAGAGAACAGTTCAAATAGACAGTTCAATAACTCACTTTCGGACTCTCCCCTTGATTTTAGGACATGGAGACTTGAGTGCTACAACAAGCATCAAAGTCTGTTGGATTTAGCATTATTACGAGGTACATTTACTGAAATGTTTGGTAAATTCCTTAGCAGAATCCAATTTCCCATAAGCTTTTTGAATATTATATTTAATATGTATCACACACATCATCCAATTAGTAAATGAATCCAAAAACTGTTAACCTACTTTCTTCAAATTCTCACTCTCTTTTCTAATTATGGAAGAAGTTACTTGGATCCTATGAGTTTGAATTCCACCAATGTACAAACTTTGATTCTTGTGCATCAAGACTTGTTTGTTTTATACAAATTTGAGGTAAAATTCAAAAAAAATTATCAAAAAATTTCTTAGATATTTTACGGCGAAAAGTCCTTCATAAAAACCTTGAAAAATACTTATATTTTTGAAGATAATTTACAATCCCAACATTAGTATTTTTGAAGCTAAGTAGTGAAAATAGAAACTCATTTATAAGCTTCAATCTTCTTTGTACCAAGGAAGCCAAGAAAGAAAGAAATTTAATGCATAGAAATGAGGCTATGAGTATGCATTAAATGGTTCCATTACAAACATAAATAATGACCATATTACCCTTGACAGCTTCAATGTGGATGGACTAGTTTAAAGCCCTCTCCACTTTCACTCCAACATATTCTTACAATCACAAATTTGAGAAAGCTTGAAAAAGAGAAAACCACAAGGAGAACAAACTCACCAAAAAAGCTCTCTTTTTCCATCTCTGGCTTCTTCTCTGCATTCAGATTCTGATGGGTAATAATCGTAAGTTCCGATTATCCGATATGATGCCGAATGCTTGGTTCTACAAACTCAAAGACATGAGCAAGCAGCCTCTAGCGACGTCTCATTACTCCAATCACCAAAAAAAGAAAGACAAAGACAAGAAACATCCTAAGGTGCAGCAGCAACAACAAAGGTCTACTCTACAAAAGCCGCGACAAACGCCTTCCCGAAAGTCGTACTACTTCACTAGAACTAATTCAACCCCGACTTACGATCAGTATCCCAATTCAATCTCGCACTCCAAATCCTCATCCATTGACTCGCTCTTCCCGGATCCAATCAAAACATCATCGTATCAGTGTGGTTTGGATTCTGTGGTTTGGACTGATCGATCAGATTTAGCTCCACCACCAACTCCTTCACCAGTAGAACTACGTTCGGATCGAGCACTGCTGACCACTTCAACTGAAGAAAAAGTGTCCTGGTCTTCAAGCTCAAATTATGAGCCACGTAACATTGTCATCGACATAGACGAGACCAAGCAGCTAGCAGCTAAAATCGAAAACTCTGAAGAATTCGTCACCATTTTCGATCTCGAACTCCGTCCGATTCTCACAAAAGCCAAAACAGCTGAAAGTAAGAAAGTAAAATCTCATAAGACAAACACTCCCAGTTATCACAATTCAGAAACAGAGCGGAGGCAGAGCGTGTCAAAAGGAGTGAAGATACGGAGGGCAAATTCGCCAAAAATTAATAATGTGCGGAGAAAGAGCGTGTCATCATCAACCAGTTCGTCTTCTTCAAAAAAGAGTGCAATAACTGAGAGTCTAGCGATTGTGAAAAAGTCAAAAAACCCGAAAGAAGATTTCAAGCAATCAATGGTTGAGATGATTGTAGAGCATGACATTCGAAGCTCGAAAGATTTGGAAGAACTTCTAGCTTGTTACTTGTCACTTAATTCCGATGAGTATCACGATCTTATCATCAGTGTGTTCAAGCAAATCTGGTTTCAGCTGAGTAGTAACAAGATGATGATGAGAAGAAGACCGACCGAGACTCCGGCAGTTTAGAAATAAATTATTTATTAATTATAATTAGCAGATAAGTTGTTGTTTCTGTTCATCTTTGATTATGAGATGTTCAAAAAATAATTAATCATGTCATTAGTGGAGTATTATTAATTGATTAATAAATTAATTATCTATTTAGTAAAATAATGACAGAAAGAAATGGGATATTATTTTGGGTGGACAAGCTTTGTGGCTTTTGGAAAAGGTGGACTAATAATGATTGTGTTTATTAGTTTAATTATGTTTGGGAATGATAAAGCTGATAAGAATAACAAGTGTGTGAGTTGATGTATGACCCATTTTTTCAAGACTAAAATTGATAATTTAAATGGTGGGTGCACTACGCCAGAAAATGGCTTAAGCGACCTATGTTGATGAAGTCACATAAGCATTTGTCGCATAAGTTATCTTTCCTGACTGACATACATAGTCAGTCGCTTAAGGTATCTTATGTGACTGGAAATATGCGACAAGCATAAGTGAGTCGCTTAAGAGATCTAACGCGACAAATATCTATTTTCAAATTGCCACGTACGCAAACTTTCGAAACGCTGATGAAATATAACTTTCGTACGATCAGTTTCAGACACAATTAAGTTGGTTCAACAACTTTTTGTCTTAAGCGACGGACATTGATATATGTAAGTCGCATAAGTTTAAAATCATAATAACTACGCTCTCTCAGAACAATCTTCACAATCGGGAGCTCTCCTCATTTCACCTTCTTCTCTAAGGCGCCCCTTCAACCCATTTAACAAATCCGACGATTTTTCCATGGATTTTGCTTGAGACGTTCTTCAATTAGGTATGGATCGTTTTAATTAAGTTTATGTTGTTTGAAAGTGTATGCTAGGTTTGGTTGTGTGTGTGTTTGAAAGTGTATGCTAGGTTTGGTTGTGCGTGTGTTTGAAAGTGTATGCTAGGTTTGGTTGTGTGTGTGTTTGAAAGTGTATGCTAGCTAGGTTTGGTTGTGTGTGTGTTTGAAAATGTATGCTAGCTAGGTTTGGTTGTGTGTGTGTTTGAAAGCTTGTAGATTTTCCTATATTTTCTAAATGTATTGTTGCATCTATATAGAGAGTAATCATGGATAAGAGTTGGATGTCATTTGGAAGATGGGCACGTATAGTGATAGTTCACTTGCAAGGAATGAAATTCTAATTGAAGATGAAGATCAACCATACCAAGAGACAAATCCTACACATATTTTTGGTCAACATGAAGATGGGGATGACTTTGAAGATTATACAAATGAAGAACTAAGTGAAGATGACGATCAATCACTAGTACAGATTATAGGTGCATTTTAGCAGTTTTTGAGCTCCCGATGTCAGAATTGGGCCCATAATATATCGTTTCGAAGAGAACGACGAGCCCGACAAACAAAATGGTCTTTGTTGGGCAAATTCGATCATTTACTATTTTATTTCGAATTTTTAGTATTTTTCCATTATTTTTGAATATTTTATTATTTTTGTTTTAGAGTTTCAAATTAATTTGAAGATGAACCCATATCCCACCATGTCGAGCCAATAGATGAAACAAGTGACATGGATGAAGACACATTTGAAGAGGTTGAAGAAGAAGACATTGATGATCAAGACATGGCATGTTATGTGTTATAGTTCAAGTGTCATGTTATTTGTTCAAGTGTCATGTTATTTGTTTCGTGTCATGAAGAAGCATGTTATTCAAGTGTCATGTTATTTGTTCAAGTGTCATGTTATTTGTTTCGTGTCATGAAGAAGCAACACAACATCTAGTTCAAGTGTCATGTTATTTGTTTCGTTTGTAATCAAGACATGCATGGATGATGAACCCACTGTCATCAGCTTGTTTTGAAATTGTATTAAACTCTTGTGACTGGCATTGATGTAAGTTAGTCGCATAAGTAATTTATCATATTTACAGAAAGTAACCTTATGTGACTCACTCAGAATATGTAAGTCACATAAGATGCGAAATCTTTAAGCGGGACTAAGCGGGACTATCAATCTATCGGAGGGAACCACGTGTAAATTTTCCTCCCAAAAAGAACCGTCCGATTACAAAGTAAAAATTTAATCGTACGGTTCAAATTGATAATCCGAGGGAGGAAACACAAGGACGTCGATTTCACCCTAACTCTAACACATCGAATTCATCACACTTCAACATTTTCCACAACTCTAAGCGGCGCCGACACCACACCAAACCCTAAACAACTCTGACCGGCGGATTCGATTGTGTTGCTTCTGGTGAATTTCAGGTACGAATTAGGGTTTCAATTGTGTTGCTTTCGTGCTTTAGGGTTTCGATTGTGTTGCTGGTAAACGAATTAGGGTTTGGTGATCTGTGTCCGATTTTGCAGGATGCCTCCGAAGAAACGTGCCTTGTCTGAGATCAAGGAGAGGATGCAACTTCGATCTCCAAGCGTCCGACGTGCACCCAACAATCTAAGCCCTACACCACCAAAAAACAAGCGTCCTAAAAATCCTCCTACCCAGCCAGCACCCAAAAAACTATGTCCACCAAAACCACCTGTTCCAAAAGCTGCAAGCAAACCAGCAGTACTCCCAACACCATCAGTCCCTACTCCGCCAATTGAAGCTGAACCCCCTGCTCAACTACCACCCAATCCTCGCCGAAGTCCTCGATGTCAGTTAAAAACAACAACTGGTCCAGCAATTTTCATTGGGAAATCACCTCCACGTATGGTTAAAAGGACCACTGTTCGTCCTCCTAAGCCACCCCAGTTTGATGCACCATCTCCTACTCAGCAGCCTCTAAGTTCAGCTCCATCGGCAACACAACCACAATCCCAGCCCTTAAGTTCAGCCAACAGCCATCACACAGCCTCAGTCTCAACCCCTAAGTTCAGCTCCTGTGCCACCACCGATTATGCCTGCTGCTCCATCTCCCACTCAGCCACCTTGTAGTCTTGAACCCCACACCCTCAGTCATTCCTCTCCCCCCTTGAACCCAAACTCTGAGTCTGCCGGTGCACAAACACAGAATAAACCGCTGAGCATCAGGTGCAGCAACGATGATGCTTACTCAGGTAAAACATTTCTAGCATCATTATAAATTAAGTTGTACTAGATAGCATTATTGTAAATTCTAATGTTTTGTATTCATTTTGAAACTTGTAGATGATCCTAATTTGAAGAAAAAACGAGGGGTTAACACTGGAAAGAAGCTGCGTGAACTGGTTGGGATGTTGAACCATCCATTAAAGCTTGAAAAGGCGGTAGGACATAATGGTCCTTCAAACCAAGAATATGGGAGCTTGATGGTTCATGAAATTGGGAGGATTGTGCGTGAGAAGATTCCGATGATTGCATCGAGCTTCTCAGAGCTAGATTTTGCTGATTCTTGGGATCTTCTAATTCAGAATTTGGAAGTAAGTAAATTTAATTCTGATTATGTGTCAATTTATTTAACTTTATTATAATCTAATATTTCCATTTGTGGTTATTGTAGCCTTATTTTGTGATTGATCACACTGATGATTGGATATGCAACTTTATTGAATGCAAAGCAAGTCTGCGTTATAAAAACTGGAAATCAGAGTGCAAGGCCCACTGGTTGAAGCACCCGAATGATATCCCTTTGGAGTTTCTTGGTCGACCTGAACAGTGGGAGTGGCTGGTTAATCATTTCAAAGATCCAGATAATGAGGTTGATTCTAAATTACGCTGCGTTAATTTTTTACATGCTGATCAGTACCTAAATACTAATGTATATCGTATTGTAGATTATTTCTGAAAAAAGGAGAGTAGCTCGCAATGCACCAGGCCGTACTAACCACCACTCTGGAAAAAGTACATTTGGACATCGAGCAGAGAAATTTGCCAAATCTGGTAGCTCAGCACCGCTGATTGATGTATACGAAGAAGTGTATTCTAAGGACCCGAATGGAGCTGCAAATGCGGTATTCCTGGCCCTAATTATGTTGTGTTATTATATTTGTTCTCATGTGATTCAGTTTGTATGAATGTGATTCAGTTTGTATTAAATTTGTTCTCATGTGATTCAGTTTGTATGAATGTGATTCAGTTTGTATTAAATTTGTTCTCATGTGATTCAGTTTGTATGAATGTGATTCAGTTTGTATTAAATTTGTTCTCATGTGATTCAGTTTGTGTGAATACATGATCCTATTTCATCTCAATTTGTTCGCATGTGATTCAGTTTGTATGATTGTTATTCAGTTTGTATGAATGTGATTCAGTTTGTATGAATGTGATTCAGTTTGTATGAATGTGATTCAGTTTGTATTAAATTTGTTCTCATGTGATTCAGTTTGTATGAATGTGATTCAGTTTGTATTAAATTTGTTCTCATGTGATTCAGTTTGTATGAATGTGATTCAGTTTGTATTAAATTTGTTCTCATGTGATTCAGTTTGTGTGAATACATGATCCTATTTCATCTCAATTTGTTCTCATGTGATTCAGTTTGTATGATTGTGATTCAGTTTGTATTAAATTTGTTCTCCTGTGATTCTGTTTGTATGAATGTGATTACGTTTGTATTAAATTTGTTCTCATGTGATTCAATTTGTAAGAATGTGATTCAGTTTGTATTAAATTTGTTCTCATGTGATTCAGTTTGTGTGAATACATGATCCTATTTCATCTCAATTTGTTCTCATGTGATTCAGTTTGTTCTCATGTGAAATTTCTCAACTGGATGTCTTTTATTTTCTCAGGCTAAGATGAAAGAAAAGGTGAATGAAAGGCTTGCTTTTCATGATGAAGCTACCAGTGAGGTCAATAACCTTCTTGAAGTCGAAGATCAGTTGGAAATCATTCAAGATGTCGTGCCACAGAAGCGAGGCACTCTTGTATCCGGCGTAGGCAGAACCATTACACGCCCTCCTCGCCCTAGAGGAGGTTCCAGAACACGACAATCAAATCTTCAGTTGGCATCTAAGGTATTAACCTTGGAAGAACGGATTCGTGTTTTGGAGGAGCAGCTGAGCAGGGGTGCCTCAATTGGTGGAAGCAACGCTTCGGATGGGGCAAGTTTGGTTTAAGGTTTCGAGTTCCTTTCTTTTGTATGTGGCGATGAAATGATTCCGCCTTTTGTTGCACCATTTGTATTGGTGCTATGTGAAACTTGAACATCTGTGTATGTTTAATTTGTATGAAACTGAACCCGACGCAGGTTTTAATGAATGTTGTTTCTATCATTTCTGTTTTCAATTTGTTCAATTTGGTTTGTAAGATTCTATGTATAAAAGCGACTTATATGTGTCACATAAATGATCACTTATGCGACTAACTTTTGTGATTTCCTAATGTTAAACAATCCCTGATACTAACATATTTGAAGTCACATAATCTATCTTATGCGACAAATCTACGTGTGTCACTAAAAGTTAAGCGTAATGTGACAAGAACCTTATGTGACAACACTATGTTATGTCGCAAAATGTGTTTACCTTAAAGGACTAACATATTGTAAGTTAGTCGCGTAAGTTTATTTGCGACACGCCTTATGCGACTTACCTTATGCGACACCAATCTCGTCGCATAAGAGTTAATGCGACTGACTTAGGACTTATGCGACTATTTTTTATGTGTCACTTAAGCCATTTTCTGGCGTAGTGGTGTATCAAACTATGGCTTTGTCTGGTACGTGGTACCAGTGTTGGTTGCTCAGAAAACTATGTTAAATTTGATGTTATCTTTGTGGTTTCAAACATTAATTCTCTCAAATTTATGTCATGTGAAAGTCATTGCCCAATTGTATACAAATCCCTAAGTTACACATTTTTTATCTAAAGAAAAAGTGAGTTATACAAGTAAACTAAATTTATTGTCCAAGATTTTTGAGTTTCTTCCGTATTTACTTGCTCTTTACATTATGAAATTACATGTATTACTATATATAAGAAAGGAAAATTGATACATTTGCGGATGATTATAGACAAAAATTAAAATCGATATCTTGATTGTATGATCATTAAGTTCAACAGATAGATAATAACGGAAATCTTTTGATACACATTAACGATCAGTACAATTGTCGTTATTGCATAACGAAGAACAAGCTGTGTTTTCATGACTCCATTATTACAGCATTCAGTAAAAAAATCACTTATATTATCAAACACTATTTCTCATTGTCCATTTGAAGAACAAAGCAATGGTATAGGAAAGAAATCACTTATATTATCAAACACGACCTTAATATTGTCACATATATATGGTCCCAATCAAGGCAATCGTATAAGAAAAATATAATATTTTGCTTGTGGGTATTGTAGAATCCGGACCCATAATTATGGATTTTAATTAACAACAGGAATATTGATGTATGTTCATTTTTGACATTATCGATATCAATCATTATATGTCACATACATCAAAGATTATATAAATGAAACCCTAACTAATAGAGATCCCAAATAAGCTTCATTGGTGCTAACATAACTCAGAGGTACACCGTACACCCAATATAACTGAAACCACATTATGATATTTTTGTCAAAAACAGTATATTTTCAGATGAAAGATTTTGGAGGGTAATCTATCGATTCTGGTATCTTATATGAAATGAAAGGTTCCTTGGCTGCATTCCATATGACAAATGCAAATATTCGCATTTTTTCCTATTTATTGTTTACTACAAACTATGCCATCGTACCGAAATTGGTTGGTCAACAAATGAAGGTGTAGCGAGTCGATCAGATCGGGTTGTAGTTGGTTTTGTTACAAGATATTAGTATAATGATGATGGACGTGCGCACACTTGCATTTTTTGCAGACGAGTGTACGTAGTCAAAGTGTGTCTATAAAATGGAGTATCATAAGTAATTAGAGTGCAACTAGGTAATCATGCAACATACTATTTCATAATATGTTAGTGATTTACTGTATATTGCACAGTTGAAACTGAATCGAGACTCAAAAACTAGTTCACTACGTCATGTAGATTTCTACTGTCCTATTTTATAATCATGAACAAATTATGAGTTAAGATATCAACATGGTAAGTATAGACCTGAATCTATATAGATATCTGAGACACAGAATCAAACATAGCTCTGGAAGGAGCTCAAACATGTCTTTGACTTTTAACATTATTTATAACAAAAAAAAGAAAGAGCCAAACAGGACTACTGTTACGTACTAACCCTAAATGCCTAACCTAACAGTAACAACTAGGCCACTAGTAGAGTAGCTAGGAACACTTGGATATCTTTATGTAGTTCATCATGCCGCTGCCGCCAGCCTGTCACATTTTTTATGTCCTTAAACCGCTAGTTTCCTACGATTGACGAACACAGTTGAATCTTCTAGGGTTTTTATATTCACCAGAGATTATTGATCCATCATTGCAATCACCTTTATCATCTATTAATCAACAATACGTAGATTTGATAGATCTAGCAGCTAAGATTTCACAAGTCTTGAGAGGAGTGTTCATTTGAGTTGTCACACTTAGTCAAGTAAAAATTGTTATTTTATTTTGTGAATTCTAGTATAAAGAAAGAGAATAATCTTTCAGAAATCTTAGAATTTAGCCCTACTAAAAACAAAATCAATGGCGCACAAGGAGTACTAACGGCTTAGCGTTCATCCATTCGATCACTATCTCAGAAGTTGTTTCAAACATAATTTTAAAAAAATGGCTAGAGAATAGAATAGGAAAAAGAGTAACTAATATCTATGTTACCAAATATGTGTATAGAGAAGAAAAAGGCTTTACAAAACGGCTAGGGTTTCATATAATGCAAAATTAAGTTCATACGTAATACATAATTACCTATATATAGAAAACTAAATGGGCCAATAATGAGCCTAATACATATATTGCTAATACAATGCAATAATTGGCATGAAAATACATGTAAATTAATAAGGAAGACCTATACGCGTGTGCGCTCAAATGTCTTAGTTAATATAAATGCAATGGTCCTTGTGGTATCCTTGTCGTGAAGAGAGGCATGAATATCATTTGTGGACCTCGATTTTATTCTCATTAAATATTGTCTGTAGTAGCTTTATGTCCCATGCACAGCTCGGATTCTCATAATCTTTCATCAAACAACTCTTTCACATTACACGATCTGAAGATTGAGCCGGTCTCAACCACAACAACAATCGAACCTCAATCGTTTTGGTGCAGCAAATGCCTTGCCTTAATTCCAAGTATTTCAAGAGTTCTTCGAATCTCCTAAATATATTACTTCCTTCATAGTGCTAACAGTTGTAGTTGTGAAAAAGATATATTGAGCTAATTGTAGTGCTATCCTTTTCGGAAGACATCAATCCAAATCAAGCAACAAACATACTTTATACTTCTAGTGAGTAGAAAGTAGTAGCACATACATGTATTTTTCAGTTGCAGTAATGTTATCTTTTAATGTAGTGTTAACTTTAACACAAAGGTATTCCCATCAATTCACAACTGTGTTTGTTATCATCGTGCAGTTGTTGGATCATGTTGAAGATCAACGCCTGTCGGCCTTAGAGGCTAGAGCAGAAGATGTGGTACTTGTGGGTGTAAACAGAGTACAGTACGTAGCAGCTAAGATAAAGAGACATGAGTGCACGTGTGTATTTTTGGGAGACATAAATCTTCTGTAGATTCTAACAGACTAAGACTTCAAGTTTTGAACAGTTTGGTCGGTGACTATTCGATGTCATTCTACTTTGTTTCAGCAAAACACGATTGGATGATGAAACGACACCGTTGGTAATTTATTTAATTAATCGTAGTTAAAACTTAGCCGTTCAATTTCCTAAAATTTCCTAAAATCATAAAATATAGTTGTATCCCGTAAGTTTGACGCATTGACAGTTGGGCACCATTAATTATAAATACTCGCTTCTCGACCCTTCCCTTCACATTTTATTCGCAACGAGTCCTCCAGGTCTTGGGTCTTTCTTTGTCGTCTTTCGATCGACGCTTGATGCAATCGACTGAGGCGATGGTATGATACGGATTTCTTCTTTCAGATTTCCGAAATTAGGGTTTCGGATGAGTTTTGCCCTGTTTTTATTGATATCTTAATTAGGGTTTGCTACTCATATTTCATATTCATTGTTTGCGTTTGTCAAGATTTTAAAATATTGCTTCTTGTTGTTGACATCTAAATTAGGGTTTTTTATATTATACCTTTTCGCAAAGATTTTAAAGTTTCTCATTTTTACGGCAATCTTGTGTTCTTGAAGCTTTTCTTGTTTTTTTCTTCTGTATTTTGCTGTATGCATCAGTACGCGATTCAGTGAGGCATTGCACGATTGGTGAGTTGGTTTTATGGCTTTCTTTAGTGTGAGTGTTGTTGCACACTGCTCACTGATATCTTCGATTGGTTTCAGATTTTAAAACGACTCTGGAAGATTACCAAGTTTTATTTTGTCCAACTTCTCGTTTCATGGATTGGTTACAGGGGACTTTAATTTCGATGAGATAATATACTAGTTATTACAACGCACACTTATGCATCAGTGATCATTATTCATTAACCTGAAATCTTTTTTTTGCAAAGCTTGTCAAGCCTGCATTCAAGTGTTTAATTTTTTATACGTTTATCGAAGAAGTATGGCTTGACTGATTGTACCCTGAGATGTTGCTCTCCATGATGCTATAGATTTTGATGGTGATGGTGATCAATGTGTACGTGTTCTGAACAAGATTCCAGGTATTTACTTGCCTCCTGCTCTTGCTTATTTTAATATTTTAAAATACTGTTAAAGTTGAAGTCTTTATTAATTAGTTGTTTGCAGTTGAAACGCCATCCAGTACAGGTGGACTGTTATATCAATCGTGCTTGACATATGAAACAAGTTCTCCCATTTCGAGAGAAAGCACATTGCTCTTTCAGTTCTGAAGGGGGTATTCATGTAGACTGGGGTTAAAATTCCAAGTTTGATCTAGATGGGTATGAAGTTTATATTTATTTTCTTTTTGTGTTGTTAGATTATATTGTTAAATGTGTTCTCAGTACTGAGTTGTTTAGAGCGTTTTTATTACTATGTGAAATATTCAAGTCTTCTTGATTGAAAGATCCTTCGGCCATCCTGATCAATACTTGGATCATTGGATGTATTTTTGCATCTACCTTTAATTTATTAATTTTTGTTTCTAGTCTCCAGCATGTGTTCTGCACTTGGATGCTTTGGCACGCTATTAAAATCTGATAAACACGGTTTTCTTGAATATGTTATAGTTGAAATGCATGAAATGTGTTTAACTTCAAATTGGTCAGTTCAACCTTAAGGCTTAAACCTTGCAGTTTACTCAGAAGTCACCAGTCAGACAACCAGGAAATGTGATTATGTGACTCGGAAGCTGCGGTTACCGGGTCTAGTTATCATGTTTCTTCATGAATCTAATTCATATGATTAAGTTTTAGGAGTGATATATCTTGATACCTTAAAAATTGGATGTAGGTTTGAGCATATGTCCTTGGGCTTCTATGAACTGTGCAAGGTAAACTACATTCATATTTTTACTTTTTTGCTACTATCTGTCATTTGTGGGTTCGAGCTGAGTTGGAATAACACTTGCCAAGAATGATTTTGTTTGACTGACATCTTATCTTTAAGATGGATGTAAGAATTCTCATGCTTATTATTAAACTGATTTTTTAACCAGTTAAATACTTTGTTTGATCTATATTTCATATGGTTGAATCAGTCAATAGTCATTACAAAATATAAATCGTTAATTGTTTTTCTTTAATTTATTTTATTTGTAAGTTTTGTATTGATTCAAGCCCTTAAGGCCCTTATGATATTATAATTTTGTATAAGGTTGATGGTTTTTTGTCTAATTCATGTTAGATCAATTTTCATGCAGTTGAGTATTGTGTGGTTACCGTGGAGACTTGTTATTTGATTATGAGTTCAGCTCAAGTACTGTGCGCCCTTTCACTTTTTGCATTAGCATTACTGTCATTGGCTGTGCTATTGGCACAAGCTGCCCTCTATAGGGTTTATGTCACTTTAAGAGGCCGATTAAGTTGCAGTGTATGACTTGTAGTACTAGTGCAAAATCTTCAGCGTAAGTACTACACCTTTCACTCCTTACATCAACTTCTATATGATTTACTCATATATTTATTCAATCATTCTGAATAAGTATTGAAGAAATGACTTCTGGACACTGTTAATTAGTTTTCAAAAGTTTTCTCATGTTGAGATTCTCGCAATGCGCATGAAAATCGAAGCATACAGTGAGGTGAAGTATTGCACTTGTTGCTTTGTGGCGGTGCCTCAGTTGATTTTATGTTTGTAATATTGTTCTTATCTTTGATTTGGAATCAGTTTCATAGGTTGGTTTTGCTTTCGGCATTAAGCTGTACTTCAACAGGTGCAGAAAGTTGACTAATTTGCATAGGTTTTGCTGGTCTGATTTCACTTTTTTGCTTTGATGATATTTAAGCTTTGTTAAACCCCCAATATAAGCTTAATATTTTGGATGAATTTTGTTTTGACAGGATTCAGGAATGGATTGAATGTATATTATCCAATATGAAGGTATGGTTCACTATGTTCATAATCAGTTGTGGTAATACAGCATCAACTGGAATGTCTGCTCTGCTCCGTCTCCATCTTTGTCAAATCCCGGTTGTAAAGTTTTGCTGTGAAATCTTGGATTGGCATGGAACACATGGAATCAGAACTTGTTAACGCATGAAGTTTCTTTTATCCTTGGGTCTCAATAATTTTTACTCAAAAAACATTTATTGATTGTGGTGTGACTCATCCCATGTTTTTGTTTTTTTTCAGGCAGAGTCTCAAAGAAACTTTCAATTATTGCTGACTTTTATCACATTCAATTGCATTTGGTGGTGTGGTACCAACAAGAAAATGCCCATCCTCTTACCTCTCATCTTCCTCCTCACATTCCCCTCACCATCCTCATCCATTCCCCCATCACCAACTCCCACTCCATGGCCGGAGCAGTTCCACTCCATCCTCATCGTCAACTACTCAGCCACCCTCCAACTCTTCGACCTCTGGTACGACTACCCCAATGGCCGCAATTTCAACATCATGCGCAACCAGTTAAGTGATGAGATTCGCTACGACTTGGAATGGGACAACGGCACATCCTTCTACTACACTCTTGACTCGAACAAAAAGTGTAAAACACTTCACTTCCCTGTTGGGATTCTTCGCCCTGATTGGCTGGATGGAGCTGATTACCTTGGACAGAAATATTTTGATGGTTTTCTTTGTAATGCATGGGAGAAGGTGGATTTCATCTGGTATTATGAAGATGTTGTCACCAAGAGGCCTGTTTATTGGCGATTCTTCACTGGTTAGTATAAACTTTACTGATACTTTTGAGCTTTTATGGACTTTGTTTGAGCTAGATAGTGTGCACATTCTGTTACCATCAAAAGTTTTTTGTTTAAAATATAACATGTGGTTAAACGTGCTCAATCTCTAGATGCAGTTTCAGTTGCATGTTAGAATAAACTTGTTCAGCATTTTTTGTCGGGGTTTTAATAAATGTTTTTGATTTGTGGTTAAATGCAGGAATGACTCAACATGTGATGACATTTGAAGTCGGAGCAGTTCTGGAGGATTCAAAATGGCAAGCCCCTGTGTATTGCTTTGGAAACAATAATCTTGAAGAACCATCTCAAACTCTCAACCAACATGTCCCTCATAAGACGGCTTTTCCTCCGCGAGGGATCCTTGGGAACTACCATCTGCCTGCATCAGGTTCGATAATATGAGTATGTGACTTTCTGTGCATGTTATGTCGTGCTGGACTCGTATGAATCTCTTGAGATTAAATGTAACTTGACTCTCCTTTAAAGTTACAAGCAAAAGCTATTCAAAACTAGTCAAGTCCTAGCAACAAGTACAACATTCCGAAAACTCCACCAACCAAAAACTTCAAAAGACAAGAAGAAGATCCATCAAGAGGACCTAACAAGGACATTTCTCATCATATCCTTGAACTCCAAGAAGTCCACCACACCGTCATGATTCCGATCAACTGACTCTATCATCTCCTCCACTCTCTTCATCTCACTCCCCTCTTTAAACCCCAGCTTATCCAACACAATCTGCAACTCCTCAGCTGAAATGAACCCATCTCCATCCACATCAAACACCTTAAACGCCTCTGTCAAATCTGCATTCTCTTGTTCTGACTCTGATTCATTATTCGTATCCTCGATGATCTCTGAACCGAACAAGTTCTCGTTCAACGCGCGATGGAAGCTCTCAAAATCATCATATAATAAGCCTGCATTGCCTGGCTTGATATACGACTGGACTAGAGAGTTTAGTTCGGAGAGTTCGGTATCAGAGTCTAGGCCGAGGATTGTTAAGGCTTGGTTGAGTTCTTCTACTGTGATGATACCATCATTGTTTTTGTCAAAAAGATCGAATGTGCGGCGGAGGCGGACAGAGTTGAGACTTGGGCTGCGGAGGCGGAACGAGGATGAGGTTGATGGCTTTCTTGAAAGAGTGGGCTTAGATTGCTCCATTTCTGCTTGTGATATCGAATGGTATGAGCTTCTCCTCTTCCTCTCCCTCGGTTTCCTTTAGGGGTTTTTGAAGAGGAGATATGCTCTGTTTTGCTCCGTTTATTAATGAAAACAGAGCATGTCCGTTAAGAGATTTATAAATGTGGAACGAGACGGTTGACCGTTGAGTTTCTTGTCTGACTCTTTCCATGAAAATAATGGCTTAACTCGTTTTCTGTTTCGTTGACTTTTTCTAGACCATACGTTCCCTCTAGCTTCCTAATTTGACTATTTGTTCCAAACGGGCCGTGGCTTTTTGGGCCGTATAGCGTAGTAAGCCCAGAGATTGCTGCAAAATGCAGTAGCGATGATGACTGAGTAGTTGAGTGGGCCCCATATCCACATGCACTTGCATTCTTTGTCACTGGCTTTCGGTATCCCGAAACACTGTTTAATGTTAAACATTTGTGGGTTGACATTTTCAAGAACTAGTTGCTCTACTGCTGATGCTGCTGTTTTGTCTTGGTCTCTTGGAGTTTGAGATGTTTTTTGACATGTTGTGAATCCAATTATGCATTTTGATTGGGAGGTTTGGGAAGTCAAGGTTGAATATACTATTGAAATTTGAAAATGACAACAGGCCGTTTGATGTCGACGGAGTGGCCTTCCTTGGACCCAAGACAAGTTGATTCAGCTTTGGTCAACAGACTCAACACTATAATACTAAGTTTGTATCCTTGAAGGTATTTTTGTTCCTGTCTTAGGATTTATTGTTGCATCTTAATCACTCATCAGATGTTGTCTAACTGATATAAATTCTCTTCTGCTGATTTTTACTTGTATACTGATTGATAGAAAACGAGGGATTGGTTGCATTTGGTTGCTTGTTTGAATACCCATGGCTGCCGTCCGGCAGCTGATCTTTTTCTTGGTGATTTGCGTCATGATTCATGTAGCAGCGCCTGCCGTAGACTCGAGAGATTGTAAGTCACTCTTGATTTTTATGTATGATCTGAAATTGTTTCTATGGATGGAATAACGTGGAAAGTTGGTTTTTGTCATGTAGTTAAATTGATGTATGGTTAACTTGTGAGTTGCAGTGGGGATTCTACAATCATTGATGCAGGAGTGGAAAAATCTACCACCAAGCTGGGGCACTTTGAGTGATCCTTGTACTGCTGAATGGGAAGGTGTTCGCTGCACAGGGTCGAGGGTGACTGCGCTGTGAGTATTCTCTTGTTTCACTTCATCAACACGTGCTTGTTGTCTCCAGCGATAGCTTCACTGTAGGTTATTTGAAACTTTTTTCATAGGTCGTTATCTACGATGTCTATTAAAGGAGCTGTGAATGGTAACATTGGCGGCCTCACTGAATTAACTTCACTGTAGGTTATCGATTATTGCGATATTTCTCTAGCTTTGTGCAGTTTGAATAATGAAAATTAATGTATCCAGACTATCTGAAAAGTATATTAAGTCAAACTTGTTTTTGAAGGGACTTGTCATACAATCCTGGCCTTACTGGTACACTTTCCTCAGGAATCGGGAAGCTGCTAAATTTGAATACACTGTAAGAACACATTACGCTTCATTTCTTTTAACAATCCCGATGCTCTTCTGCTCACTCTTGAGTAGAAAGGCCGAGAACTGAGTCATTCTATTCCACAGAATTCTCATAGGCTGTGGCTTCACTGGCAATATCCCTCATGAGATCGGAAATCTTGCAAGGCTGACGTTCTTGTAAGAATTCACTTTTTTTTTTCTAAAACAAAAAATTAGTTCTTAACTGTACAAAACGACTTACACTAGTAAATAAATGTGGCACAGGGCTCTGAACAATAACAGTTTCATGGGATCAATACCTCCTTCTTTCGGCAAGCTGTCCAACTTACAGTGGCTTGACCTTGCAGACAATCAGCTGACCGGGTCTCTCCCAGTATCTAGCAGCACTACTTCAGGATTAGACCAACTATTTACAGCACTCCACTTGTGAGTGTTTATCTATTATACTCTCCTTAGTGGTTTAAGTGTACATGAAAATATCTCATAAGTTTTCTTGCAGCCATCTGAATAACAACCAACTCAGCGGGACTATTCCTGAGAAACTCTTTAGCTCCCAAATGCAATTGATACACGTGTAAGTTGTAAACAGATGGTGATGCATTGTACTGTGTTCCTTCCGCATCCTTGCTGATTAACATATTCGGCAGCCTTTTTGATGGAAACAATTTGACTGGAAGTATTCCAACCTCTTTAGGAACAGTTCAGAGCCTTGAAGTCCTGTAAGTAGTCGTAAAATTAAATGATAGCAGTATATTAATAGTTTTTTAACTCGTTATATTTTTCACTTCAAAAACAGTCGACTGGACAGGAATGCTTTGAGCGGTGAAGTTCCCACAAACATCAATAACCTTACACGCGTCAATGAGCTGTGAGTACCCTTCATACACAAGCGCCTAAAGGCAGCAACTTCCAGTGACTTACATTTTTCTCTTTAGTCATTTAGCAAGGAATAAACTCACTGGTCCACTGCCAGACCTCGACGGAATGAGCGCTCTCAACTACGTGTAAGATAAATTAAGTATTACTTTTAAAACTGATAGATTGCATAATTCTAATTTTGAACCTTTTCCAGGGATCTAAGCAGTAACTCATTTGATGAGTCTGAAGCTCCTGATTGGTTCTCAACACTAACCTCTCTTTCAGTTCTGTAAGTGTTTTGCTGCAGATGTGATTTAAATTATTTTATCAAAATTGAGTTTGAAAATGAATGTCATATTTACACAGAATCATAGAATATGGTTCACTCCAAGGATCTGTGCCAACTTCTCTTTTCAGTTTCCCGCAGCTACAGCAAGTGTAAGTAGTAACCAAATATATAGCAGTAGCCAGTAGTATCATTTCTACTCGAACTATGATTTTATTGTATACAGTTTTAAAATGTTACAGGAAATTAAGAAATAATTCATTCATGGAACACTAAATATGGGTAGTGTTGGCTCACAATTGGCACTTGTTGACCTCCAGTACAACAAAATTACCACTGTCACAGTCAGCGTCGATACAAATTCACTTACGTAAGATTGTTTTAAATATCAAAATTTCTTGCACAGTTTGTTAGCATTTCCATTCAGTTCCGTGATTCATGTGTTGCAGACTTATTGGAAATCCAGTTTGTGAAACCGGTGGCCTGATAAATAGTGCGTTGTAGAGCTCAATCAAACTCTCAGAATTCATATTCTACCAGCCTTGAAAAATGTTCGAGAAAGCTATGTCCCACAGACCGAGAACTAAATCCTCAGACTTGTGAATGTGCCTATCCGTATCATGGGATACTCACCTTCAGGGCACCACCATTCAGAGATTTGTCTAATGCAACAAGATTCCGTTCTCTTGAATTGTCATTATGGACTAAGCTGCACCTTGCCCCTGGCTATGTTTATCTGGACAACCTCAAATTCAGTGCTATTGAATATTTGGATGTATATGTATCACTCTTTCCGTCCAGTGGGGTGTACTTTAACAGAACAGAAGTACAAGCTTTGGGATTTGCGCTTAGTAATCAAACTTATAAGCCTCCGGATGAGTTTGGTCCATATGCTTTTAGCGCATCTCCTTATGTTTTCCATGGTAACTTCCAATCATTCATCTTGCTCATTTAATAGAATTGCAAATACATATTATGGCTTGCTTTCTGTTGTCTGATTTCAGTGCCAAGTAAAGTAAAGACTATAAGCATAGGTGTCATTGTTGGCATAGCAGTTGGATGTGCATTGCTACTTCTGGGCCTAGTAGGTATAGGAATATACGCTCTTTGGCAAAAGAAACGTGCTGAGCGAGCTGACCACATGAGCAAACCATTTGGTATGTGAAATTCACATTTGTACTATAGATGGTGTGAATCTGATGCATCTCAACAGTCTTGGATACATGTTTATCAACCATTGAACATTTTGTATGTTTCAGCTTCTTGGGTTCCTGGCAGTAATGATGATGACACTGGTGCAGGCGCTGCTCCGCAATTAAAAGGGACCAAGTGTTTCTCTTTTAGCGACATTAAGAAAATCACCAACAATTTCTCCACTAGGAATGAGATTGGGTCTGGAGGTTATGGGAAGGTAACTTTGGTCCTTAGCTAAGAATTTTACGCCAAATAGTTTTGTAAATTCCCCAGCTTTTTTCATATCAGGTATATTTAGGAACTCTGCGCGATGGGCATATGGTGGCGATCAAGAGAGCGCAGCAAGGGTCTTTGCAGGGAGCACTAGAGTTTAAGACCGAAATAGAATTGTTATCAAGAGTTCATCATAAAAATCTTGTGAGCTTGATGGGATTCTGTTTTGAACAAGGAGAACAAATACTTGTTTATGAGTATATGGCCAACGGAACTATAAGAGATTGTCTAGCAGGTATATAAATTTCAGTGACTGAAATACTCATAAGCATATAATGTAACCAAAATTACAAGAGTTAAATTGCAACTCCGCGATGCAGGGAAGTCTGGCATTAGTTTGGACTGGAAGAGTAGGCTCTTGATTGCGCTCGGATCAGCCAGAGGGTTATCGTACCTGCATGATCTTGCTGATCCTCCTATAATTCACAGAGACATAAAGTCGACTAATATATTACTAGATGATAAATTTGTTGCCAAGGTTGCGGATTTTGGCTTGTCCAAGCTAGTATCAGATACTGATACCGGAAAGGGACATGTCTCAACTCAGGTCAAGGGCACTTTGGTTAGTACTGAGCGCATTTCTTGTACTCGTCATTTTCCTGATAATATATGTTACTGAAATGGTGTGGAAATTCGTAACAAATGATACATAATATTACTTTCGCTGCAGGGTTATTTGGATCCAGAGTATTACATGACTCAGCGGCTAACTGAGAAAAGTGATGTGTACAGCTTCGGGGTATTTATGCTCGAGTTAATTACAGGAAACTTACCAATTCGAAATGGTAAATATATAGTTCGAGAGGTGAAACTAGCTATGAAGACTGATGACGAGCTATGTGGCATGGATAAATTGATTGATCCAACCATCAGAGTCACGCTAAATCCTCTAGGATTCAAAAAGTTCTTGGACTTGGCCATGGAATGCGTGGAAGAAACAGCCAACAAGCGTCCAACAATGAACGAGACAGTTAAATCAATTGAAAAAATTCTGGAGGTTTACGAGCTGAACTCAAACTCAAACTCCACAGTTTCATCTGCAACAGACTTCATTTCCGGCCAAGGGCCACGTAGAAACCCTTACGACGAAGGCTTACCCAATTACACGAGTGACAGTGACACCTTTCTCTACAGCGGTAGCTACACAAGTTCAGCAACCATTGAACCAAAATAAAAGAAAGTCATCTTGTTCTTCCCTATTTGCTCAACCTCCAACTTTTTGGGGGAAAATTATTATTAATAATTACTGATATGGAAATGCAGATTGAAAAAGGTTCTCTCAATTATGAATTTATAGAGCAGAAATGAGACAGGAGAGGGGATGACTTTTGATTGTATTTTATTTGCATCAAACTATGTAACGTTAGTTTTTTGTAAAGTCCATTATAAATTTGAACAAAACACATAATTTTATTATTAATATTTTAAGTGAAGAATTCTAAGAGAACATGCATCTTTTAGAAAGACAGAAGAGTACGATTGCAGCCATTAATTTTTATTAATTCAACGGTTGATATTGGTGACCGATAATCACCAATTGTCCGTATTTTTTTGCAAATCTAACCGTTCAATTAATCAAAAATCAATTTTAATATTCACCATCAAATTAATCAAATCAACAACCAAAATAATGTTCTTCTTTCTCACAAAATTTACACTCTCTTGATTCTCACTCAATATTTTAAAATCCAACTATTAATATCTTGTAAATTGTGCTGCTAATAACTCAACCCAAATTAGTGAATACCTAAGACTGGTGTAATACAAATTATCATTTACCCATCAGGGGTTAGCTCAGTTGGTAAGAGTCGGAGTCAAAAATGGCCACCACTGGAGCCAACCCGGGTTTGATTCCTGATGGGGGCAGAACAGGGGTTCTGCGGGGTAGGTTAAAGGGGAATAATTTAATTGGCTTGAGAATGGGGCCATTCCTTGACCAATTTTGTAAAAAAAAAAAATACAAATTATCATTTATTGATTTATTACTCATTTAGTCTACCTCGTTTCAATTTCCAATATTTAATTAATTAATTCCTCCCTTAAAATAAATAAATAAATTTTGTTGAAGAAAATAAGAAACCGTAGGGTGACGGCAAACACGCGTTTCTCACGTGCTTCTGCCTCATCTTCTCTTCATCTTCATTCTTCAGCAATTCAATTCGCACTCGGACCGCCGAGATCACCGACGACGCCCGCTATCCTCTCTGCCGATCTTCACGGCAAGATGGCCGCCAAGGAAATCGACGCTACCGTCGCCTCCGAGCAAAAAAGGTAATGCACTCAACTTCCGACTCCTTAGTGTTCAGTATCTTGTTTTAAGTCTCGTTACATTTGTTTGTTCGTTCAGTTGTCGGCGATTTTGTTTCCATCAGCGTTGGTTTTGATTATGTTTTCCGGCGATTTTTTGTTGGATGCGACTGCATTGGTTGAAATGTTGGTCGATTTTTGGTTGGATTGGTTGTTTAGTGAATGTTGAATATGTTCCACGCTGAGTGGATTGCAGGTAGAATGAAACTGTTGTGGTTGATTTAGTTGAACTACCTAAGTGAGTTTGACTGACTGCAATTCTGCAATACTCTTTGTTTGTGTGTAATTGTGCATGTGCGAGATTAGGACTACTTGTGTTCTGAAATGAGCTGAACTCCTAAAAGAGGGATGTTCTTATAGTTTTCATGATTTCACATGGGAACTGACAACTCATATCTGGAATATGTGAACAGGGATGCTTATGGTTTTGCTGTTAGACCGCAGCATGTACAAAGATACAGAGAGTATGCCACCATTTACAAGGTCATGTCTGTGTAGTTAAATTTACTACTTTTTGCAGTTTGGAGCTGATAATTATTGGCAATCACCATTATTTACCCATTTTCTATAAATTTGAATATTATTGCATGATCTATAAGTATCGGTTGTTTCAGTATTTCATATTTAAAGTAATTTACACAGTTTACCTTCTAGTATTTTCTATACATCAAAAGAATACGATCATTACTGTGATATGATATCTATGGATTTAGAACATAGTGTTCCTTGATCATTTTGAAAATACACTAACTAATCAAGGTATTAAAACAAATTTGGATTTGACAAGCTATTTTTCAGGTACAACTGTTCTTGTCAATTGCATTAGATGCACTGCATTTACTGGTGTTTAAAAATTAATTTTTTGACAGATTTCCTTTTCTGTGTTTCTTATCATATGTAGGAAGAAGAAGAAGAAAGATCAGACAGATGGACCTCTTTCCTCCAGAGACAGGCCGATGAAGCTTTTCTCGATGCCAATAGTACCATTGAAAGTAACCACACATCACTGGAAGACACTTTCGCTAAACATGCACATGGATTGAATAGAGTCGACAGTCCAATCAGTTATTCTTCTGAAGGTGACAGTAATATAAGTAATGTCACAGAAAACATTGTGCCAGCAGCTGCAGAAAAACAAGTCCACAAGGTGCAACTATGGACTGAGATTAGACCTTCCCTCCTAGCCATTGAAGAAATGATGAGTCTGCGTATTAAAAAGAATAATGTCCTGAAGCATCTCGTGCACCTGGAAATCTATCTACGAATTCGTCCCTTCCTTCTGTGGAAGAGTCTCTTTCACCTGAAACAACTGAAGAAGACTCTGAGGATGAGTTTTATGATGTTGAGAGGACTGACTCTCTTCAAGACTTACCTTTGAGTGGCAGTTCAATTGCCTGTACCACAGGTCTTGAGAAGAGAAGGTTCATTCCAGTGATTCATTTCCATGGAAGGAAGAATTGGAATGCCTAGTTCAAGGGGAGTACCTATGGCCCTTAGAGGGGAGGTAATTATGACACTCCTGAAATTCCTTAATACATTTAGTCCTAGTATGAGTCATTTGTTTATAACTCTATGCCCTTCATCATCAGCTTTGGCAAGCCTTTGTTGGTGTAAGATCACGTCGCGTGGAGAAGTATTATCAGCAGTTGCTATCTCAGGAATCCAGTGTCCATGAAAAGGAAGGGAAGCAAGAACTTCCCTCAGACGTCAACGTTCCCCTAAAGATGCTTCTTCAGTGCCTGAGAAATGGAAGGGACAGATTGAGAAAGTACGGTGATATGCTTTAGCCATGTACAGAGATTCACACATCGCATTTTCTGTATTTTGTTAGATAATTCAATAAAATCATTTCTCAATTAATGTAAAATGTAGGATTTACCAAGAACATTCCCGGGCCACCCTGCCTTGGATGAAGATGGCAGAAATGCTTTGAGACGCTTGCTTACTGCATATGCGCGCCATAATCCATCTGTTGGCTATTGTCAGGTATCTTTTACCCACCTGTTTGTTTTTTTTAGGCTTAGGATATACCTGAGCTGCATATTTGAGTTATCATTCCATTTGTATAACCTTTCAGTGAAGTCCCTTAGTCTGGCGTTAACTTCAAACTCTGGATAAATTTGTAACTTAAGGGAATATAGTCTTGCATCAATGTAATCTTATATTCTTAAGTATGTACTATGTACTATTGTGATTCATGCAGATAACACTTTTCTACTTTGGATCTTATAGTATGCAGATATCACAATCACACTTAAACTTTGTTATTTATATGCAGGCTATGAATTTTTGCTGGTATATTACTACTTCTCATGCCTGAAGAAAATGCCTTTTGGTAAGCCAACAGTCAACACTTCACACTGCACTATACCACTATATCTATAATTAAATTATCAAAGTAGCTGATCCAGTTTAAAAACTGCCATGTTGAATATAAATCAGTGATATTTTGGCTACTTCTTCAATACTCCAGGACTTTGTTGGGGATTATTGATGACTACTTCGATGGCTATTATTCAGAAGAAATGATAGAATCTCAGGTAACTTTGTTGTAAATTTTGATGGCTATTATTTAGAGGAACTAATAGTCTTGTGTTGAAGTTTGCACATATGGATCCTTGGTTATCTAAAGGATAAGTGAAACTTGTGAGTTGAGCTGATTGCACATCATGTATTCATTGTGTCTGATTCAAATCTTTTGGTGGTTTGACAGGTGGACCAATTAGTTTTCGAGGAGTTGGTACGTGAAAGGTTTCCCAAACTTGGTTAGTCTATAAATCACATCTTCAATTTACTGCCTCTTTACTTTGCTTTTGGATCTGATTTGGTCAATAGCTATTCTAAAATTTGTATCATTTGCAGTTCATCATCTGGATTATCTAGGAGTGCAAGTGGCATGGGTCACTGGACCTTGGTTCCTCTCCATATTTATGAATATGCTTCCTTGGGAAAGTGGTCAGGTTCTATGAAATTTCATATATCTTTGAATATTTCATTGGAACAGTAGTTAATATCTAAATATTTTCTTGCATGGAAGATCTTTACCCTTGATTTTGTCTCTGATTTTTTCACAACCTTATTCTACATTGATAAGCAATCTGATGCTGACTTTTGCTCTCAGTTCTTCGAGTTTGGGATGTACTGCTGTATGAAGGAAATCGTGTAATGCTTTTTAGAACTGCTCTAGCCCTTATGGAATTATATGGTATGGTTTTTGATCATGTGATTTAAACATAACATTTAGTCTCTCATAATTAATTTTTAAAATATGTGCTAATATGATTTGCCAGGTCCAGCATTAGTCACAACCAAGGATGCTGGAGATGCAGTGACATTGCTGCAGTCACTGGCTAGTTCAACATTCGACAGCAGTCAACTTGTATTGACAGCCTGCATGGGATACCAAAATGTTAATGAAGCAAGGTTACAAGAGCTAAGAGATAAACATAGACCCTCAGTCATCGCTGCCATTGAAGAAAGAGTGAGGGGACTACAACGAAAGGATTCCAAGGGGCTGGCATCAAAACTGTATAAGTTTAAGCATGACCCTAGATCCTTGATATTGAACACAAATGGAGATATTAAGCTAGATAATGCCAATTCACCCCATAGTGAATTTCTCATTGGCATGTCAGGGTAGTGGATGTAGTTTCTTCTCCAGACTTTAAAGATCAGGTAGCTAAGAAAGCCTGATTAACATCCTTGGTCTTTTCTTCTTTGAAATACCTTTCATCTGTTACATAACTTTCAAGCAGACTGTATGGTTGAAGGTTGAACTATCTAAGTTGTTGGAAGAGAAACGATCTGCAGAACTAAGGTTAGTTCTTTTAGTAGCTGTGTAGCATTTAGGTTGATGTTACTGTTCTTTGGTTATTCAGTTGTCTGACACACAACTCTCTATTCTCGTTCAGATCTGATGAGTTAGAGGCGGCACTAATGGAAATGGTGAAGCAGGATAATAGGCGTCAACTAAGTGCACGAGTGAGTGAGCTGTCACTATTCTAACTAAAAAAATTACTGTCCCATAAATACAGATTCTTTTTATTTATGTTGATCTGCATTAATGAATACATAGGGGTCTACATGATTTCATAAACATGCAACTAGAACGTCGTAATACTGAGAAATAAGCCTCTACCAAGTGTGCGGATATATCCTCATACATTCATTAAATCATAATTCTATTTACTCTGACATGATGAACTAAGTTCTTTTATTTTTTTATGACTATAAAGGGATAATCGCTACCATTAACAGACTGCATGATAACTAATAACCCCCAAAGTTTACTATGTTTTGGGCTACCGTACAATTTAGAACTTTTTTCCTCAAAATATTGGATATTTGCTAATATTCCTAATAATTATTTGTACCATCATATCATGTAGTTTTCTTATCCACTATGTTTGTAGGTTGAGCAGTTGGAGCAAGAAATAGATGAGCTCCAACAGTTTCTCTCAGACAAACAGGAACAAGAGCATGCAATGCTTCAGGTTTTCTTTTGACTTTTCTCTGAAATTTATATACTAAATGTTATTCGGAGTAATGGATTTTTAAGATAATCAGAGATTATATGGATCTGGTGCAGGTATTAATGCGAGTGGAGCAAGAACAAAGACTAACTGAAGATGCTCGTAGGTTTGCCGAACAAGAAGCTGTGGCTCTGAGACATGAATCTGAAGAACTGCAGGTAGACAATAGAATGTTTTATAATGCATTGGCCACACTGCTAGCTAAATTTGTTACCTAAACTGAATGGCAACATTATTGTTTAAATTGTTCCTCAAAGTTACATTTTCCCTTAGTTTATTTAAGATTATTGGTAATACAAGTAATGGGTTCATTATAAATAAGATAAATCTTAAAAAATTAGTGCTAACTACATTTCAGATTGTTTAAAATAAAAAATAGGTGGCTATAAAAATATGAGAATACAAAGGAAAGACAGAAAAAGACACTCTTCATAAGACCTTGTCATTGGTTTTTGTACAATGCATTATCTCCATTTTATTTTGTTATTAGGTGAAGTCTGCAATTCTCTGTTTTATGAGAAGATGTAATTCTTCATTTCTATGGATTGTTTTTATAATTTTTTTGAGTTCTGTAATTCTCTTTTTTACGAGAAGATATACTTATGATTGTTTTGATCGTTCCTCAATAGATTTGAAATTATATGAATACTTCTATTTTTCCTTGTTCCTTCGGAATCACTATGCATAATCTCCCTGTAGGAACAAAACAGATTATATCTTGTGTGCATCATATTTTATTTCTGAAGCGTGACTCTGTTCCTTGTATGGGATGCTTTTTTGACTATGCAATGTACGATGCCTTCCTCATTGCAGAGAAAATATGAAGTTGCTATTGCACTACTTGAGCAGACGGAGAAGAGGGCAATCATGGCAGAATCTATGTTGGAGGCAACTTTGCAGTCTCAATCTGGCCAAGTGAATACCCAGCCTTCTCCGAGGTAGAATGTATGCCTCTCTGTGTAAATTAGTTCTAATAATTAAGCAATCTTTTGTAAATTATGGTCCAAAATCCGTGTAACTATACTTATCTACATTAAAATTACCCCTTACAAGATCAGATTGATTCCATATTATTCCATCGCACACTTCATGCCTGCAGTGAAATTTTTGGTTCCTAGGTGGACTGGACACTTAGTTGAAAGTTCTAATACAATCTGCTTATCAGATCTGTGCCACAGGACAATTCACCAGTAGCGATTGATCAAGAAGCTACCCACGAATCAGCAGTCAAAAAGATCACTTTGTTATCTCGGCCATATGGACTAAATTGGGGTGACAGGAACAAGGTCAGTACGTATTAATATTAATTGATTTAGAGTTGCAGCATATACAATCATGTGACATCGTAAATACTGTACATGCATATATCACTTTCCTGGAATTACATTTATCTTTCTCACTATCGTCATTGTTCTATACCGATTATATTTACCCTCAGTGCTGCATGTCCAATGTGATTTTGCCCAGCATGAAATATGTGATCATATCAATGTTGAATGCTGCAGAATAAATCTGATGGTGGTCTAGAGGCAAATGGCAAATCATCCTGGAGCCACTAAGTACCAGCAATGAGAAGAACGAACCACCACATAAGGACAAACCATGAAGACTAGTACATTCCCATGGAAATTTTGTTATGGAAACCTCAATGAAGATGAAAGATGTCAGTCATAATCCGGATATACTCATTCTTATAAACCTAGCACATAGTAAATCAGAAATATACAATCATTGTTTCTTCGTTTTATAATTATAACAATAAATTATGTGGTGAAAGAATTAATATAATTGTCAGTTGACAATTCTGAACTCCTAAGTACTGAAAATAGTTATATTTGGTAGGAAGTGTCTATACGTCGCTGGTATAATACTTAAGTCTTCTAATGCTTTAACTTTTGAATTACTCTTGATTTGCAGACTTGAAGCAGATTTATGACAGTTGAGATCCTTACAAGTCAACTTCTTTAAATATTCAAATGGGTCTAAACATCTGATAAT